>BSBK01006819.1:175000-647500 GCA_027943335.1 Chamaecyparis obtusa | reverse complement strand
AATATAGGAATATTTATAATGGTCAAAATATCATAGATGCATCTTTGGCATTAAGACAATTTAAGGAAATAAAAAAGAACTTCTAAAATTATTTCATATATGAAAAATATTTTTACAACATCTAATAGAAAGTGTAAATAAATAAATAATTAAAATTTGTGTTTTGATGTCACAATATTTTCCAAGCTACGTTTTGCTTTCATATTATATTGTGCAGTATAATGAAAATCAAAACATTGATTTTACACTCTCTATTTGGCATAGAGGTGCTCATATGAGCAAGTAAGCATTAATCTTACAAGTTATACAAGTTGGATTTGATTTCTTTAGTTTGCATTAAATACCACTTTTAACATACAAGGATTTCTCTATTAGATCCATAGTAATGGATTCATTGAATCCAATTTTTTAATTGTTCAACCAATTATAGCAAATAATTTTATTTTATTTTTTAACAAAAAATATGTCTCTACCTTATCAAATGTCAATTACGTCACTTTTTTTAATAGTTGAATCAACAATCACTTACATTAACAACAACATTTTAGTTAATAATTTTAAATTTCTAATATCAATTTTATTTTCCAATTGATTTTACTATTGTCTAGTATATTGATTACATTTTTAATTTTTATTTAGAAATTTTTTTAAAAATTACAATTAGTTTTTTAATTAATTATTTATTAATTTAATAAACTTAAGTTTTTAATTATTAATTTTTTTGAACTATTTTTTTAATTAATATTTTAATTTTATATTTTTTCACTTTACATTTACTAAAATATTTTCACTTGACATTTACTAAAAATCCTATCACAAAATCTTAGGCACTCATTCTACCTTCATGGATATGGATTCACCAGACGATAAATTATAAACATATTGCTAAACTCAGAACAAACTAGCTAATTTTTTCTATCCACACTGTTTATATGCAATCTCAATCCACTTAATCTACACCTACAAGCATTAAACAGTAGGCAGGAACTTTAATGCTTGCGTCCCTTGTTTTTCCAAATATCAACTAGACTAAAGTCATGGTTTTTTCTAATAGTAAAAATTAAGATCATCGTTAGTTTTATTTTGAAGGCAATATTCTTGAGGAAGTTGCACAGTACAAATATTTCGGCGTTGACTTCAACAAAAATCTAAGTTGGGAAGGTTGTAGAAAGAAAAGAATGTTAGGAGGATAGAAGACATTTTATGCTCTTCAAAATAGGTGTAGAGAGGCAAAGGTTTGGGATTGGAAAACTACTCAAACTCTATTTGGTCTTTTCATTTTGTCGGATGTTTTTTATGGGGTGAATTATGGGCCAATAGCACTTCAGCCTCACAATGGAAGCACATCAAGGGAATCCAAAAACATTTGATCACAAGCAAATTCAAAATCAAAAGCACTATCCCATATGATATCATGCTAAGTGAAATGGGGGTTGCCCTATCAAAGCACTTGCTATGGTATGTCTCATAAGCTATCTAAAAAGAATCGAACAAATGGAAGAAGGTAGATGGCCTAAAGTTGTCTTCAATGATATATGGTGCAAAAGGAAAAAGGTGTGGATGCAACAAAACATCAAGTGGATGAGTAAATGGAATATCCATTTCAATATGTACCCTACAAATAACAAATAAATAAAGGTCTTCGTTATGGATAAATTCTACAAGAGAAATTGGGGAAATATGCTTAGAAGGAAGAAAATCTATTATATCAATGAGTTCAATCTCACATGTGATCAACTTCAAAAAGCATATGTAGGGGCCAACATTTCATGAAGAGCTAAAAATCTTATAACCCAATTGAGAACCAACTCTCATCAACTTCGGTGTGAGACCAAGCGTTGGAAGAGGCCAAACGAGGCTTGAGAAGAGCGAATTTGCACTTTTTGCAATACTAGGAATGTGGAAATGGAACAACATTTTATTTTAGAATGTGGTGCATACAAGGACAACAGGGACAAATTTGTGAATATTTTATCTTATAGCTCTTGGTATAACTTATTCAACTAGGAGTGCATTGAGAAGTTGGGAGTGCCCATCGTCAACTTGCACAAAAAAAGAACTGAGTTACTAAAGTTGGCTCAATTTGGCAGGTTGTCCCATAGGCTATGTTTAGCCTCATGGATGTTAAAACTATTTATCTATCTATCTATCTACATTTTATATTAAGAGGAGGATGTCCCAATTTACTATATTATGTTGAATAATTTTATACCTATTAGTTTATATCCATTTAGAAGTCTCTAATTTGATTTTTATGTATAAATATGTTTCAAAATATTTTACCTTTAGTAAATTAAGTCTTGTTGAATCTAAGAGCTTGGGTATAAAATTGAATTTCCATATATTACAAGTTAATTGTTATTTTTGATCAATCATAAGCATTACTATTATTTAACATATTCATCGAGTGTAATTCATGAAGTATTGCAAGAATTTCACAAGTTAGAATTGGAGTGAGACCAAAACATTCAACAATTATTAGGGCATTTCAACATCAAAATGCTTCCTTTTCATGTAAATATCACCTCAAAAAATGGCATCATTTGTTAGAAAATGTCGACCTTACCCAACTTCTTATAAGGGATGAGAAATATGACATTAAGATCTTAACAATACAAGAATATTACAATCTTGCCATTAGTATCATGATTTTTATCCAAGACTTATTGTCATCACATAAGCACAAAAGGAATGTCTCTAACTTAATATAGATCTTTATAAGTTTCTATATAATAACTAGGACTTGTTGTGTACAATGAAGGTAAGAAATTCAAAAGAACATTTAGAATTGATGACCTCATACAAGAGTCTAGGAACAATCTTATTCTAGGATATGAAAGCATACAAGTACTCAAATGTGTTATGAATAACTTATTCTCACAAATCTGCATGAGAATAGTCGAGATAAACAACTAATCTATCAACAATGATGAAAAATTTATCATCATTTTGGACAAGGAGACTCTGAGGAGGAGCATGTCCCACAATGTCAAGTTACTTGGGAGTTTCAACACAATCATGACTCTTCAATTTGCAAATATAAATTCAATGTGCATTATACTTTTATATCAATTTCTAAGAAGAGTAGCTCTTTTGTCATGTATTATTTTAAGATCGTTAATACTTCTAGACTATTCTCTAACTCTATTAAAATTTTCTCTCGCCTCTCACCTCTTAGATTCACTATGCCTCTTACAATACCATTTAGTGATGAGAAAACTTTATTGTGTTTCATGCACTTCCCTTAGTGGTGGAGTCTTATTTCAAGTTTTGTGATAAATCCACTATTAATGGTACCCCATCATCTCATCACCTACAAGGCTCATTTGTGAAAAACCTAAAGGGCAGTAAACCAAATAGTCGTACATCTTCAACAAACATTCAATCATCTACAAGTGTATAACAATGATATAGAAACTCACTCTATTATTGTTTTAGTCAAGGTATTTCTTCTAGGGTTTCAAACTAGATCTCAAGGTTTCAACAATCCTCTTTTATATTCCCTCTCAATCTATTGTTTGAACATGATTTAAAAATTCAATTATAATAATATAAAATTTAAGATCTAGCTAATATCTACAAATATCATTTTTAACTTTTATCTAGGTCCTTAATCAAATCCACTATGTTATGTCTTAGCTATCAAGATTATAGGTCAATTTACATATAATTTTAATATAAATTCAAGTTCACTTTAATTGAATTGAACAACACTCTAATAAATATTATATGTACAAGATCCAACATTTCAATACATAATAAAAAATAGTTAGAAATACTTGTTGCACAAGATGTTAAAATTATATATCTTAATGTACCAAAATTTCCTTAAAACTCATATCTAAAGATTTTCAATTCTTCTAAAACTGAAGTTCAACATAACTTGTTAAGTATGTACTATTCTCCTAAATTCTTAGTTCAACAAAACTTGTAAAAATGTTAGAATTTAACCTTAATTTGCATGGAAGCACCACTATGCCAAAAGAATTGTTGAACACTTCTAGATGCTTGGGGGGGACGAGGTGCAGTGTGAATCAACATGTATAAAAACTTAACAAATTATTAATCATACATTCCATTCATCTTATGTGTATAAGAAAATAATAGAAACAAAAAGATAAACACACATAACACTAGGACTTTTACGTGGAAAACCCAATGTGGGAAAAACCATGGTGAGCATTAAACTTATGATTACTTGATGTTTTAGGCCAAAGGCCAAGGAGCTCAATACTCTCGATTAGGACTTGCATACTAAGCTACACAACCTTAGGGAAATATACAAAGGGCTTGCAAATCATTGAAGATAACTTTCTTTAATAGGGAAAGGTACAATACAATTGATTACAAGATTATTCTAATTGAACTAAATAGATAAGTATTATAAAAAATGCGGATTACAGTTTGTTGTTTGTTTTACTACTCATACATCAAAAATAAATTTCATCTATTCTTGTCTACCCATTTGCACCTTCACAAAATCTTATTCAATACTACTCAACACTTGCAATCATCTCCAAATGATATTTGCCTTTATATATCCACTACAACACAAATGATATCTTTTAGGCCGGCCTAATAAGATGTAGCATGTAACACATAAACTGTCAGCCCCAAACTCAATATCCAAATCATGTGGAAGGGAAATAATACATGTGATTAATCACACCATGTCTACACACCTTCCTCATGAACTAGATTTTTCTCCATTATTATTGCACACTACTACATGAACAAAAACATCTTGGGTCGGCACCCAAAGAATAAATTTGTTGATGTGCATTGACCAAATAACAATAACAAGTGGTGTAAACCTCCTCAACTACTGCAAAATTAAATCATATCAACCCAAGACATCAAAAAAACAATATCTGATAGCTACAACACCAAATCACCTAAAGGAAGAGGAATGCAAAGCATTCCTGCAAACAAATACATTGTCATTGTCATGCCAAAACTTAGAATACCATAACTTTTTTGTGGACCAGATCAAACCACAAGACATAAGATGTGCCAACCTCTAATATCCATTCATTAACAACATACCCCAACTACAAGAAGAAATAAATTGATACACTAAGATGGGGACCAAAAATCAAAACATGGTATTTTGGACTATTTGTCAAAACAATCCCACTTAGTTATCTTCATGTGAAAAAACCTAAAACCTTCTTTAAAACTTTATATAAGATTTGAGACATATGGATACACCTTCTTCAATCAACTCTATTAGTCTTCATGTTACTCTATGTCAACACATATGTACAAGTACATATGAGAAAACTTGTGGGATTAACCAATGCAAACAAAATCAAATAAAGAACTAATCTAACCAAAATCCTCTCATATTGTGATTGAGCTAAATTGAGACATCCTACTCCATTGACTGCCTCATTTGATTTTGAAATGTGGATATTCTCTCCAAACACAACAATAAAGATCCCTAAATGATTCCTAAAGGGATTATGAATGAACCTGTTATAAGTAGTGGTTGTCATTGCACCAAAAGATTGACTTGTTAATACCTGATATAACCACTAGACTTATGGAAGACACATGAGGTAGTTAAGACATGTCGCAAATCCTGAGGGGAGCGCTGACCATTTTGCCAACAATCTCCCTCTCAGTGTTACCCGAGGGGATTTGAACCTGCGACCAAGCTCTGATACCACTTGTTACAGGTAGTGGTTGTTGTTGCACCAAAAGATCGACCTGTTAATTCCCAATACAATCACTAGACTTATAGAATACACATGAGTTGATTAAGCCATGTCACAAATCCCAAGGAGAGTGTTGACCATTTTTCCAATAGAACCTAGATTGGAATCTAAGGAAGAATTTAAATGACATGAATGCAAACTAATGGATTGCACCCATGAAAACTATGATAAACATGATATGAAACTATGCTATGAAAATGAAATGCAAAGAAAGTACTAAGATTGCAAATGATAATACTAATAGCTCTAGCAAGATTTTAGCATAATAACAATGCACAAATGATTGGTATGAAATGCATGAGGAGAGGCTCATATTTATAGGATTTGGAAACAAATGAATGGTTGGAATTTTAATTTGTAATGTAGGGATAGGATACATTTGGATTGATGAGGTGGATGCCAAATAGGAAAGGGTAATTAATCATGAAAGTATGATGTGTTTCTCACACATGTGTGTGTAACCTTGGGTGGATGAACAATAAATGCCAAGTGGGAGACAAGTGTAAGAGAAGGGTGATTGAAGGTGACTATAGGTGACAAGTGTGTAAGAAGAAAAGTTGAGTATTTATGGAAGGTTAGTGAGTTTGAAAATTTGAAATTTTTTATTTGTGCTCATGTGTGTGAGAGAAATTATCAATGATGTTAGGAAGGATGAAATTGATCTAATTCAAGGGTTAATTAGTGGGTAGGATTTTAGGGTGATTTATAGGTTTTAGGCTAGGGTATTGTATAATGAAAAATGGGATGAAATGTTATGAGGTTATCACATCCCAAGTTCTATGATACATTGGAATACAAAACCCCTCCTATAAGATAAATTTGATTGACACAAGCAAGGGAACAAGGGTGCCAATGCGATATGTATGCTTTAAAGGGTTATTTTATGGGATTCCTAATAGATAATGATGAAGGAATATAGATGTCAATGAAAGATCTAATCTATGAAAGTAAGTGCAAAGAGAGAAAAGTAAGAACAAGTGAACCTAGAAATAGAATAGGGAAATGGAACTTTGAATCTAAACTTAACTGTCGTCGGAACCTCAATTCATATTGTAACTCAAGATCTAGCAACCCGATACATGTAGTTTCCCATCCTTAAAATTTCACATAAGATTGGAAGGGACAAGTTGGTTCTCAACTTGTACCCAGGGACAAGTCGACCTCTCAACTTATTCCTGGTCTTTTCTACTCAAACTTTCTATGTGGTTGTGTCTTTGTGCCTGAAAGATGTCTCTAAATTTGTAGTTGAATCCTAGTTGTTTGAACCTACAGATCTAAGAAATGGTGTGTGTGTGTGTTTGTGTGTGGCTATATAAGGGGTTTTCTTTAGTTAACCCCCTATTTTGGTGATTCTCACCTCCGTGGATAGTTGTTAAAAGATAGATAAAATGTGTAGTGCTCATGAATCTAGGGTATGTCTAAATTGTTAAATGTGTTGAAATGTATGATAAAATGCCTAGATCTAACCCCATGTGTGATAGAGTGAAACCCTATCATGTAAACGAAATTAATTTATGATTGAATGCATGCAAATAAACATGTAAATATGAAGCACCAATGCATAGATATGAAAATAAAAAGGAAATCATACCCAACCCTAAGTGGAAAGAGCACTCCTAGCCATCTGCATGATCCGTTTGAAAGTCCATGATGATGTAGATAATGCATTGGATGTATTTAATTCTTGAGAAATATGTTGATATTATGGTATAAACAACTAACAAGTGGGGTGTGGGGGGAGCAAGGTGAATTAGTTGCTACCAATATCATTTTCTTCAAACCCTTAACTTTTTCTATCCTTGAATATGATTTGAATAAAAAGAATGTAAAAAATGCATGCATAAACAAATCAGAAGCACATCCACACAATTTGACACAAGATTTTTATCGTGGAAACCCTATTAAGGGAAAAACTACGGTGGGGTTGATTACCCACAATAATAAAAAAACTTGTTAGAAGTATAAACTTATTACAATAGTGGGAAATGCACCTGCATTTAGGCTCACTACTCAAAAAAAACCTCAATCTACAACCCTAAGGAAGGCTCACTACCTTACAACCTAATCACTATAATGATCTCAACCTTTTGTGAACTAAGTGACATCTACCTCATGTCTAATACTGCTCCAACGTAGAAAAATGTAGATCATTGTTCAACCTCTTGTTGAACCTCTTCTCCTCATCTCTCAAATAGACTTTTCCTCTACTAGCACCCTCTAGCATCCACATCCATGATCCACAACTGGATTTTCCCTAGTTCATCTCCTTATATCAAGAACTAGGTCTACATACCCTAACTCACCTTCCTTTCAAATCACCACACCAAATATCTCATTAAAACTCATCTTTGACCGTCAAATCCAAATAATAACACTTAGTAATCACCTAGAGATCAGAAATCTCTTATATTTCACGATTTACCGCTTGTGCAACACGATTTACCAACCTAGTCGGCCAAGAACAAGAATAATAATAATAATAATATTATAATTGGCCAAAAACTCCATCAATCTAGTTCATCCAATCCATGAATATCAACAACTCATCAAGCACAAACTTCAATAACATCTTGTAGCATCATTAAAAATGCTCATCAATTCAAATTCTCCACAACCATTGAATTTGCCATCCCTTTTTCGCATGTTCCTCATGAACACTCACTCCAACTTCTAAGACAATAGAATTATATCATGTGGACCTCTGAAGTACTAACCCTTTGAGTTGAGGATAGTTGAGTATGTCCTAAACATACTCCTAAGTGTGCTCCAATATATTCAATCTTGATTCAATACACCAAACCCTTTTATGTTTTCCTATCAACAATGTCTATCACTTTGTCTGCCAATCACCAATTCTGACCTTGAAACATACTTAAATCTTCATGTAATCTTCTAAAACTTAGAGTGAAAAAATTATTAACCCTCGTTGACTATCTCCTATGTGCACAACCTCATATCTTCAATATTCAGACCTCACCGAACATCTAGACATCATGTTCTTTTAGCTATCCTACAACAGTTCAGTTAGCTTCCAACAAGTAGATCTTCTAATCAATTCTTATGAACCTTCTACCATGTTGACATCCCTCTAATTCCTTTGATATTTTGACATCCGTGACAACACATCCAACATGCCAATTTCCAAAAATTCCCCCTTTGGCATTGATGGCGACATGTGATGGGAAAAACATAAAACATAATAATGCAATCAGAAACCAATAATCTCCCCTTGAGACCAACCAATCATATTATATGCTAGAGTCCCTCTAACTTATCTTCTTCACCAATGTTCTCCACCTTGAAGCCAACTTCCTTTGGTTCCAATCTGATTACATACTCTTCTCTCCATCATTTTCTACCCCCAAGATGTAAGCCACTCAACATCTTCTTTCTTATGTGTAAGTATGTAAACTTTCTTCATCTTTATAATCTACCTCTTTCATCTGATTTCTTCTTTACTAGACTTAGTATCTCACTTTTTTTTTCACATCTTCTTCTCTCCCCCTTTGACATCAATGACAAAGGTGTACCATCTGATCTCATCCAAAATGCTTTTTCATAACATGAATATCATATTCCTTTTCCTTCATTTGCTTCAGTTCTATTGTCCAACACTTTTACTTTCCTTTCTTTCACACCTCTAAGCCATCTAAATATTGATTACACATCAAAGTCCTAGCTACCTAACTTATACTAACTCATGTAACTCTTTACATCCACTGTAACTCAAAAAACTAAATAGACTTACCTATACCATGCTTACTACACCCCCTAAGTAGTAGCCTCATCACACCAATCCAGCTTGAATGATATTTCTATAAAATCTTCTGGATTGATGCATTCCTTTTTATCTTAGTTTTTAATAGGAGGGAAAATTCCCTTTTACTTGCCTTTGGATCTTACTAATGTAGATCCCATAGTTGAGACTTCTTTGTTCTTTTTCCTTCTTGTCCTCTTCATATTTATCTATCTCGTATCTTCCTTTTCTTTTCCTTCTCTTTTCCTCACTATCTGATCATTTGTCTACCTTTTTATGTCCTTGCATGCTTCTATCATCTTCTAGTATACCTCTTCTTAACTTTTCAGTGACTATACCTTGTGTATATCTACAATGATCAGTAGTTGGTATGAATTTATTGCATCTAAGACATATGGAAAAAAATTTCTTATTTTTGACGTTTCTCATTATAGTGTGGGTACATATACTCATTTTCCTTGTGATAGTACCTTTTATTCTTTTTACATCTTTGGATATATCAAGAACATGATTATTTCTTCTACTTTTAAGGTAATGATCCTTACTCTTCCAATCTGAGGTTGTATGTCCATACATGCCACAATCATAATAGCTATCACTAAAGTTGAGGATTAGAAATTCTTACCACATGTTTCTTTCTCTTATCCCTTTTTCTATTGTTGGACTTCTTCTGACTCCTTTGCTTATTGTTAACCCTGTCCTTTTTCTTCTTTCCTTTATTGATCTGCTTGACCCGACTCCTTTTTCCTCTAACTTTGTTCTCCTTGTTCTTTTAATCTTTGACTTCAAGATTATCTTAACCTAATTTTGAGCATTCTCCCTTATCCTTTTTGACACCATTGTTTTCTCTTTCTATTAGTTCTTCTAGTTTACATGCCCTAGGCATAAGCTTTTCCAAATGATCTTTTGTGATTACAATTTTGTTCTTCATAGTCCTCATCCATTCATTATCATCTTTATCAATTTATGATATCATACAATTATGATCTTATGTGATCTTTTGATGTTGTGATTTGAAGGCATCTTCAACTTCCTTTTGAGTCTCATTCCTCTTAATTTTCTTGATATCAGTATCTTCTAATTTTTCTTTTTGAGACTGATCTCTACTCCATTTGTATCTACCATCACTTCCTTTTGGATTTTTGATCTTTCAAAAGTACTCTTGATTTTATTTTATTTTTGCATTTCAGAAAGCTCAATTTCCTTCCCTTTGCGGATATCAAACTATCTTTCATTGGATTGAACAAGTAAGTGACCATCAACAAACTAATTTAACTTTTCATACCTTGAGATTGTTGACATCTCTTGCGACACTTGTATTGCTCTTTATTCTTGTTCTTCTTCAGCTACATCTTCAATTATCTTTGAGGCCTTTTGCATCTAATTAAGATAGTGTTGGTATAAGGTATCTTTAACACTAATACATTGTCTCTTCTTGTGTATAATGATCATACTTTGTTCAATCTGAGTGATCTTATATTTTACTCTTTTATTATCTCACTTCTAGAACTATTGAGTATTTTGCATTCTTCATCAAATAAGTGAAGATAATATCCCTTCTCCACTAGCTGACCAACACTGAGAAGATTGTGTGTTAGGACATCAACATGTAGCACATCACCTATTGTACAATTTCCATCTATTGAAACAATACATCTTCCCTTTATTTTTTCACTAGTATTGTCACCCCATCTAACAATTCTTCTATCATACTTTTCATATTTCACAAACTTTCTTATATCACTAATTATATGATGTAAACATCCACTGCCTATCAGCCAATCATTCCTCTTACCCATTTATGCAACTATGACCTTCTATTTTTCATTTGTATGACTTTGAGATATTTTTAAGTTAACCTCATCAATTTAGCTACATGCAATAACACTACTGGCAGAAGCATCACTAGTCATATATTTCTCATTGACACAACTAATATGATCTTTAGTCATTGTATATTCATCAATATTTTCACCATTAATATTGATACTAGAGATCATACCTTTAGAGTCTTCTTCTCCCGTGTCAATGATGCTCTTATACTTCTCATATCGCACATATTTGTCCATGTCTCTGATCAAATAATGTGAGTAGTCACCATCAATGATTAACTTGACTTCTTTGACATTATGAGTAGATGATGTCTTTTCATCAACTTATGTACTTTATATTCCTTCCTTGATTATTCTACTAACATCAACATTAGGCTTGTGAATCTCAACTACACTTGTAGTAGAAATGATAAATATAGATTTTGCAGACTTAGACTCACCTTCTTTGATTGAAAAAAAATACAAGTTCATCTTCACTTTTTACCTTTTCAAATTTAGCATCAGTGTCTCATTCATCATTAGTAGTATAATAGCACTGATAATCTACAACTGATTGAATAACCTGATGAACTGAATGGATAAGTGAAAGACAGTGATTAGAGATCAACAAGTTATTAAAGTGTTATGTAAGGCAATTAAATCAGTCACTATGTTGTCGTTGATGTCAACTAGTTTTGACTATACTTATCATGTTGGTTACAAACACCTGAAGAAGAAAAATGGTAAAGGAAAGAGATATCTACATGAAGATGAGATAGATATGGAAGATATGGCTAAGGTATACATTGGGTAACTTATTGATGAGCCTATGGCATCATTTCGTTGACTTGATTGTATTACATAGATTTGTTATGTATTGAAGATCATAATTGAACAAGTTAATATGGTTGGTAATTGAAGATTTTTGTATACTCCAAGCCAATGCAGTGCATGCCAAGTATCAATAATAACCGAGTTAGTATTCACTGACACATTCTATATTAATCGAGTAGGATGAAAACATTAAATGGTATATCAGCTGACTATTGGTGAGCTGAAAAATTGTGTATGATTCTAAGGTAAAAGATAAAGTTAGTTATGTGGATCTAACGACTAACAAAATTCAAAGATGATCGAATGGAAGAGATTGAAGCGTGTTAGAGACACATCTATCGAGGAAGCTTGAAGCAACAAAATGAAGGATGAAGATTAAGAGGCAAAATCTAATGGATGAGATGAAAATAGTTTATGACATCTACTTAGAGAGACATGAGATTCATTGTTGAGTCTAGAGCTAATTGCATCTACAAGAGAAATCACATGAAAGGAAGTTTTCATGCACCACTGATCAAACTAGTTACATATAGAACTAAGCATAACTGCAGGCATTACCAAGTGTCAAAGTATTGTTGACCGAGCTGAATATGATGAAGGATTGAAGTGTTTATTGATCAGATGAGGTATTTTGACCTTAGCATAGATCTGAATATTTGTAATCTGAGTTGTATTTGAATCAGGTCACTACTGTATCAATTTAACCATCGTTACAGCTAAATCTCTTAACCAAGTGGACTTAACAGTCTTATTTGTATTTCAATATGACATTCTATGAATTTTGATGGTTTTATTTTTGACCCCATAATGAATGTTGGTCAAGAGTTAGCTGGCAGTGATAAATCCTTTAACCAGGTCACACCTTACAGTGTGCATTGTAACCTTGAACAGGGTTGGCTCCTAACCGAGCTCACTTTAGAAGAGTTAAATATTTTGGGTTACCGGTCCTAGGTGGGTTTTCCCTTAGCAGGGTTTCCATGTTAAAATCCTTGTGTTATGTGTTATTTGATATAATTGGATTGGTAGTTTACTTTACACATTTCATATTTGGATTAATCGGTAAACACAATATTGAATTTACTGGTATTCGGTAAATGAATAGAAAGATTGTTATTGCTATCTTACCAAGTTGGTTATGTGTTTGAAAAAGTTTCAATATATACATCTAGGAGTTTGGGACTATAGGATAATTGGAATTAATTGATTCACCCCCCCCCCCCCTCTCAGTTATCTAACATTTGGTATCAAATATTGTGTGCTTGAAAAGGAAGTTTGAAAGACTTGAGCTTTAATCACAAGATATATAAGAGAAAGGTGCCTAATCTAAACAAAGATAACTTCTCAACATGGAAAAGTAGAATGAAGTTGCACATATCTAGAATTGGATAATCTGCACTATTCTACCTAACTAATGAGTACATACAACCGTCTATTGGACCTTTGATTGTTGATTAGTTGAGAGATAGACATGAACACAACATGGCAATGATAGAGATTGTTGTTGCCTTATCTGATGCATAATTTGAAGATATCAAAGCATGTACATCAGCAAAAGAAATGTGGGACAAACTTGCACTAGTCTACGGTGGAGATGTAAATGTGATGAGAGCAAGAGCTGACAACCTAAGAGGAATATTTGATGATATGAAAATGAAAGAAGGTGAAAACATTTCATAGTACACTAACTGAATCAAGGAGGTTGTCAATGCTATCCGAGGAGCAGGAGGTGTTATTGATGAAGACATTATTGTGAGTAAAATTCTTAGAACCTTGTTGCCAATCTATACCATGAGAATCTCTGCAATACATGAAATGAGATCTGCACCGAATAATGTTCTTACACTTGATAATCTAATCAGTAAGTTGACTACTTTTGAGCTGAATAACTATGATAACAGTACTGTACCAAATGTTGAGTCTGCATTTATGTCATCTTTGAAAATTGGAAAGTCTAGAAGTAAACATATGATAAGGAATGAAAGTGACAGTGACAATGATGAAGATGGACTTGATGAACTTGAAGCACTTATGGATAGAAGGCTATAGAAAGGTAAAGGAAGGTATAAGGGAAAATTACCTCTAGTATATTTTAACTGTAAGGAAATTGGTCATATTACAGCTAGATGTCCTAACAGGAAAGATGATGACAAACACATTGACCGATCTGGTGAAAAGAAGTAGGGCATAAGAGATAACTGAGATCACAGAGGCAACCGACACTATGATAGAAGAAACAACTGAGATTACATAGACAAAGGAAAAAAGACATGTTACCTTGTTGGAGATGACGATGAAAAAACCAACACCGACACTAATGAAGATTATGAGGTGGTATTCGTAGCTTCGAAAGAAGATTTAGAAGAAGAAGAAAGGTATGTAGAAACAACACTTATCTCTAAAGTTAGCAAGAATGACACATGGATTATTGATAGTGGTTGTACACATCACATGACTAGTGATGAGGATAATTTGAATACCTTGAACACTATAATGGAGGACCTGTTAAAATGGGTAAGGATACACCTTGTCAAGTAAAAGGAAAAAGATCTATCATGTTGAACAATAAGATCACATGTGAAAATGAATATTGGGTGAAGGGACTTAACTATAATCCATTGAGTGTAGCATAATTGAATAACTTAGGTCACTGAGTTGCATTTGAAAGTAGGAAGGTGAAGATCTATGATGAAATAGGAAAGTTGGTCAGTACTAGTGAAAAATCTAAAGGTAATCTATTTTATCTTGACAATGTTGAAACTTCTTGTTTGATGGCTAGAACTGAGGATGCATGGTTGTGGCATAAAAGGTTATGTCATGTGAATTTTGACAACATGGTTAAAATTAGTAAGAAAATAAAAGTTAGAGGTTTACCTAGCTTATCTAAACCTAACCATGTCATGTGCAAATAATGTCAAATGGGAAAAATGTCAAAATTGAGTTTCAAGAGAAAAACCTACTCGTCGAAAGCTATTTTGGAGTTGGTTCATACCGACTTATGTGGTCCTATGAGAACTCAGAGTTATTATGGTGACATATACTTTATTCCATTTGTTGATGACTACTCTAGCATGATGACAATTATGTTTCTAAAAGAGAAATCTAAAGCTTTCAAAATGTTCAAATGGTATAAAGCTAAAGTAGAAAAGGAAACTAGAAAAGAGTTAAAATGCTTAAGATCGAATAGAGGAGGTGAGTTTATTTCTAGTGAATTCACTCACTTTTGTAATGAGCGTCGAATTAAAAGACAAGTTTTTGCACCAAGAACACCACAATAGAATGGTATTGTTGAAAGGAGGAATAGATCCATTGTTGATTGTGCTAGAACACTTATGATTGAAAAAGATGTTGCACAAATGTACTGGAGAGAAGATGTTAGAACTGTTGTATGCACATTGAACTGAGTACAACTGAAGAAAGATACAAACAAGACACCTTATGAGCTATGGTTTGGGTACACACCTAATGTAAGTTATTTCAGAGTTTTTGGAAGTAGATGTTACATTCTAAAAGATGATAGAAATGGGAAATTTGATTCTAAAGGTGATGAAGGAATATTTTTGGGATATTCTACTTAGAGAAAAGCTTACAAATGTTTGAATAAGGTTTCTAACAAAATGATTGAAAATGCTAATGTGAAAGTTGATGAGTTTGCTGAGAAAAATGATGAAGAAAGCAGGAAAGAACCAGATGAATATGGTAGATATGCATTCATTGAGTTACCTAAACTTCTACCCAAGAGACAGGTTGAAGCTACTGAGCAATAGGATAAAGACATCGAGCATCAGCCTATAGAGATCGAGAATCAAGAAATTGCTACTGATGAAGAAATTGAACCTGCACCAATTGATGAACAGAGGAGACAGCAAGTATTAGCTAAATTTGTGAGAAGACACCATCCACAGACCAAATCATTGGAGACAAACAAGCTGGCATGATGACACGAAGTAAGTTGAGATAAAACACATGTTTAGTTTGTGAATTTGAACCTAAATATGTTAGAGATGCACTTGAGAATGAGGAATGGATTAAATCAATGAATGAAGAAATTAAGCAAATAGAGAAAAATAAAACATGGACATTGAAACTGAGGCTGAGCGATAAAATGTAATTGGAACCAAATGGATATTCAGAAATAAGCTAAATGAGAATGGCGAAGTCACTAGGAACAAAGAAAGACTTGCTTGTAAGGGATATGCACAAGAAGAAAGAATTGACTATGGTGAGACTTTTGCACTAGTTGCAAGACTTGAAGGAGTTAGAATACTACTTGCATATGTTTCACACAAAGGATTTAAAGTATATCAAATGAATGTTAAATCTGCATTCTTGAATGGAATACTTGAGGAAGAGGTTTATATTGAACAACCTAAAGGTTTTGTTGATCCAAATAAGTAGAACTTGGTATGTAAATTGCACAAAGCACTGTATGGACTGAAACAAGCACTGAGAGCATGGTATGAAAGATTGCATGCTTATCTTATTAGTATTGGATTTGTGAGGACAAGTGACAATAGAAATTTGTATTTGAAAGGAGAAAATGATGACAATATTCTTACTGCTGAAATTTTTGTTGATGATATTATATTTGGAGGACATGATAATATTTGCAAATCATTTGCTGATGAAATGAGAAATGAATTTGAGATGTCAACATTTGGAGAGATTAAATTCCTTATAGGTTTGTAGATTATACAATAAAGTGAAGGAATATTCATAACAAAATCAAAGTACATCAAAGAAGTGTTGAATACTTTTGGCATGGAAGATTCAAAACCATTAGGTACATCGACGGTCACATGATGTAAGTTGACAAAAGATGATCAGTCAATTGAGGTAAATCAGACCTTATATAGATCAATGATTGGAAAACTGATGTATGTTGTGCATAGTAGACCGGATATTACACATGTCATTGGGATTGTAGCAAGATTTTCTACTAATCCCAAGGAATCACATATGACTGCTACTAAGAGGACTCTGAGATACTTGAACACTGATAATCACGGTTTATGGTACAAAGAGGAAGGCAATTTTGAACTATAAGTTTACACCGATGCATATTAGGCTAGAAATATAGATGACCAGAAGAGCACAACTGGTGGATCATTCTTTTTGGGAGAAAGATTAGTTACTTGGATAAGTAAGAAACATGCATGTATTTCTCAGTCTACAACTAAAGCATAATATGTTGTTGTTGTTTCTAATTGTTTAAACATTGCATGGATAAAACAATTGTTGAAAGGCATGAATGAGGTGATCACTGATCCAATGATTATATATTGTGACAACACAAGTGCTATAAACATTTCTAAGAATCTAGTGATGCATTCAAAAACAAAGCACATATATATTAAGTATAACAATTTGAGGGAACAAGTACAAGAAAAGCAAGTGAAACTGGAGTTTGTGAAATCTAAGGAGCAACTTGCAAACATATTTACTAAACCCTTACTGAATGACACATTTGATACTTGAGGACTAGACTAGGGGTCCATCTCCTGTCTATCGGTCACTAAGGTGATCAGGAGGTTGCATCAACCTATACTTTGTTAGAAAATCAAATCATGTTGATGCAAAACTATTCACACTTTAGGTTCTCTAAGGTTGTGAAAGATGGAACTAAAAATTATATACTTGTACATTAAGGTACATCATCTTAACCGAACAAAAAATATATATATTTTTTGGCTATTGGAGAGTTGTTTATTCTTTTTGGCATTGTTGTCAAAGGGAGAGAAAGATTCAATGAAATATCAATTAGAGAGAACACAAAGATTGGAGAGAAAGTCTAATATGTATCTAGTGGGAGAAAGAATCAGGAAGAATCAAAAAAGGAAGAAGAAGACCAAATCTGCAGGAAGAGTTTGTTAAAATGTTGAGATGCTATGTAGTCATTAAACATATTAAATGATCAAGATAGGGAGAGCTTACCAAGCTACAACATTTACTAAGAGAGTTGTAGTATAGATGTTTGGTATTCTATGGCATATTTCATATTGTGTTGCCATCAATGCCAAAGGGAGAGATTGATAATCAACAACTGATTGAATAACTTGATGAACTGAATCGACAAGTGAAAGATAGTGATTAGAGATCATTGGGTTATTAAAGTATTATGTAAGGCAATTAAATCAATCATTATATTGTCATTGATGTCAAGTAGTTTTGAATATACTTATCATGTTGGTTACAAACATCTGAAGAAGAAAAATGGTAAAGGAAAGAGATATCTACATGAAGATGAGATGGATATGGAAGATATGGCTAAGGTATACATTGGGTAACTTATTAATGAGTCTATGGCATCATTTTGTTGACTTGATTGTATTACATAAATTTGTTATGTATTGAAGATCATAATTGAACAAGTTAATGTGGTCAGTAATTGAAGATTTTCGTATACACTGACCCAGTGCAGTGTAGACCGAGTATCAATAATAACCGAGTTAGTATTCACCGAAACATTCTCTATTAATTGATAAGGATAAAAACATTAAATGGTATATCAGTCGACTATTGGTGAGATGGTAAATTGTGTATGATTCTAAGGTAAAAGATAAAGTTATTTATGTGGATCTAACGACTGAAAAAATTTAGAGATGATCGAATGGAAGAGATTGAAGCATGTTACAGACACATCTACCAAGGAAGCTTGAAGCAGAAAAATGAACGATGAAGATTAAGAGACAAAATCTAATGGATGAGATGAAAATGGTTTATGACATCTATTTAAATAGACATGAGATTCATTGTTGAGTCTCGAGATAATTGCATCTAAAGGATAAATCATGTGAAAGGAAGTTTTCATGCACCACTGATCAAACTGGTTACAGATAGAACCGAGCATAACTGCAGGCATAACCAAGCATCAGAGTATTGTTGGCCGAGTTGAATATGATGAAGGATTGAAGTATTTATTGATCAGAGCATGTATTTTGAGCTTAGCATAGATCTGAATATTTGCAATCTGAGTTGTATTTGAATCAGATCACTACTGTATCAATTTAACCATCATTACAGCTAAATCTCTTAGCCAAGTGGACTTAACAGTCTTATTTGTATTTCAATATGACATTCTATGAATTTTGATGGTTTTATTTTTGACCCCATAATGAATGTTGGTCAAGAGTTAGCTGGCAGTGATAAATCCTTTAACCAGGTCACACCTTACAGTGTGCATTGTAACCTTTAACAGGGTTGGCTCCTAACCGAGCTCACTTTAGAAGAGTGAAATATTTTGGGTTACCGGTCCCATGTGGTTTTTCCCTTACTAGGGTTTCCACATTAAAATCCTTGTGTTATGTGTTATTTGATGTGATTGGATTGGTAGTTTACTTTACACATTTCATATTTGGATTAATCGGTAAACACAATATTGAATTTACTGGTATTCGGTAAATGAACAAAAAGATTGTTATTGCTATCTTACCAAGTTGGTTATGTGTTTGAAAAAGTTTTAATATATACATCTAGGATTTTTGGACTATAGGATAATTGGAATTAACTGATTCATCCCCCCTCTTAGTTATCTAACAAGTACTTGCTCTCTTCTCTAGTCTTATCACACTTGTCATTAGAAAATAATTTAGGACACCTAGAGGTATAATGTCCTATCTTTTTTACAACAAAAGCATTTAAAATAAAATTTTCCTTTGTACTTACCAAATCCTTTTGATATCCTTCTTGATACCATTGCTTCCATCTCTTGAAGATCTCTTCTTCTTCAAGTTCTCTTAACTCATGTTCATATTTTAATGCTCTTTCTGAAAGTCCTTCACTTTGGTCTGATCTATACATGTCTCTCCTTGATATTGTAGCCTTAAAAGATTATTCAACTTTAGGTAAAGAAGCATCAAACTCACTCATTTCAAAAGTAGATAACTTACCAACCAGTGTATCTCTTGTCACATTAGCAACAATTCTAATTTCCTTAATAGTAGTAACTTTTCTTTTGTAAGCAGGGGAAAAGATCTCAACACTTTTGAGACAATATCTCCCATCTAATACACCACCAACACATATGATACTACACACGAATTCATTTATCTTTAACATATAAGAGTTTATGTTCTCATTTTTAGACATTCTCAAGGATTTGTACCTTCCTTTAAGACTTTGTAGCTTTGCTTTCTTGACACATGCATAACCTTCATGAAGGGTTTCAATCTTGACCCCAATCTCATGTGTTGTCTCTAGCTCCATCACATTTGTGTACTTTGTATCTGATAGGGCACTTAGTAATGATTCATTTTCTTGAATATTGTACTCAAAATACTTATTTTCATCTAAGTATAGCCACTGATGGATCTGCAAGAGGACTATAGGGATTCTTTGTGATGCTCCAAAAGTCTTCTCCATTGCATCTCAGATGGGTGATCTTTCATCCTTTCCACATATGATAGTTTGTGCCTTCAAACCTAGGATTGTCCTTCTTGTAAGATGCCATATTAGATCTCTCTTAAGCTATTAGGCTTCCTCCAAAGGGACCAATGCTCCGACACCACTTGTTGATATTGTATCATCTTAAAATAGAAGCACTTTCATGTTAAGAGCATTTAACCCTCCTTATGGGGTGTTTTTGGCCATCATCATGTTGTCCTCTATTTTCTGCCCCTTTTCCAACTTCTGTGCCTATTTAGGGCTCTAATTGGGCCTCCTTGGGCACTGTTTTCCCCACCTAGCAGATTTTCCAGGGGTCTTAAACCCCTGGGTCAAGGTCAACCTTGATCTTGACCCAAGTCCCTCTTTTCATCAAAAAGTTTGCCGAATGCGGGGGGAAACTCAAAACTTTATTTTTCCACTTCTGGGTTGGTTGTTTCGGGTTTCAAAGTGGTGACTCTTAAAATATATTTAATTTAGGTCCACTCATAGGGGTATAAGCTTAATGGGAATTTATTTCTCATATGTCAGCCTCTCTAGAAGTTTGTGCCCTAGACTAGTATATAAGGAAGCCTTCTCCTCTCATTTCATGCTATCGAAAGCAATTATCAAGCGATCATCAAATCAAGAAGTAATCATATATATTCAAGCATTCAAGTTCTCCATTGAAGATCAAGGATTCAAGCATTCAAGCCTTTGAAGGGATTTGGTTCAAGCATTCAAGATTCATCATTCAAACCCTAGATCTATCCATCATGGTGGTGTGATCTTCCTTCAAGATCCTTTGTTCATCTCCAATATCTATTCATTCTTCTTTGAAGGTGGATTCCAAGCATACAATCATGGAGGTTTTGATTTACATTTATGGTTTTTGATGTTGATTCCAATATTTCATATTAACATACTTGTTTACATTTCAAATACAATTGCATATTTATTGAATATCATAGTTTTGTTGTTAGATCTACTTCTAATACTTGCTAGCATTCTCCATTTCAATTCTATTTCAAGGTTAATTGCAAAACCAGGGTTTGACCAAGGCAAACCCCTCATCCAAACAATGAAACCATTTTTATTGTAGGTACATGTGCGAAACAACAAATTATAGAGCAGATTCAAATACCCTTTTCAAAAAACTTTCAGGATCTGCAAACATTATTTATGTTGGAGCAACACAAGTCAAGGTCGACCTGTATTTGGGTCAAGGTCAACTTGGTTCAGAAAAGCAAAAAATTTCTAGGTTTACTCCATCTCTGTGTTTCCAAGCCATATTCGATTATAGAATTTTCAAAAACTCAGTACAGACACTAGAAACAATAATTTCCAGATCTGCTACATTACAAGATAAGTGTTTCATTTTATCCTAATCTTTCTAAATTATTGTCTTGCTTTATAATTAAGAAATTAGATCCCCTTTTCCCTTTTTATCCATAACTAGTTGATTCCTTTTTGCATTGATCATCTCCCTTTGATTGATCAATTGGGATCTCCTTGTCTTGGATTAGGAGGTAATATATGTCCACAATATTTTCCACTCCACACACATCACATTCATAGATATAAAAATATATATACCCATATAGACTCTTGATATATATTTTTATATATTACATTTTGGTGAACCTGGGATAGACAACTCTTTCTTTTTGGTGTTGGATGCTTTGCCTCCTTTCCTTAAGATTATATTACACTAGTTTTCTTTTATGCTCTTGCATTTTAAAATTCAAAAACAAAAAAAAATCTATATACTCTACAAAATACAAAATACATTTATTGCATTTCAATTCACTATGAAGATCTTTAAGATGCTTTGGTGTGTGGCTATTTTCCTCATTATTCTCCTCTTACAATCTCTTTATAGTACTTATGATGTTAATGAGAGTATCATCTATTTTATTATGTTTGTCACTCTTCATGTTTCACTTGCTTATGCTATTATGAGATTGACTAATACTAGCCTTGCTACTTTCAAAACTTTCATTAAGGATTTATGTGGTGAAATTATTACTCTTTTGGATTATGTGAAGAATTTGGTAGATTATACACCATTTCCTAATCTTCCTAATCCTAATCCTATCCTTCCTAATCTAGTTCCTAATCTTCCTAATCCTAATCCTATCCTTCCTAATCCAATTCCTAATATTCCCATTCCCATTTCTCCATTTTCTATTCCTAGTTCTTCCCACACTTATGATGGGGCTCAAACTATGGTTCATGATGCAGATGTGCAAGAATTCTTGGATTTACCTTCCCCTTATTATCCGATCCATGATGATATCAAAGGGAAGAGAAAAGAAACTTATTCTAAACCTATCATTCCACCTTATACATCATTTTATCATGATCACCGTAAACAATCACCTCTTGCAAAAGCTTTACAAGATATGTACACTACATGATACAATATGATGGCTAAACAAGGTTATAAGGGTTTAGGTCTTGGTGTTAATGAACATGGTATTAAATATCTGATTCATCTATCCCCTAAACATGATATGTGTGGTCTTGGCTTTCTGCTATCTCAATTTAAGGTGGTTGATTCTGATCGGCACCCTCCTCTTCATGTTCTTCTTCCAACATCTTCCTTAGATTACCCTGATACTCCTCAAGATGTGGCTAAGAAGGTGTATGTTCAGTTAATGAATTCTAAGAAAGAAATCTTTAAACCTATGCCGAAATATTTCAACCTTAGCCAAATGCCACTTAAACAACTGAAATGCATTATATTTTTCTTTTAAAAACATTACAATCATCATCCTAGTGTAATCATCAACAAACAGAATAAAGTATTTAGCACCACAATAGATTTGTACACCCATAGGTCCATAAAGGTCAGTATGAACTAGATCTAAAGCATTTTCAGAAGTAAAAGTCTTGCTCTTGAAACTAGACTTTGTCATTTTACCCAACTGGCATTGTTTGCACATCACATTATCAGGTTTCTTCAATCTCGGCAAACCTCTAACTTTCTTATTTTTACTAATATTTACCATGTTGTCAAATTTAACATGACATAGCCTCTTATGCCATAACCATACATCATCAAATTGTGCAATCAAGCATGTCTCTTCAGATAGATCTAGATAGAATAAATTACCTCTAGTCTGTTCTCCGCTTCCAATTAGTTCACCAGTGGCATCAAATATTTTAGCCTTTCTATGATGAAACTCCACTCGGTAACCAGTGCTATTAAGTTGTGCAACACTTACAAAATTATAGTTAAGACCTTCAACCCAATAAGCATTTGCACAAGTGATCTTATTAGTTAGCTTAATTAATCTTTTACCCTTTACAGGACATGGTGCATCATTACCAAACTTAACACTTCTACCTTTATAATGATCTAGGGTTTTAAATTTACTTTTGTCACCAGTCATGTGATGTGAGCAACCACTATCAATAATCCATTTATCACCTTTTCTCGCATAAGAAACAAGTGCAGTTTTCTCATCTTCATTAGAATCATCTTGCATATCAAAATAAACTACTTCAATTTTAAAATCATCATTATCAGTGTCAGTGTCTTCTTCAGCAATATAACAGGATTTCTTACCTTTATCCTTGTAGTCCTTGTACCTTCGATAACCTCTATTTTCTCTCTTATCCTTGTACTTTCTTTCTCTTTCCTCATCCTTTTCATTCCTGTTAGGACATCTTGCAACTATATGGCTAACTTTGTTACATGAAAAAACATATGATAGGAAATTTACCTTTATATTTGCCTTCTCCTCTTTTCAATCTTCTGGCCATAAGAGCTTCAACATCCTCTAGTTCCTCATCAGAAGTGTCACTATCACTTATACATTTTTCTTTTTCCCTCTTAGACTTATGCAAAACCATTTGTGACTTGAATGCAGATTCAACATTAGCAACAATGTAGTTATCATAGTTAGAAAGCTCAAAAGTAGTAAGCTTACCAACAAGACTTTCTAGTGTTAGAACATTACTAGGGTTACATCTAGATTCTTGAATTGTTGAAATTTTGATGGCATATATGAGAATCAAAGTTCTCAATACCTTTCCAATAACAGTTTCATCATCAATAGTTCCATTAGCTCCTCTAATAGCATTTACTACCTCCTTGATTCTACCACAATATTGAGCAATATTTTCACCTTCTTGCATTTTCATTTCATCAAACTTACCTCTCAAGCTTTTAGCTTTTGCCCTTAGTACATTTGCATCACCACCATAGATATTTGCAAGAGTGTCCCACATTTTCTTTGAATTTGTGCAATCATTAATGTCTTCAAATTTAGGATAGCTTAAGGCAGATGCAATCTCCAACATTTCTTGGTTGTGTTCCTATTTAGATCTCATCTCCTCGGCAGTCAAAGGTGCAGTAGGTGTAACATAGTCATGTTCAACATAATATTTCACTGAGTCACCAATACCAACTAGATGCAATTTCATCAGACTCTGCCATGCAGGGAAGTTCTCCTTATTCAACTTCAGTACTTCCTTTTTATCATCTTGATCATTTGATTCAAGTAACTTTAAACTTATTCTATGTAAGCACCAATAGCTCTGATACCAATTGTTAATATGATTTAGAACAACAAAGAGGGGGGGTGAATCAGTTGTTCTCAAGTCCAAATGTATCAATTGAACTTTTAAACACTTCAACAATCTCAGATCTAATCACCAACACTACTCAGTCATTAAAGAATGTTTGCCAGAAACATATAACAATGCAGTCCACTATCCAACAGTATTTAATTTGCAAAACATAGAAATTTTCACACCAAAACATTCACACAAGTATGACACCGGGATTTATAGTGGAGACCCAAATTGGGAAAAACCACTTTGTAACATGTTACTGATATTTTCACTCTTTTGAAGTGAGCTATGTGAAAATCCAACCCTATCAAAGGTTTACAAACACATAGCTAGGTGTGACCTTGTTAAAGGATTTCAACCACCTTGTTAGGAGTGAGCCTTGTTAGAGGACTTAAGTACATCCCATTAGAATGCAACCTTGATTAAAGGATTTAAACAATGATTGTTAGTTCAACCTTGATTAAAGGATTTAGACTGATACAATGGTTAGAAAGTAGCAGTAGTATCTGATCTAAAAAACATACAACTCACTTTGCAAATAACAAATCCAATTCTCTCATATATGTTGGCTTACTAACTGAGTTCCATTTCTATCTCCATCACTGATCTGCTTGGAAATCCCTTCAAACAATCACAACTCTGATCAACTCCTTCACCTTCAGCCTTTCTGCTTAGACTTATTAGTCAATAACATCAACAACTCCAGCATACTTCTTTAACCTCACACTTAGGTTTTCCTTTATACCTCTTCAATAGGTAGATCCATCTTTTTCCGCTTAATCTCCTCTATAGATTTTAGGTTTAGGTTGGATTAATCGAATCCTTCCAACATTCATGTTCTTCATCCATCCTTCTAGAAACATCTTCAATCTCTTTATTGAAATCACAATAAAATGGTTTACTGTGCATTAAATTCTCCATACACTCAATTAATAAAGTCAACATGATTTACATAATCCAAGAATTCAACTAAGTCGGCTAGGAACTTGAATTCTTCCTCAAATGTAAATTACTGACACTCTGTCAATACTGTGTTCAACTCCTCGGTCATCACTACGTAGCTCGGTCACCTCTTCAAACTGTCTCCCTCGGCTAATGTTGTCACTCGACAATAAATTGATGTTCAGTCAACACTAAATTTCCTCAGCATATATTGGCTCTCGGTCGACACTAACATCACTCGGCTTAAACTAGATTTCTTCACTTCTGCTCAATTAAGCCTACTTGTTTAGTCTTTCTTCTTACTTAGATAAACAATAGATTATCTTATCATTGTGCCACATAATCAAGTACTCATTGAAGTATCAAATAACTCAACCTTTCTCTACGTTCTATTGTTATCACCATTGCCCTAATCCTTCTCATCAATCAATAGATATATTACTTTCTTAGATAGCAATTGTCTTACCAGTTAAGGTTTGACATCAATGACAATACAACAATTGCTTCAATTGCAGTTTCCAACATCTCTAAGGCTGTAAAAGGACTGAATATTGTACTTCACAATTAAAGTAGCATCTTCCAAATCACTCATGGCAATTATGAAACCAATTGAACAAATTTTGTAGAAGCAATTATTGGCAATAAATGTGTTGGTCAATTATTTGGCCAACACGTCAATGGGTTTCTCTACCTGTCAGAAAGAAGGCAATGTCTAAACAACAAACTAAAATGCATATCTTCTTACCAAGGGGGATAGTTTTTTTTTCAATCATCATTATATAATTAATGTTTTGGTTGTCTACTTAGCCAATACCCAGAAAGAAGGGATAGTGGTAATTAAGATGTCTTGCACAAAATTCTCAAAATTTGACCGTACCCAAATACTAAGGAAGTCCAACGAAACAAGGATAGGCAAAAATTAATTAAAAGGAAGTGAATTTTCAAGAGAGGAGTGTGTGAAAGGAAAGAAATAAATTAGTTTTGACGTCTGTGAGGCTAAAGATAGCCTATGGGACAAATCGCTTCACACACTAATTTCTACATTTCTACCTTTTTCTTATGTAACTTGATGATGAGCGACCCCATCTTCTCAACAATCCCCTCATTGAATAGATCAACCCAAGATTTCATTGTCAACATAGTAGTTAAATTATCCTTGTTGTCCTTAAAGTCATCACACTCTAAAATGAAATTATTTTCTATTTGCACTTTTTTGGAAGTACGGAGAATACACACTCTTTCTTCCCAAGCTTCTTTTGGCCTTTTCCAACGCCTGGTTTCACAATAAAGTTGATGAGAGTTGGTCCTTAACTGAGAAATGAGAATTTTGTCTCTCCATGAGATATTGATCCCAATGTAATCTTTTTTATGATGGTTACGAGTAGGATTAAACTCTACAATACAATACTCTTTCTTTCTTGTTAAACCTTTTATCCCAAGAGCGCTTGTGGAATTTATTCATAATGAAAGCCTTTATCTCTTTACCATTTGTGGGGCACGAATTCAAGTAAATATCCCATTTATTAAATAATTTATTGTTTTGACGCATCCAAGTCTTCTTTCTTTTGCACAATGTGTCACTGAAAACAACCTTAGGCCATCTGCCCTCATCCATTCTCTCAACTCTTTTTATAAATATTATAAGTCGCACCATGGCAATTGCTTCAATAGGAGCAGCCCCCACCTCACTCAACATGATATCATATGGAACTAAACTTTTAAGTTTGAACTTGTTTGTAATCAAGCGTTTTTAATTTTTTTCAATTTCCTTCCAATGTAAATCAAAAGTATTGATGGCCCACAGTTCACAACCATAGAGAATAAATGGCAGCACTAAAATCCTAAAGAGAGTTTGGGTAGTTTTCCAATCCCATAGCTCTATCTCTCTACATTTATTTTGGAAAGCCTCCCAAAATTTGCTTCTTTCTACACCCTTCCCAACTTAAATTTTTATTGAAGTCAATTCTGAGGTATTTGTAATATGACACTTCTTCAAGAATACTTCCTTCAAAGTAGAACTTATGTTTATTACATTTTTTTTTATTAGAGAAACATCACTTTAGTTTTGCTGATATTAACCTTCATCCCCGCTATTCTACAAAAATGTTGAAAGGAAAGTAAGTATTTTTGTAAGCCACAAGAAGAATTAGATAGTTTACAAGTTTATATTTATTCTATCCAAGGGTAAGTTAAGTCATAGGTCTAGGAGCTCGAGAGAAAGAAGAGTGACAGCCATGGGCATGCCCTTAAGACCAATAAGCAAGAAAAAGCATATGTCATTTTGGGAGAGGTGTCGAAGAAGCATTTAAAGTGCATTTTTAAATTGTCCATAGTCTTATTGTGTGTGTGTGTGTGTGTGTGTGTGTGTATTGTTAAGGTTGTTCTCCATAATGAGTTTTTGAAGACAAACCATGTAGGCGTAGAGTCAATATGGACATCTCTGCAATGTTTTTTCCACATTGTTGGACTTTGGGGAATCAACAATCATGGCAAAGTCCATGTGTCAGAAACTGAATTAGAAATGCTAAAAGATGTATTAGAGAATGTTGACCATGACAAAGGGATACCATTACCAAGGGATTATTATGTTGTTTGGCATCAAGGAAAAGAATTTGGGAATCTCCCTTTGGTTTACTCCTCAAATCCATCTCTCCTCCCATAGAGAAAAGTGGTAGTTGACTGTAATGTCCTTTTCCTCAAAAGGATGAGGTGTTTGGCCACTAAGGCTATTAACAAATGGTTGAAGAATTATTTTAAGAATGAAGGGTTAGTGAGTGATAAAGAGGAGGATGAAGAATTTGGTGTGGACATAAAAGAAGAGGTGGGCTCTGGAAGACTGGAGTTGGAAGAAGCTGAACTTGACACGCATGCTAACTATGGACCAGACCTGCGTAATGGAAACAAGGATGGCATCCCTGTCAAAGGGATAGATTGGAAAGTGATCCTTTTTGTTTGGCCAAGCCCTACATTTAGTGCAATAGTATGTCGATAATGCTCATAGCTAGTTACCTAAAACAATGTAGACCTATTTAATCTCATTTTTGCCTTTAGAGATATTTTGTGGGTTATCCATATCACCTATTAATAGGTTAATTGTTTAGTTAGTTTATTCTCGATTAGATAGGTTGCAATTTAGGATGGAAATAAGAGTTATAAAATGATGTGATGATTGTTGTTAATATCAATAGAGAGGGTACAACCCTTTCTATACACACACACACACACACACACAGAACTTATTCTCAACAATCATTACTAGCTACTATATTTAGCATACTCAACTAACACTCGAAGTCAAATCCTATCTTCGTTGGGGGCATGTTACATATGGTGGATACCTAGGCACCTAGAGATGAAGAAGGGTGTGGTAATCGATCAAATGCTTCAGGGAGTGGAAATTGAGCATAGATTTGGAGATTCCCAAAATGGCATGCATGCCCCGTAAATCTTCACATCTAATGAGTGCTTGTTGCATGGATTGGTTTGCCTGACATAGATGTGTTCAAATGGGACCAGTTGTTGTGCCCTGGGTAGTCAGGTGATGACCAAGCTTATTAGAAGTACGCGTTCTTGCTCTGCCTTAGCAACTGTTGCCTCTAACCTATTCGGGAATCTTTGGATCTATGCTCAATTTCCACTCCCCGAAGCATTTTGTCGATTACCACACCCTTCTTCATCTTTGGGTACCTAGGTATCCATTGTACTTAACATGCCCCCAATGAAAATAGGAGAGTTTTAGTTGAGTATTGTATGCACCCTAAAATGGTCACCTAGACTTTGGGCCCCCATTCAGCAATTTATCAAATCCCTGAATCAATATTTTCAAAAATCAACATTTTATCAATTATATCAATTTCCTTGATCAAATCCTATTCCTATCATTTATTCGATTATTTTCTATCGGCTAACCATTTTATCCTAAGTCTTTATTTATTTAAAAGGAATTTCCTCCCCTTTTAATAAATAAAAAGCCCCCACTTTTCCTCTTATCCTAAGTTGCACAAATAAAGCATTATTCCTATTTTATAAAAAGAAGAAAAGGCCTTTTTTTGTCTCATATGGGGCACAAAAGTCAACTCTTATTTTCCTATTGGAGGATACTTGTGCACATGGATTGTTCCTCTTTCAAGCTCCACCCTTGATTAAGACTTTTGTCTCTTAATCTCCATGGTCCATTTCTCCTCATTTCCTATAAAAGAAGAGCTATCTTCCTCATTCTAGGTCATTCACTTTTATGCTAACTTTATGCTGCAGGAATTCTTGAAGACTTTGAAGCTTTTTGGAGATCATTATTTTATCACATCTTGGCTTTCTTCATTGCTTCATAGTTTAGTTTTCATTCTTGCAAAGTAGCTTCATATTTCATGCTTTCATAGTTTAGATTTCCTTTCATGCTTTAGAATAACTCATCTAGTTTAATAGGAAGGATTGTAACACTTGCTATTTCCATTTCATAGTTTAGATTGTACTTTCATTTTCATAGCATAGCTTGCATAATTTCATCTTCATTCTTAGCTTACTTGCATTGCATTTCATTTGATTCTTGGGGATATTGGCATTCTTGCCCTTGTCTTCATTTGAATCTCTCATAGTGTGGTTTACTAGCAAGGTTATAGGCCTAATAGCTCTAGCTGAGAGCAATATTCAAACTATCCTTGTGACTCCATGCTTAGGGAGCTATGGATCAATTTTTGAGACCTCATTCTTGAGTGTTCTTGAATGTAATGATTCATAGAAGTGCACTATTTAGAGTACACATTTTTAGCGCCCACCGTGGGGTAGAACATTAGTGTTTTGTCCTTTATTTGTTGCATTTTCATACTTTTTTCGTCAATTTTTAGCATCTTTTTCAGTCTCTAGTTTTCTGTCTCAGAGTGTCGTACGACATTTTTCACCAATGTCGTGCGACAATTTCTTGTATAGTAGCGCGACACTTTACCAGTTAAAAGTGTCGCACTGTTTGGCAGGGAGTGTCAAACTGTGTCCTGTATCTTGTCGCCTATAGATAAGGCGCACTGTCGCATCAGGCTAAACTGTCACACAATTATGCAGAGAAGTGTCACATGACAATTCTATTGATTATAATATCACCTGTACTGACAGTGAGTTGTTTTTAGACCTTTTTGGTCAAGTTTAGATTTAATCAGTTTATTGGTTTGATTTACTGCAGTTAGATAGATTCCATTTGCAAATTTCATTTGGATTTTGGGATTTTTCTAACCTTGTGGGCCTAATGAGTTGTGGTTGTAAGTGCATTTTCTTGAGAAATTTTCCAAAATTGCATGCTAAAGGGCTACTAACGGTTTTTGTAGGGCTGCCCAAAAAAGCATAAAAATACAAAAAAAAAAGTGCTTGTTGTTTATTTCATTTTCAAGTGTGGCAATTACTAGTTGTTTCATTTCATAGGAACATAATATCTTGTGGAAGGAATTTTGAGGTGGTAGGAGAAGTATGCTCTTCACACTTGTGGTGAACCATAAAATCTTGACCTATCTTAGAATTTTGGAAACAAGAGGGTAATTGAACTCTTTGCTTGGTGTGTTTGGGAGAAAACTTTGAGATAGGGGAGTATGCTCTTCACCCTTGTGGTGAAACAAAAACCTTGAACCCCATAAGTTGATCCATTCTTTGTTTAGATCTTTAGAATCTTTTAGTGGGCCTTCTCTTGAGCAATCAAGAGGAACAACCCAAGTGGGGACAAGCTAATACCGAGCTATTCTGACCCACTATAAACTCAAGGCTATCAAGGACACAAAACCTTGGTAGACGTAGTGCTTGTCTTCGCTTGATGTGAGTAACTTGTGGGATTGTGACCATGAGGAAAGCATTGAGCAAGAATACTTAAGGTACTCTTGAGGCCATGAGGTCTTAGTCCTTTTTGAGGAGCAAGAGGGGTACTACGAACGGAATCCCTTATTAAGAACCATAGTTAGAAGCCACCCTATTTTTTTGCTTAGCTTCTTGGTGCAAGGATTGATCCAAGTGGAATAACCTGGATCACCCCAAGACTACTCACCATATGTGTTCCTTTGGTTGTGTCTTTGGCACTTCCATGACAAAGCCAATATCTATCGTGGGCAACCACTTTGTGTGAGGCAATGGAACATCAAGTTGTGGGCCAAGTTGTTAAGTATTGAGCCTTGACTTTTTAGGATAGAAAGTGCTTGAAGTGTTCTCATTGTGCTATACCTGTGTAAACGTTCTTGCATACTCAACATGATGGTAGTATTCATAGGTTTTTCAATTTTGATATCACAATTGTTTGTCTTGGCAAGGTTGCTTTTGCCCTTGTTTCAAGTGTTTGAAGACACGTTTGATCCCATACTGTTTGCAAACCTATCAATTTACTGTTGTCATTGTGATTGAAATTCAAAAAATCAACCCTCAAACTGAAAATTTTGAACAAACAATCCCAAAAACTGAGATTTTGCACTTCACTGGTCAAAGAGTCGCGGAACACTGAAAAGTTGTCGCACCTTGTTCTAAGAACTGTTGCGCGATAGTTCGTCCCTGCACGACTGTCACCCCGCTTACCCAGAAAGTGGCGCACTACTAGCTTGGAAAGTGTCATCTGGTGTAGCGCGAAGTGGCACTTGGTCCTAAAGTGGCACACTGTTTGCCTAGAAAGTGTCGCCCAAAACTTTTCTGCAGTCCGTCTAGTTTCAGCCATTTTTAGCCTCTTTTAGTTGACCAGATTTTTAAGTGGGTGATTCACTCTGCTGTTGGAAACTTGTCTATACCTTGAGTTCCTATTTTTAGGCCTCTTGGATTAGTCTCCTTTGATTTTACAAAGTCATCTTGTGTGGATTTGCCAAGTTAAAAAAATCATCCTTGTTGAATAAGTATATCTCTAGATTCGTTGGTAACATTCTTGGAGAATTTCAGTCCTCTTTTGTCTAAATTCACTTCCATCAAAAATTAGTTTCAATTATATAATTTGGGTAAATCCATCCTCCTGGTTCATATGTGCAAGGATACTGGAATCCTTTGATTAAGCACATCTTTGACAATGTTGGTTTACGCCTTTTGCAATTTTCTCTCTCACCATCTCTTTTTGAACAATTGAGTACTTTTATTATCCTAGTTTGGTGTTGACATTTTGTGAGGTCATCTTATCACCAAGAGTCTTTTTCTTTCATGTCAGTTACAACAAGATACCAAGTTAGTCAAGGGAAACGATCTCCAATCATCTTCAATCAGTTGCCCTTGGTCAAGACTCGTCAATAGCGAAAGGGAAAGGAACCCATTTTCGATCAATCTCCTAAGAGTGAGTCTGAGGTTTGTTTTGGCCCAAAGAGTAATCCTAGCGAATTGAGTACTTCTTTAGCACCTTTTTCATCAAATATGGACATGAGTTACACCTTCACTAGACAACAAAGAGAAGCAATGAATCAAACTCTTGATGATATTTTCCAACGCCATAGGGGTAACATGGTGCCTGGTGGGTCTTCTTATGATAGTCCACCTGGGTCACCCCCCATCAACACAAGATATCTAGATGCTCACCAACGAGCTGAAAGATATCATAGGCAAGCTCACTCAAATGCATGGTCACAACATGAAGACCAAAACAATGAATCTAGTGATGCTCATATCAATGCAGCTAATGTATCTAGACATTCAAGACAACCTTCTCCACTTAGACACCTCACGATACGCGAGTGAGAGGTTAAAAAGCATTGAGCGAGAAAAACAAGCCTTCTTGGATGAACAAGATGCCAAAGAAGAAAAGCTTAAACAACTAGAAGCTGAAAGGAAAGCTTTGCTAGACATAAAGAGAAGAGCCGCACAAGAAGAACAACATAGGCTCCTAGCGCAACAACTTCATGCACAATTCAACAATAAGGGTACCAACAGTGGAACCAACTCTCCACCATCTACTCCCTCAGCAACTCCAAGAAGTAGAAGGAGGTCAAGGACCCCTTCAAGATCACCTAGTCCTAGAGGAAGAAGGACTTCTCAACATGCACATTATAGGAGACACACATCTCCTAGACTATCAAGAGATCCCTCCCAATGAGTACATCATGGCTCTCAACATGGACGAAGTAGTGCCAACTTTGATGCTCATGATTTTATGAGAATGCAACAAGAGCCATTGTTTCAACAATATGTGGAAAAATGCGTTGAGCAAAATAAAGATCAATTCTTGGAAAACTTGATTAACAAGGGTGCAAGAGTCCCATACAATTTTGATGTGGATGGAAAAATTAAGAAGCAAAACCCTTCACAAGAGGAGGAGATTAAACAAATGAAGAAGATGATGGAGAAAATGATGGATCCTAAGAGTTCCTTTAGCTTGGACTCTATATGTCCTAATCCTTTCGATAAAAGTGTAAGTATGGTCAATTTTGCTAGAAAAGTTGAAATTCCCTCATACGACAAATATGATGGTAATGGTGACCCACATGACCATGTGTGTCAGTTCTATATTATGAGTTTTGAATTCCACTATGAAGATTCCTATCTCATGAGGTTATTTCCAAGGAGTCTAAAAGGTCAAGCAATGGAGTGGTTTGCCAACATTACCCCTCCTGTCAAAACTTTTAAAGAACTTGTCCAAAGATTCGTGCAACATTTTGCATATAATTTATCAAGGTCAGTCACCATGCTTGATTTGTGTAAATTAAAACAGAATCAAGGGGAACCCTTTGTTACATTTTTGCAAAGGTGGAGATGATTATGCTCCCGATATTCTAGGACTATTCCTGAAGACGAAAGGATTGACATTATTGTTAGCAATCTAGTGCCAGAACTATGGTATGAGGTTAGGAAGATGGTCTTTGAATCTTTCGACACTATGGTTGAAACCGCATGTAGAATTGAGGATGTCTTAAAAGAACAAGGAATTTTGACTAAACAAAACAACAACAACAATAGTCAAAATAACAACCCTCAAAAGGATAAAAGCAAGAACTCACATTGGAACAAAAACAAACAGGTAGTCAATGACGGAGTTGTTGACTCTTCTCAACCAAAGGATCAAGGTGTCCTTAATTTATCTAGTGCAGTTCAAGCTATGAAGCTTCAAACATCCTCTAACCAACAAGAGCACAAATCAAAGTACCAAGATAAATCCAAAAAGGAGAAGAGACAATTCACTAAGCTTGGTGACTCTTACAAAGATATTCTCAAGACTCTCATTGCTCACAATCTTGCACATCCCCAAGATCCAGCAAAATTCCACATACCTGACATCAAACCACATTGGTGGAATGAAAAGGCTTACTGCAAGTACCACAACGGCATAGGACATGACATTGAGAATTTTTTTAAACTCAAACATCTCATTCAAGATCTTATTGAGAGTGGGAGGCTTCAAGTTGATGGGTTACATACTAATGCAGACCACAAAGCATTCAAGGAGCCTTTGCCCAAATACGATAAGGGGGAAACCTCTAAACCCAAAGATGGCAAGGTAGCAATTAACTACACCTACCTGTCTGTAGATAATGTCATCAATATGCTTGAAGTTGTGGACAATGATGTCAACATGATGAGGGGAAAAGATCCCTATGGTTATGATGTGAACTCACCTCCCATATTTGCTGAAGGACCCATTGTTGTGCTTAGAGGTCCTCAATCTTGAAGGTCATCCCAACCTCTCAATGTTATTACTAGAAGCCAGAGTCAGGGTCCTGTGGTCATTAGAGGGCCTAATTCCAAACCCAAGCAAGTGACATCCAAGAATGTCACCAAACTAGCAGTCACTCCAAAGATGAGTTATAACATTGTTGATCAGTTACAACGAACACCCACTCAAATCTCTATTTTTGAACTCTTGGAATTGTCCCCAAGACACAAGCGTATCCTTGAAGACGCTTTGCGTGCAGCTAATGTCCCCAATAACATAGATGTTGATCAATTCCAGAATATGGTTAACCACCTTGCTAGCCCACATTACCTTACATTTTTTGAAGAAGACAATAAAGCCTTGAGCCATCCGCACAATGCCCTTCACATTGAGGTCATGATCCATAAAACCCATGTTAGGCGTGTGTTGATAGATGGGGGTGCTGGGCTCAACATTTGTTCTTTAAGTCTTTTGAAAAACCTGGGTTATTCAAAGGACTTTATTGATACCAGGAAGAAAATCACCATCAAAGCCTATGATGAGGCTGAAAGGAGTTCTAAAGGGTTAGTTGTTAATCCAGTCAGAATTGGTCCTGTTGAAAAGGACATTTTGTTTCAAATCGTTGATGTTGGTCCTCTAGCATACAACATCTTATTGGGTAGACCATGGATTCACAACATGCAAGCAGTACCATCTACCTATCACCAATGTGTCAAGTTCCCCTATAATGGAGTCAAAGTGTGTATACCCAAGGATAGCACATTGTCTGTCAATGCAATTTCAGCAAGAACCCATGTTCCCCTAAATAGAGTAGCAAAAAATTTTGATGCAACTCTTGAGCAATGCAAGAGTAAGTTTAAGTCCATTGACCTTGGCATGGGAGATTATCAAATTGACTCCTTCACAAAGTTACCGATTTCACCTAGGTCCTATGGTAAACCATCATAAGAGATGCATCCCTCGTCTTCAGCCATGACTCTGTTTGATACATTTGTAGAGTCTTCAGTGCCCATCCAAGATGAGAAAGAGGAGGTAGCTATTAGAGATTGGATATACAAAGAGGAAAAATACCAACATAATGAAATTTTCTCCCCATCTCCTAAGGCTTATGGGAGAGGATACACGTTGGTTACAAATATGGGTTACCCAGGTCATGGTCCTCTTAGTCATAGATTGGATGCAAAAGCAGAACCACTGGACCATGCTCTTTTTGGGCGTAGAAATAAGACAACCGTTGGCCTAGGTTTTGAAGGTCAAACCAAGAAAGTTGTTCCTATCCTAGCTGTGACGGATAGTGATGATGAATCCAATTATGTTCCTAATTTACAAAATCAGCAAGATAGGTGTGAAGATTGGGTTCCTTCCACCAATCTCCTTTGGGGAGATTCTGATACTCCAGTTGCCAACCCAACCAATTCTGACATAGAACAAGAAGAGTCTGCTATTGAAGATCGTGTTGAGGATCCTACTCAAGAACACCAATACACAAATGGCATGAGAGAAGGTGTTACACTTGGTGACATTGAAGCTTCCACATCTAGACACCGTAAGCATGCTTGGTGTAAACACCCCAATTTGGATTCAGAAATGGATTCTCATGAGTATGAGTGGGAGTCTCTCTCAAACTCTTCTATTGTTGAGATGAATATTGATGTTGTTCATGCCTATAGTACTCAACCTGAGGTAGCTGACGAGTCTAGTGTAGGATTAGAGGATTGGAGTCCGCAAGTCACCTTAGTGGACGATGCTTCATCCAGTAGGATAAATCCTAATTTGGGTACCTTAGAGGGATACTTGACGGATCCTAACTTTGCAGTCACCCGAGATGACACCTTTCGTATCAATAACATTGAACCCGCCATTAATCTACCCCTTGTTCACTACGACCTCATTGACTGGTCTCAGCGCTATCAAGAGCCTCAGCTCCCAACCTTCCAGAATGACTACGAGATAGCATGCTACTTGAATGCCCTTGAGCCTGTAGTCTCTTCCACCAGTGAACCAACTACAAGTATGATTGAACCAGATATCAAGTACCTTAGTCGCAAAATGGAGAGAAAAGAAAAAAAGGATAATGGTTATGATGGCAAAAACCACTATGTGGCAGTGTCAAAACCCAAAAAAGTAAAAATAAAGGATGTATCCGAAGGTGAAAACCTTTGCGAGGCACCTAAGGATGGGGTACTTGATAATCTTCCTAGCTATTTTCAAGACAGGTCATCAGTTCTTATTGAGCCTACACAATCAGTCAATCTATACAGAGGAGGCTCCGCAAATTATACATTTAGCTCAATCTCTATCACCACAAGAAAAAGAGGCATATACTAAGTTCCTACAAAGAAAGAAGATCAATTTTGCTTGGACTTACTCAGACATGCCAGGGTTGGACACTAGTCTTATTATGCATCATTTGTCCATAGCTCCAGGCATTAAACCAGTAAAACAGAAGTTGAGGAAAATGCATCCTCACATAGCTCTACTCGTCAAAGTTGAACTAGAGAAACTCTTAAGTGTAGGATTTATTAGAGCCATTGATTATGCTGAATGGATTTCCAATATTGTCCCAGTTTCAAAACATGACGGGTCCATTCGTGTCAGCACAGACTTTAGAGATCTTAACAAAGCTTTCCCAAAGGATGATTTTCCACTCCCAAACATAGACATGATAGTGGACATGACTGCGGGATATGAGATCTACTCTTTGATGGATGGATTTTCCAGCTACAACCAAATCAAGATAGCTCCTGAGGATCAGGAAAAGAAAGTATTCACTTGTGCGTGGGGAACCTATTGTTGGAACATCATGCCATTTGGATTGAAAAATGCAAGAGCTACTTACCAAAGAGCTATGACTACTATATTCCATGACATGATGCATAAGAACATGGAAGACTATGTGGATGACACTCTGGCAAAGTCCAAAAAAAGGAATACACACCTAGAAGATCTAGAAGTCATTTTAGATCGTATAGAACAGTTTCAGTTGAGATTGAATCCCAAAAAGTGCGCATTTGGAGTCACCTCTGGTAAACTTCTAGGATTCATTATTTCAGCCAAAGGAATAGAGGTGGATCCCGAAAAAGTTCAAGCAATATTGGATATGCCACCTCCCAAAAATATCAGCCAAATGAGGAGTCTTCAGTCTATCACGAGGTTTATTTCACAATTAGCAGATAGAGCTCAACCCTTTAATAAAATATTGCATAAAGGGGCTAAATGTGTCTGGAGCGAGGATTGCCAGAAAAGCATGGATCAAATTAAACAGTACTTGGCTAATCCTCCAATCTTAATGCCTCCTATCCTAGGAAAGCCACTCATCTTGTATGTTTCAGCAACGGAATCTTCCCTGGGGGCATTATTGGCTCAACTTGATGATACTGGAAAGGAACAAGCTATTTATTACATCAGTCGAACACTTGTTTCATATGAGGTCAATTATACTAGTATTGAAAAGTCTTGCCTTGTTGTGGTGTTTGCTTCCCAAAAGTTGCAACACTATATGCTTGCACATACAATACACTTGATAGCCAAAATTGATCCTCTAAAGTATTTTCTCGGCAAGGCTGCTCTCACGGGTAGACTTGCTAAATGGATGATGATTCTTTCTGAATTTGACATTGAGTATGTCGAGCGTAAAGCCATAAAAGGACAAGCTATCACTGATCAACTGGCTGATTTTCCCATTCAAGATAGTATGCCCATTCAATTTGAATTTCCAGACGAGCACATCATGTACATGACTACAAGAACATGGAAGATGTTCTTTGATGGCTCTTTCATGCATAATGGTTCAAGAGCTAGAGTGTCGTTTGTCTCCCCTCATGGGTGTACTATTCCCAAGTCCTATAAATTATTGTTCCCATGCACAAACAACATTGCTGAATATGAGGCCTTAACCAATGGATTGAAAATGGCCATAGAATGAGGAATTACAGAGCTGCATATCTATGGAGATTCGCAATTGATAATCAACCAAGTTAACGAAGAATATCAAACAAAGGATGACAAACTGATACCCTATAAGAAGATGGTTGACTCATTATGCTGATACTTCACTTTTGTTACATTTCAACAAATCCCTAGAGCAGAGAACAAAGCAGCTGATGCTATGGCTACATTGGCTTCCATTCTTCAGCTAGAGAAACATGAATCTAGATATGAATTTCTGGTGGAAGAGCTACGTCACCCCATTTTTGACTCCTTAGAAAGCCATGTCATTTGTACCTTGGTTAGTCATGAGTCATCCCGCTATGGTGCCATTTACTCATATCTATGTGATGGCATCACCCCCGAAACCTTTAATCGCTCTAAAAGAAGAAACCTTGTCCGTAATGCCTCTCGCCATACCCTTATCTTTGGTGATCTGTATAGGAGGAGTTTAGATGGGACACTTCTTAGGTGCTTGGAAAAGGATGAGTCCGACCAAGCGTTAGTTGACATTCACGAGGGCATTTATGGAGGACATTCTAATGGTCTTGCCATGGCCCAAAGGTTTTTTAGGGCGGGATACTATTGGCCCACAATGCAGATGGATGCTATAGCTTTTGCCAAGTCTTGTGAAAAGTGTCAGAAACATGGAAACCTGATTCATGCTCCGGGTAGGGAGCTTATTCCTTCTATTTCTCATTGGCCATTTCAGTGTTGGGCCTTTGACCTTGTTGGGCATATTCATGCCAACTCATCAGGTGGACATAAATTCATTATTACTACTACTGATTACTTTACCAAATGGGTAGAAGCCATCCCACTGTCTGTTGCTTCAGGAAAGATGATTTTTTTGTTCATATTGAATCACATCATCTGTCGGTTCGGTGTGCCTTCTGAGATAATTACTGACAATGGAGGTCAGTTTAAAAACAAGGACCTTACTCACCTTTGCAAGAAATTCAAGATTAAACAACATTGGTCCTCCATCTACTTCCCACAAGGAAATGGACAAGCAAAGGTTTCAAATAAAACCATTCTCAAGATTCTTCATAGAACAGTTCATAAGAATGGTAGAGACTGGCACCTATAGATCAATCCAGCCTTATGGGCTTATAGAATGAGTATACGTACTCCCACAGGGGCTACTCCTTTTGCCCTCACTTATGGTGCTGAAGCAATATTACCTTTAGAAGTTGAGATTCCTTCACTTTGAGTCTCTCTCAAAGGTTTGATTACAAATGAGGATTACTGCGCCATGAGGTTACAAGAATTAGAACTTCTTGATGAAAAATGTAAAGCATCATTTGATCACATGAGAGTTTACCAAAAGCGTATGTCCAAAGCATTCAACAAGAAGGTTCACCCTAGAGAATTTCAAGTAGGAGATCTTATCCTACGTGAGAATCCTAAGAACCAACAACATCGAGAAGAAAAGGGTAAATTTGAACCTAATTGGCTTGGACCTGTAGACTAGGATTTGAGCGTGCACCTAAACCTGTTTTGAAGGCCAAAGACAAACAAACGTCATAGCATATTATCAAATCAAATTTAATGGTAAACAAACTAAAATCAAAGCCACCTCAGTTTAAGCCTAAAACGGATGCACCCATGCACCGTTTGATATGCTTAGATATAAATGGATGTGGGTGTGCAAACTCAAGCACTTGGAGCATGCAAATAGGATGATTTGAGGATCAAGAAGACCCAAAATGACACAAAATAGGTATGAGGAACCTATTATGCCTCAAAGGCCTCAAGAACACACAAATATGCAAAGCTAAAAGATGAACTAAGATTGATTAAACAAGAAATGAATCTATGTTAATCCAATTAAGCTAATTTAAATGTGATTTAAGCTTGAAAATGATCTAAAATGATGAGTTTATGCTTATGCTAGAATGAAAATGGCATTATAACTTTGCTATTGAGTTTGAGAGTTAAAAGATGATTTGCCTTAGGAAGTGAGGGTATTTATAGGAAAAGGGAAGGGCTTGGTTAAAAAGGATGAGTCAGAGTTAGGGCTAAGGTTAGGGTTGAGTCAAGGACAAGTGTCCTGACAAGTGTCAAGGGAGGATTGAGTTGAAAGTTTGAGGGCATGTGCACAATTTGGTAAATGTGCCCAAGGCCAAGAGGTGGCAAAGAAGGGATAAGAAAGTCTTAAATGCATAATGAATGCATGTAAGAAAGATAAGGAAGGCTTAAATGCATCCTTAAATGCATTTGCAAGAGGTGGCCAAGAGGTGGCCATCTTTGTTGACTAAGGAGGATGACTAAGAGGAGGTTAGCATAAGTTTTGGTAAACCTTTTGCTAATGGAATGTGACAAGATTAGAAAGGGGATTAGGATTAGGATTAGGGGATTTTAGGATTAGGATGGGTGAAGAGGTTGGGTTGAGAAGTTTCTAGAAGAGTCTAGAATTCTCCTAGGTTTTATGAAATAAAAGTTTATTCATTCCAAAAGCTTAAGTTTGGGAAAATTTATTGAAATATTTTCAATAAATATGAAAATTAAATATTTAATCTTAATTAAATATTTTGAGTTGAGATTAGGGTTAGAAAAGATGGGATTAGCCTTTTAATCGAAATTAAGAAGGGATTAGAAGATTTTGGAAGAGGTTAGTGGTCTTAAGAAAATTGGCCAAGTTTTGGTCAAAAAATAAATTAATTATTTTTTTGGGGGATTTTTGGTCAATTTATTAATTAAAATAATTAATAAATAGGGGATTAATGTTTAAATAAGATTTAAACATTTTTGGGAGGGATTTCTTAATTAAATATTTTTAATTAAGAAAAAGGGATTTAATGATATAAAAATAAATTAATTAATTAAATAATTAATTAATTAATAAATGATGATGTCATCAGGGATTTTTCAGAAAATAAAAATACTTTATTTTCTAAAGGATTTTTAGGTGTCTACATTTTGCCCCTCTTTGATGCGATGCCGCAAGTGGCATGGCTTCAAAGACAAGAAAATAAGATGCCCCAGGCTAGAATTTAGAGGAATAAGGGATTGTGCCCCCTCGAGAAAATAACGCAAGGAGTAAACATAGTGGAATTTTCTCGAAAGGAAACAGAGAAGGAACGACTGAGGAAGCAAGGGAGATAAATTACCAAGCTTCCAAGAGCAAAGATGGGTGAATGCAAGATGAGATGGAAATGCAAGATGCAAGATGCAACTATATGTAAAGATGCAAGATTAATCTATATGATGAATGCAAGGGACCAGATAGCTCCAAGTGCAAACGGGAGTGCACAACCTAGATTTAATATAGCTATGTTAGAGACCTGCCAAAGATACTGGGATCACGAGGCCTGTCAACAACGTCGCAGAGGACTGACGAGGACTGACGCTAAACAAACACACAGGGTTGCCCCAACATCACACATGAAGCGCAGAGGCGACATGGCGGATCCGATGCTGAAGGAACCACAAACACACAACTGACTCACAGGCAGAAGCGAAAGATCAAAAGACCTTGCCCCAGATTATCCGCACACGCAGCACACCGTGATATAAAGAATCGTGGTGACCCTAGTGGGATAAAGAGAAGCCAAAAAGATTAACAAGACCCAAAGGACAAAAAATCCAAGATCAAAATGATAACTCCAAAAAGACATCCTTTGCCAAGGAGAGAGATTAGGTTTGATTGATGGTGGGAAGATTGGTCGGACAGGAGGAACGATATATCCTCAAGGACCAGGATGGAAGATTAGGTCAAACAGGAGGAATGATATATCCTCAAGGACCCATGGGTTGGTGAGAGAATAAGTGTAGTTGTTCGCTGGCAAAAAGCTGAAGTTCAAGGAATAATCAGGATGAGCAAGGATAAGTCATCAATTGATGTTGCTGAAGCACAAGGCCTGAGTGGGACTACAAATTTTCTGAGGCTGGGGATGGGACAAGATATTTGATCAAATGCTGCTGCAGGACGGACAAAGGTTATGTACAACAAGGAGGAACGATATGCACAAGGGATATGTACAGAAGCTCAAGATTGGGGATAGGAAGATCACACTCGGCGGGACTCTCACTAGGACGGAGACAAGAAGGATAAATACAGGAGGAAAGCGCTGTACAGGAAAGGGAAAGGGATATGGTACAAGATATGGTACAAAGCTTTGGAATAGGATATGGATTGCAGATGGGTTGGAGGAAGATGGAAGCCAAATGCTTGGAGGATAGGGGAGATGGAACTGCTGGGAGATCTGTTATGGATGGAGGAAGAGGACGGTAGCTGAAAGGACAACTGAATAGATAAATAGCCCAGTTTACTATGTTGGCGCCTGTTTACCAGGTTTTCACCAACATACTTGTCCAAGGTGCTTGAATTGCCAAGTTTTCACCGTTTGGATGATTATTTTCTCTTTCTCTTTTCTTTTTTGCTTTTTTTTGCTTTTTTTGCTTTTTTGAATGTTTTTGGATTTTCTGATATATGCAGGATCAGGTTCAGGCATAGAACCTCTTTAGATGGATGATGTTGATAGGATCATTCAAGGGCTCACCTTCTGGTGTTGATAGCTGATAGGCTCCTGAGCCGAAGGATGCGGTGACAACATAGGGGCCCAACCAAGTAGGCTCAAACTTGCCTTTCTTTTCTCTATTTGCTAGGACCTTCTGATTTTCTTTAAGGACCATGTCACCGACCTGGAATTGTCTAGGATGGACCTTTTTGTTATAACTCCTTTTGAGTCGATTTTGGTATGCCACCAGGTGATCGTAAGCTTGTTGTCTCTTTTCATCTAGCAGATCTAGCTGTGTGAGCCGGGCCACACGATAGTCTTCATCAGTTGTATAGTTCTTCATGGAGACGCGCAAGGATAGGAGCTCAACCTCGATCGGTAGAACGGCTTCAGCACCATATACAAGAGAGTATGGGGTGGTGCCTGTGGGAGTGCGATAAGAAGTGCGGTAGGCCCAAAGGGCAGGATTGATTTGGAGGTGCCAATCACGACCAGAATCATTGACAACCTTCTTGAGGATTTTCAAGATAGTTTTGTTGGTTGCCTTAGCTTGGCCGTTTCCTTGAGGGAAATATGGACTAGAGAAACGGTGATGGATGTGGAGCCTGGCACACAGATCATCCACATGCTGGTTTTCAAAAGGTGTGCCATGGTCTGTGAAAATGGTAGATGGTATGCCGAAGTGGCAAATGATATGGTAGAGGATGAACTTGGATATTTGGATGCCAGTAGTAAGGGTGAGCGGAATCGCTTCAACCCATTTGGTAAAGTACTCTGTGGCTGTTATGATATACTTGTGTCCATCCGAAGAGAGGGGGGTGATCAAGCCAATGAGGTCGAGGCCCCAACATGAAAAAGGCCACGGTGGTGCAATAGGCTGTAGATCCTGTGCTGGTGCATGTATCAAATTGGCATGCTGTTGACATGGGAGACATTTCTTGACAAATTCACACGCATCATGTTCCATTGTTGGCCAATAATATCCAACTCTAAGCAGCTACTTTGCTAGAACCATGCCACTCGTGTGGGCACCACAAATTCCAGCGTGAACTTCTTGTAAGGCCAGGACGGCCTCGTTTGAATCTAAACATCTAGATAGGACATTGTGATACCCGCGACGATATAGGGTGTTGGCTACAAGAGTGTAGCGGGAAGCTCTGCGAATAAGGTTTTGGCGTTGGTTATTGGTGAGATGGGGAGATATGATACCATTTTTTAGATATGCATGGATGTCGTGGTACCATGGGGATTGGGGACCAACCAAGACACACACCATGTTTGCATCGGTGTTCTCATAAGCTGGCAAGTGTAGCTGCTCGACTAGAAATTCATATTGTGTTGCATCACGTGGGATTTCCAATAAGGATCCGATGGTTGCCATTGCATCTGCTGCTTTGTTTTGAAGCCTTGGGATCTGATTGAATTGTAAATGTAGGAAATGCTCTTTCAGTTTATCCACCAGTTGCTTGTAGGGTAGCAATTTGTCATCCTTTGTCTGATACTCATCAAGGACTTGCTTGATAATGAGCTGTGAATCTCCAAAGACTTGTAGTTCTATGATGTTCCATTGGATAGCTATTTTGAGACCTAAGATGAGTGCCTCATATTCTGCAATGTTGTTGGTATAGGGGAATCCCAACTTGAATGATTTTGGAATATAGTCACCTTGAGGTGTGACAAATAGGATTCCTGCCCCAGAGCTATGGGATGTGTTGGAACCATCAAAGTATAGTTTCCACATGGGCTGCTCTTCAATCATGCACAGATGTTCATCGGGGAATTCCATGATTAGTGGATAGGCATCCACCAGTGGTGCTTCTGCTAGTTGATCGGCAATGACTTTCCCTTTGATTGCTTTGCGATCTACATACTGAATGTCAAATTCGCTGAGTAACATGACCCATTTTGCCATACGGCCTGTGAGGGTTGTCCTTGATAACAGATACTTAAGAGGGTCCACCTTTGATATGAGCTTGATTGTGTGGCTAAGCATGTAATGTCTAAGTTTTTCAGTGGCAAAGACCACTGCTAGGCATGCTTTCTCCATGGGTGAATAGTTAAGCTCATAGCCCACAAGAGTGCGAATGATGTAGTAGACAACTCGTTCTCTGTTTTCATCATCACGCTGTGCTAGGAGTGCCCCTAGTGCTGTAGCTGTTGTTGAGATGTAAAGGATGAGTGGGCATCCTGGAACTGGTGGTACAAGGATCAGAGCGTTAGCTAGATACTCTTTGAGCTTATCAAAGCTTCTTTGAGATATGGGATCCCACTTGAAGTTCATGTCTTTGCATAAGAGATGTGAGAAGGGTTGGCACTTGTCTGCTAGTTGAGAGATGAATCGCCGAACTGATTGAAGCTTGCCCTGTAGGCTTCTGAGCTGTTTGAGATTTCTTGGTGGAGGCATCTCCGTTATTGCTTTTACCTTTTTAGGATCGATCTCTATGCCTCGTCTAGAGACGATGAAACCTAGAAGCTTGCCAGATGTAACACCAAAGACACATTTCTTAGGATTAAGCTTTAAGCCATAATGATTCAGACGATCAAATCCACGCTCTAGGATGTTGAGGTGCTCATCTCTTGTTTTGGATTTTGCAAGGATATCATCCACATAGTCCTCAAGGATCTTGTGGATCATGTCATGGAAGATTGCTGTCATTGCTCTCTGATATGTGGCCCCTGCATTCTTTAGCCCAAATGGCATCATGTTGTAGCAGAAGGTACCCCATGGGGTTGTGAATGTTGTTTTATGTTGATCTGCTTCTGCTATATGAATCTGATTGTAGCCTGAAAATCCATCCATGAGTGATAGCATTTCGTGACCCGCTGTAAGGTCTACAATCATGTCTATGTTAGGTAGCGGGAAATCATCTTTAGGACATGCCTTGTTCAAGTCCCTAAAATCAGTACAGATTCTAATGTCGCCAGAAGGCTTTGTGACTGGCACCATGTTAGAGATCCACTCTGAATAATCTATTGCTCTGATGATCTTAGCTTGGAGGAGCTTCTCAAGCTCTGCTTTGACGAGCAATGCTACCTTTGGATGCATTTTCCTTAGCTTCTGCTTCACTGGCTTGACGTTTGGATCTACTGATAGGTGATGAACAACAAGGTTTGGATCAAGCCCAGGCATGTGGGCGTATGACCATGCAAATTTGATGATGGATACCTTGAGCAAGGCACTGAGAGCCATTTCTTCTCCTTCTGTTAGGTTGACTGCAATGTAGGTGATCCTTGGACATTCTTCTGTTCCCAAGTTGATTGGCTTGGTTTCCTCTATGATGATCGGTGACTGCTCTGGTCTATAATCTTGGATAGGGGGAAGAGGAAAGGCTTCATCTTCTAGCACCTGAATTGCCAGGTTTTCACTAGAAGATACGCCCTTTATTTTTACTATTTTGGAATCAGAATGTGCCCCAAGGGGGTTTTCACATAAAGACTCATGATGTTCTCTTGCTATTTCATTTTTGTGACTAAAGCTTGCCTCTTCCCCAAAATATCCTTCTGGGTGAAGTTGATAGACAGAGGTTGATGTTGGATCCTGTTTGCTTGCTAGATCTGATGCCCCCATGAATTCTAGGAGTGCTTGTGCGCTTTGGAACTCATCGATGTGTGTGATGCTTGGTTGGTCCCAATCTATGAGGTCGGGGTTTGTGAGGGGAAGATCTATGAGGTTAATGGAGAGTTGTTGGAGAACAGAAGTCCCCAGGAGGGTGTCGTCAGCAAAGATATCGTCGTAGGATCGGATGTCTTTCTCTTCGGGGATGTCTTCGATTTTCACAAGGTCATCCTGGCTATTCGAAAAGTTCACGTTGGTCATGTTAGTGCCCGCAGTTGTGGTATTGGGCTCTTGTTCAAGCAGGCGAGGGGTATTAAAGCCAAGTCCTTGCTGTTCTGGATTCTGGGATGGTATGATAGGAAATAAATTTCCGTCCTCTTGTGGTCCTAGACCACCACCTTGATAGTTATATTGTTTTGTGACATTCTTGTAGGGGATTGGATATTTCTCTTTGAAGTACTCAAGAAGTTGTGTGTCACGTGATGGGGGATCTTTGTATAACCATTTGTTAATATCTGGATCCATTTCTTTGCTGTTGATGGTACCATGAGACTCAAAAGTCATGTTTCCAATTTGCTTGAGCTTATAATGTTCCTCAACAGGCTTGTTTTGACAACTTGGGCGCCCTTGAGTATGTGGATCACGTGGAAGAGCCCCTACAGCAAATGCATCACTGAGGCTGTATTCGCCACAACCCTGGTTGTTGATCTTGACGGATGATAAGGTGGAAGAGAGGATGGTCTCTGGATCGCGATGGGATCGGGATGAGCTAGCAATAGAAGTACCAATATCGGTTCTAGGACAATGAGTAGAATGAGGGAAAGATGCTTCCATCGCACGACAGTATGCGAAGGGGTTAGGATCAGCGTGGATGGTAACCTCAGTGCCTTGATGTGGAAACTTGATGCACTGATGGTAAGTAGATGGTACAGCCCTAATGGAATGGATCCATGGGCGGCCGAGAAGAATATTAAATGGTAGGTCGAGATCAACAACGTGGCAGACAATATCTTGCGTTGCTGGGCCTAGCTGGATAGGTAAGGTGATAGTACCTTCAGAGGTACGCTCCAAGTTATCATATGCTTTGATGGTGATCATCTCATGTTGTATGTCGGCCTCCGTGAACCCGATCTTCTTGATGAATTTTAATGTGCACAAGTTGAGGGCTGAGCCATTATCTATTAAAACCCGTTTGATGGCAAAGTCTCTGACCATGACGGCAATGCGGAGAGGGAGAGTATGGTCAAGAGCGACATCTGGTATATCAGATTCTTTGAAGGATAAGGCACATGCTGCTGATAGGTGTCCCACAAGAGTTTCAAACTAAGTTGTGTTAATGTCCGTGGGGACATGGCCTTCTTTTAGAGCTTTGTCCAGGATCTCCTGATGGATGGGTGATGTGCGGAGCAAATCCAAGATAGATATTTGGGCTGGCATGTTCCCAAGATGCTCTATGATATTGTATTGTGCACTTGGTGCATTATGCTGTGTTGCGCGTGCATTTGATGCTGGCCTGGTGTTAGACTGTGTTGTGGATGCAGTAGACGTTGGCCTTGGAGGAGCAGCTGATCTCGGAGGAGCACCGGCAACAGTTATCCTACCACTGCGGGTAGTTGCAGCACATTGTCGATCCGGCCCTCTGACGTGGATGGTATTGATGGTGGGCTCATCTTGGATGGGCTCAACTTGAGTTATGCATCCGACATACTTGTCATAGTTGATGTAGGCCGCTGTGTGATCTTCTTGCTTGCCTTTGCCATGATTTTGGGGCTGATCGGCGCTGGCTTGATTCTTCCCGGCATCGTGTTGAGGGAACACATTTTGATATATTTGCAAACTGGCGTTGGGTGAAGCTTGAGCTGGTGCATCGACCTGGATCTCCTTGCAATCAATGAGATCCTGGATGTAGTTCTTAAGCCGCATGCACTTCAATGTTGTGTGCCCCTTCACACGATGGTAATCACAGTATTCATTTTCTTTATACCAATCAGACTTTGGTGCGTTGTCATCCTTCTGTGGGATGGGCGGATATGTGATCATATTTGCCTTGGCTAGCCGATAAAAGATCTGATCCAGAGGCTCACCCAAAGGTGTGAAAGTCCTCTTTGGATTGTTCTGATTGTTGGGCTTGTTCTGCCTTGGGGCAACGTTAACTGTGTTAATAGGATTGCCTTGACGTGCTGGCTGTTGCTGTTGGTATTGCTGCCGATACTGTTGCACAGATGGTTGATGAGTTTGAGGAGGCTACTGATAAATAGGTGCTTGATATGCGGGAGCTGGTGGTTGCTGATAGATGGGCGCTTGTGGTGGTTGGTATGTTTGAGCTGGTGTAGGACTAGCCACAACGAATTGTACATTCTTAGTGTCAGTGGCTCCATCTGTAACAACATTCTTGTTACGATTCCAGTAACGGGATTTATCATTGTTGGGTTTGTTCTTGGAATCATCCTTGAAGTGACGAATAGTGCCTTCATCTAGGAGAGCTTTCTCGATGCCTATGCCTTTGCTCTTGATGTCTTGGTATGTCTGGAGACAGTTCATTTGCATGTGATGGGATAGCTTTGGATGCAGGTTATCAATGAAGATCTTTGTTAGATGCTTCTCTGGCGGCTGATATGATAACCTGGTTGTAAGATTCTGCCATCTTTGCAAGTATTCTGCAAGGCTTTCTCCGTCTTTTTGCTTTGAGTTGCATAGGTCTAGCAAGGACAACTCATTCTCCACATTATGGGCATAGTGTGTGATGAACTTCTCAGAGAGTTCAGCAAAGGTTTTTATTGTCCCATGTGGTATTTTTTAAAACCACTCAACAGCAGTTCCTCCCAAGCTCTTGGGAAACAGGCGCAGGAGATAGTTATCACTGTAAGCCACTTCTTGGCATGCCATGTAGAACTCTTTGATATGATTTACTGGATCTTCTTTCCCCCGATACTTGTCGAACTTGGGCATCTCAAAATGCTTGGGGAAAGGGATAGTTGCTATGGACCGATCGAAGGGATATGAGCACACCTCTTCGAACTTGTATGTTTTATTCTCTGTTCCGCTTTGTAGCTCCTTTAGAGCATTTTTCATTGCTTCCCACTCAGCATTGAGTGGCGAGGGAACTGGGACTTCTACTTGTGATGGAAGTTGTGGAATTCGATATGGCGCTTGCTGTGGATAAATGGGTTGGAACTGATTTTGGGGCAATGGTTGCTGGGGATATTGCTGGTGTGGCATAGGGGGATATTGTGGTAAATGATATGGAACCGCTTGATGTTGTTGGGCTGCTTGCTGTTGTTGAACTGGCGGTTGTTGTGGGACTGCTTGCTGATATTGGACATTTGGAACTTGCTGTTGTAACTGATGGGTGGGAACTTGTTGTTGCTGGGGGATGATAGGGTTTTGTTGCTGAGGCTGATAGCAAGGGATTTGCTGTTGTTGAGGAATGATGGTTGTTTGCTGAAAGGGGACATGTGGTTGTTGTGGGGGAGGCTGTTGGAATGATGCTGCTTGCGGGTATGATGGTGGTAGTTGCTGAGGTTGGCTTTGGGTTTGGCTGATATAAGCTGGGTGCATGCCTGCGTTACTTAGAGGTGAAACAGATGTGTGGAAGCTAGAAGCAAAGGGTGATGGGGTAAGATAGCTAGGGAAAGTTGGTTGTTGAGGTGGTGGAACTTGCTGGAAGGTATTTGGGATTTGGGACGAATAGCTTGAAGCCGGCGGTGGTTGGGGTAGTTGCTGCTGTGCTGCTTGGGCGAAGGCGGTTTGTTGACTTGCAACCATAGATGTAGGGGATTGAGATGGGATCCCCCATGCCTTCATTTCTTCTTGTGTAAGGCCCCACTAAGAGCTTGTGTTAGGGTGCACTGCAGCGGATGATGGAATGGTAGGAGCAACGGGAGCTTGGGACACGAATGATGTTTGAGAGAAAGGAGCTTGTTGAGGTTGTGGTTGAGCGGATGCTTGTGAGGAGGAAAATGAAGGAAACACCCAAGAGAAAGATGAGGTTGGAATGGGAAGCGATTGCGCTAACCCCAAAGAAGAAGGTACGGGTGCTTGGGGGGTGAAGGGTGACGGTGCTCCTTTGATGGTGAAAGGTGTTGCTTGACTTGCGGATGGCGGCGGTGTAAAAGCTTGTGTGAGAGGTGGAAGCTGACTTTGGGTTTGGATTTGGGCTTGGGCAGCCATAGCAAATGATGAAGCAAAAGGGGTAGGAGATGGAGCGGATGGCGCTACAGCTTGTGTTGTGGGACTGGCGAGGCTTCCTTGCAAGAAAAGGGGAATGGTGAAAAGCTCTTGGGGTGTTTGCATGATAGGATCGGGAAATGATTGGACAAACGGAGAATACGCTTGTGCTGGAACTTGGATAGTTTTGATGGGGATGTGTGGATAGAGAGATGGTGGGATGGAGGTACTTTCTGGCAGATAGTGGGCAAATGTGCTTTGCTGATGTTGCGGTACAAGGGCATTGGTCGCTGGTGGGCTTTCTGGAAGATTTACAAATGCTTGGTTTGCCAAGGGGGATGAAGGGATGTTTGGATCTTCACATGGGTTACTGGCTTGGATGTGGGGATTGTAGGTCATCATGGCGTTGGTGAAAAGTTTGGGATCGGATGAGGTTGTTGGTGGATAAGGATTCATGCTTCTTCTTTTCTGAGATCTGGTCTCAACAGGCATGGAGATGCAAGTGCTAAATGTATGCAAGATGTTTGGCTAAAAGATGTTGATGGATGCAAAGTTGATGAACTTCTAAAGATGATGACTTCTAAGATGCAAATGCAAAGATAGGGATCAAGATGGCGATGATGGAAGCTGGATGGAACGGATATGGATCAAGACGGTGGAGGAAAGATAGGTTGCTGGTGGAAAGCTGGTGAAAGATTACTGAGAGGTCAACAAATGAGCTGCTATTTTTCCCAAATGGAAGATCAGAGATATGATGGGGTCAACCTAAGATAGACTGATGATCTTCAGTCAACAAGTTTCTTATCAATGCACTCCAATCTCTTGCTCGAGATGATGGCTATGCAAGGACAAGGTTTGATTTCTTTATGACAACACGTTGTGTCAAAAAAGAGGATGATGGTCTCTGATCTTGGATATAGGATAGGAACAACTCAAAAGGTAGAACACTAAGTGTTGGTGGATCTCTAGATTTGGAACAAAAGATGATGGATCTGCTGGAAAGATATGGAAAGCTGATGGGGGGAATGCTGGTGGAAAAGGTTTTGAAGGGTGAAGGGACAATGCTCTAGAAGGATGATGCAAGTGCAAATGACAAGGACTGATTCTAAAATGCTGGTAGGAGGATGAATGCAAATGCAACTAAGGTTTTGATTAATGATGCAAAGATGAAAGCTAGAATGAAACTAAGATGCAAGGGTGTTTGAGACAAGATTTCAAGATCTGAAGATGGAACAAGACATGAACAAGGATTTGGCTAATCTTCTGGCTCAAGGTTGACAAAGTGATGGTTAACTCAGAAACGGAAGGTGAACTGTTTGATGCGGGCGTTATGGGCAATGTTCTCAAGTCTGGCTTGGGATTTTTCCTCTGCTTGGGTTGCTTGGATAATGGATTGATAGGTCTTGGTGTTCTTCTTGGCAACTTTTCGCTCTTGATAGGCTTGGGATTTGGGCAACTTCACTTTAGGATGTTTGCTCTTGCTGGGCATCACTTTGGAAAAGAGGCTTATGATTTTGAGGCAAAGGTTTCCAATGGCAAAAGTTAAAGTCAAAGCAATCTCCGCAAGGGACAAAGCAACCCTGCGGGATACAAACAAAGACAACTGACTCTGACAAAGCTTTGAAAGTGTATGTTTCAACAAGTGTTTTCACGGAGTTTTTGACTGTCAAGCACTTCAAACAGATCTACCTAAGGAAGGTGAGTATCAAAATCGCTTGTCCACAGCTTGGTATCCCCCAGAAAGGAATACAAATGGTGAGTAATCTTGAGGCGACCCGGTAAACCCCTTGGAATCGGTCCTTGCACAAGGATTTTGATACTTTCAGATGTAGATAGGGTAGTCTCTATTTTATCAGATTTTTAATAGTTCCGTGGTGTCTCCATACCCGGTTTTGCTGATCATCCGTGACTCACTTAAGAGCCTTGCCAATAATGCTGGGGGAGAGGAATGTTTACCATCCCCAGACACGTGTTTGGCACGAACGCCCGGCGATTAGGAGATATAAGTGATTCTTTTGGACTTCACTTATTTGTATACCGGCCAGAGGGGATACCGGTTTGAGGTCGTTCTCCGAGGAGGAAGCGCTTCTCCTTGGACAGGCCTCGCTAAAAGTAGAACAGGTGAACTTGTCCAAGTTCAAATGTTCCACGTTGCTTACTCTAACAAGGATTATGCAAGAATTGAAAAACTCCTACATGCACATCAAGCAGATTTTGTTCATTTTCCCAAATTTGATTAAGTGATGTTTGAACTTTGAAATGAAGACACTCGTGATTAGATTTTGATTTGTTCCTTTCTCTAAAAAGTAAATCGAGCGTTTGCAAATTTTTTGACTTGGGCATTCAAGATTGAGTGTGTGTGTTGATTAAAAACTTTTTAAAAAATCTTTGTTTTGATCTTTAAGGCATTCAAGATTGTGTTTGCTTTTCAAATGGAAAATGACGCTTTAGGACCTAAGTTCTTCCTTTTAGCTTCATTCAAGATTTTGTTTTGACTCGTTTGAATGCAGATTTGATGTTCTTTTTATGCCCAAAAAGATATGATCCTTCCTACTTTGCATGAATGCATTGTTAAAAATCCTTGATGTTGCAAGGATGCAAATGCCTTGATTAATTTTTTTGTTTTGTTTGTTAGAACAAATTTTGCAAATTTTAGTCCTTAATGCATTCAAGAATGATTTGGGGGTTCATTTTAAGCACTAAAATAAGGTGTGTATGATTTTGCTTCCTTTATGGATTTTATTATTATTTTTGAAAAAAAAAATGGCCATGACCTCCTTGCTAGAAGAAGAAGAAGAAGGAGACGGAATAGAAGAAAAATATAGACAAGAAGAGGAAGAAGAATATAGACAAGAAGAAGAAGAAGGGATCGAAGTGCTCCGTCCACCTATAAGCTTGAAAAATCTGAAAATGGTCTAAAACCCATCAGAATGTTTGCAAAGAACCCGTGAAGTGGGTCCCACCGGGCGTGCCAAAATGTAGACTAGGATTTGAGCGTGCACCTAAACCTGTTTTGAAGGCCAAAGACAAACAAACGTCATAGCATATTATCAAATCAAATTTAATGGTAAACAAACTAAAATCAAAGCCACCTCAGTTTAAGCCTAAAACGGATGCACCCATGCACCGTTTGATATGCTTGGATATAAATGGATGTGGGTGTGCAAACTCAAGCACTTGGAGCATGCAAATAGGATGATTTGAGGATCAAGAAGACCCAAAATGACACAAAATAGGTATGAGGAACCTATTATGCCTCAAAGGCCTCAAGAACACACAAATATGCAAAGCTAAAAGATGAACTAAGATTGATTAAACAAGAAATGAATCTATGTTAATCCAATTAAGCTAATTTAAATGTGATTTAAGCTTGAAAATGATCTAAAATGATGAGTTTATGCTTATGCTAGAATGAAAATGGCATTATAACTTTGCTATTGAGTTTGAGAGTTAAAAGATGATTTGCCTTAGGAAGTGAGGGTATTTATAGGAAAAGGGAAGGGCTTGGTTAAAAAGGATGAGTCAGAGTTAGGGCTAAGGTTAGGGTTGAGTCAAGGACAAGTGTCCTGACAAGTGTCAAGGGAGGATTGAGTTGAAAGTTTGAGGGCATGTGCACAATTTGGTAAATGTGCCGAAGGCCAAGAGGTGGCAAGGAAGGGATAAGAAGGTCTTAAATGCATAATGAATGCATGTAAGAAAGATAAGGAAGGCTTAAATGCATCCTTAAATGCATTTGCAAGAGGTGGCCAAGAGGTGGCCATCTTTGTTGACTAAGGAGGATGACTAAGAGGAGGTTAGCATAAGTTTTGGTAAACCTTTTGCTAATGGAATGTGACAAGATTAGAAAGGGGATTAGGATTAGGATTAGGGGATTTTAGGATTAGGATGGGTAAAGAGGTTGGGTTGAGAAGTTTCTAGAAGAGTCTAGAATTCTCCTAGGTTTTATGGAATAAAAGTTTATTCATTCCAAAAGCTTAAGTTTGGCAAAATTTATTGAAATATTTTCAATAAATATGAAAATTAAATATTTAATCTTAATTAAATATTTTGAGTTGAGATTAGGGTTAGAAAAGATGGGATTAGCCTTTTAATCGAAATTAAGAAGGGATTAGAAGATTTTGGAAGAGGTTAGTGGTCTTAAGAAAATTGGCCAAGTTTTGGTCAAAAAATAAATTAATTATTTTTTTGGGGGATTTTTGGTCAATTTATTAATTAAAATAATTAATAAATAGGGGATTAATGTTTAAATAAGATTTAAACATTTTTGGGAGGGATTTCTTAATTAAATATTTTTAATTAAGAAAAAGGGATTTAATGACATAAAAATAAATTAATTAATTAAATAATTAATTAATTAATAAATGATGATGTCATCAGGGATTTTTCAGAAAATAAAAATACTTTATTTTCTAAAGGATTTTTAGGTGTCTACAGGACCATACATTATTACTGCTGCTTTTGGGACAGGTGCTTACTTGTTATCTGATGAACAAGGGGAGTAGCTCCCTGATCCTATCAATATTTTGCACCTCAAGAAGTTCTACCCATGATGCCTATTCAGTTTGGGGGATCCTTTGTACATATTTTATGATCCTGAAAAAAATCCAAAAAAATTCATATATGATGCTGAAAAAATCTTTAAAAGCATATAAAGTCCTGAAAAAATACAAAAAATTCAAAAAAATAGAAAAAGTGCCTTGGTGAAAACCTGGAAATGGGCGCCTTGGTAGCAAAAATAAAAAAAAAATTGAAAAAATCAAAAAAATCTCCAAGTGGTGAAAACCTGGAAACGGGCGCTACTTGAGGCCTTTGCACCCTTGTCTTTTAGCATGCGCTCTCGACACTTAGCCTTTCTCCATCATACCTTGACCTTGTTGCCTTGGTTTGGAATTGATCTTTGTCTTTGTCTATGGGGCATAACTGTGTTAGCTTTGGTCTCTCAGATGCATTGGTCTTTAGGACATCACCCAAACAGTGTTTTTCAACACTACCCTAGCGTCAAGTGTTTCTCAACACTTATCAGATATCTTACCTACAATCTAGCATGATGCAATATCTCACTAGTAGATGTGATACTCAAAGATTGACTCTATGACCTACACACATGCACTTAAACACTCGACTCGCTGAGACTTGTTTGACTTTATTTCTTTGTGTGCTATCTATGATGATTTCTTTGATGAGTGTTCTCTCCCTAAAAAGTTTTCGATGATGCATAGCTAGAAGACTGAGGGCATGAGGACATGTTTTATTGTTTTTTCTACTTGTGGGTATATTTTGTTGGTTCTCATTGTCATTAGCATTTATGCTTGTTCCACTTGACAATAGGATCTACAAAGTATTATCCTTGACTGTTTACGCAAGTGCATACTTATAGTCATCTTGACTTTCATTGTGTCTCGATGTGAGTATAATCTTGCCATATCAAATTTAGGTAATCTCACTGCACTAGTCATCTTGACCTACATGTCTTTGGTGCCTAGGTGAGATTTCCACATTTATATTTGATATAGATCATATTCATATACCCATAGTCATACTAGTGTGTATTGTATGATCTTGTGATGCTACCAATAAAGCTTGATGATAATTATTAGATGTCTATTGGTGTTGTGACCTTGCAAGTAAACCACTTTCATAGTAGCTTGCATTCTTAGGTTCATGTTAGATTAGTTTTGCACTTTGCATATGGAGAGAGCTCTCCTTTTATCATTCATGGACCTGTCGGTCAACTGCGCTCCTCTTCCCTTTTCTCGATCATGTCTTTCACTCCTTATCCTCACATCACGAACTGTTCCTGTCATCACAAGGGGTTAATCTTATCATCATATCTACATCTGTCATTTTCAGAAACATGATTCTATATCATACACATGAGAATCAAACATACATCTATGGGAGAGAATATACATGAACATTTATAACATACATTTTGAGTAAAATGACAAGACAATATACAAACTGATGCATCCATCACAAGTGAGACATAAACACAATATATATCGAACATCCAGTAATCTCATATATAACAATGTCATAGTACAATATACAATATGAGATCCCAAAATCCGGATCACAAAGTCTCATGATATGTCCAAAACATCTAAAAACCTAAGCCCTAAACCTAGGACTCGCTGCCACCATCCCGAGGACCTGGTGGTGGAGGAGGTGGTGTCACATCTGGTACTACATCTGATCTGTCCACTACTATTGAGTAAGAAGGAGCTCTTTGATCCACCGGTACTGCCTAAATGTAGAGACCATGATAGCACGCGGCTCGCGCTGCCTCTCTCTGCCTCTCTGCAAGGGCAACCTGTAGCTGCCTCTCTCGGCGCTCTGTCTCAGCCCTCTGATATGTGAGTTGTTGCTCCCTGATAGCTATAGTGATCCTAAGCTACTGCATCTCTACCTCTAGAGCCTATGTCCTGGCTCTTAGGTCCTCTCCTCCCGCAAGCTGATCCTACTGCACCTCTGCCTGTCGGCGAGCTGGTCTCGCCTCATCCTCAGGAGTCGCTAATCTCTGTCCCCGTGACCATTTTTGGCCACCTGATCTAGATCCCTCACCAGTCTCCATCACTCTCCCTCTCCCTCTCCCTCCATCCCCTTCATCTCCTCCATCTCCCCCATCATCCCCCTAAGCAGCTGGTTGTACATCTGGCACAGTGAATCTGGGGAATGGAGCCCTGCGCCTCTTTGCTCTGTAAGTTGCATCTACACCCGCATCCACCATGTCTGGAAGGTACTCCCATGGCTCCTAACATATAGCGGCTGTGTCTTGTGCTGCCTGCTAGTAATCCAACATCGGCAGCCAACCATGCCCCTCCTCATCTCGGAACCGAGCATGTGTAGTAGTCTCCGTAGACACTCTTTACTAGCGTCTGAACTACCTCCAAACCTGAGTGATGATGAATCTCTCCACAATGTTTGCATGACGACCTACTAGTGGCCGGCTGCAAAGCATATAATCCAACTCCCACCTATCACCCCACTACTCACATGACCTATAAGGTCTCCAGGTGAATGAGGTGAGCTCATCCAACACCCTGCGATAATAAGAGACATCCTCGCTATGTGCCTGAGAAATGAAACCTGTATACCTGTACATATAGGGATACCTGCGCTCCCTAGGCTGCACTCGTGGATGCACTACAATAATGTGCTCCCACACCCATATCTAAGCGAGTATGGCCCCGCACGCCCAAGTCCTATTGTCCTGGTAGACGATCTCATGTAACTCATAGTACATATCAGCTAGAATAGCCAGACCCCATGCCATCCGACGTGGACGTGCCACCAGATCTGCTAGTAATCTACCCCATCCCAGTGGGAAACCCTTCTGACTCCTGTCAGGGATAAGGACCTATCCAATAAAAGATGCAACAATACAAGGCACTGGGAAGTTCCTACCAAAGTCATCCATCAACCGATCCCAGCTGACATGTCGGTCTAGGATGGTGACATCCTGGAACATACCCTAGATAACCTGTCTCCCCTCTGTCGGATCCTGATCATAGTATACATGTGCTAACAAAAAATCATGTCAATTTCTATCATATGGAAACTTTACAACTATGACTATCTATAAGCATGATTATACTTATAGGCTCTCCATGGCACAGAACCCGTAGGATCTGATAGACGTCCTCTAGGTTGATAGATGCCTCTCCAGTCGGCAGATGAAAGGTGTTGTGCTCGCTATGCCATCTCTCGATAAGAGCAGTCAACAACCCATGGTCAGCTCGGATATGGGGCATCTGCAGTAAGTACCAAAAGCCCATAGCCCTCAAATCGGCCTTACCCGGATCATCCAGATCTCGGACAAATCGCAATCTAGTCACCTGGGGTGCTCTGATACGGAGCACAGGGAAGTGCTCCTGCAAGTCATTTCAACCACACCAGATGTCAGAACATATCATGAAGGATGTATAAAATCAGTCCAAAGCATTTTAAAATCAAACATTGTCAGGACCCATGTTATTTTGCTCAAAAATATTAAAACATGTCAACTTTTTATACTAGGCGACACTATTTTTTGACTAAGTGTCGTGCAACACTTTGTCTTATAGCAGTGCGACGGTTTCTATTCAGGTGACACTTCGCATAGTGTCGTGTGACATTTCATCCCGTGTCGTGCGACACTGGATTCAATGCTCATGCGACACTATTTTGACCCACGAAGTGTCGCACGACACTTCTCCTCAAAGGGTGTGACACTTGTAAAGTGTCGCGCGACTTTTCGCCTAAACTAAAAATTTGAAATTTAAAAACAATTAAAAAATGTGTTTTAATATATTAAATGATCATAAATGACCCAAAAAAAGTGAGTTTTTCTGAAAACATACCGAGGCAACATAGTGTGGAGACTGGTTGTGCAACTGGGCGCGCTCAAATCAGTGTCTATGGACGGGAACTGCTGCTTGCTGGGCCATTTTCTCTCTCTAAGCTCTCAAAATTTTCAAATCAATAAAAGTCAAATGATTTTGAAAATGACACTTTTTGACCCTTATATAGCATTTTGACTTTTTTGACCGATTTTCCAAACACCTCAGAATTGCGCGAAAATTGTACCCCTAGCTAATTTCGACGTCCTGGATCCATTTTCGGACTCAAAATTAAAATCTAAGTTAATCTTGATAGTCAAAATCACATTTCAAAATTTTCCCTTCTTCTGCGCACTTGGCTGACCATTTGAGGCCTAAATCTTCAATTTTTCTTGGGGCATCTTCATCTCCATGTCTTTCAACCCTTCTAGTATTTCATTCATCCCCTTCATTTCATCTCTCTAAGGTTTGACTTAATCTTTATCATATATCTTTCTCAGTCAAACTGGGGCATGTCTTCACTGCTTGGTGGTTATCCTATCATACTCCATCCTTCAATTATGATTTCTAGTGACTTGATCAAGTTTACCAATTTGTTGTTCTCCTCTACCCGATTTCGATTTTGATTTCGATTCCAAGGGGGCAGTACCTATCAGCTTCAAATCTTTGATTCAGCTTTATCATTCAACTCAGCTTGAGATTCTTATCTCCTATTTTGAGACTTGATAAGCACCTAATAGCAACGGTGTTAGTTTTGTCTCTTTGAGATTCTCATCTCCTATTTCAGACTTGGTCAGCACCTAACAGCAACGGTGTTGGTTTTATTTCTTTTCAGCCAGTTTATTTTTGTCCTGGCGTGTTCCCAGAATGATCACATGTCTGGATTGTTTTGTGATCCCAAATCGATCTCACATTTCAATTCTTCTTTGACCACATGTGTTCCCAGAATGATCACACATTAGTCAAAGAGGGGCAAATGTATGCACCCTAAAATGGTTGTCTAGACTTTGGGCCCCCATTCAACAATTTATCAAATCTCCGAATCAATATTTTCAAAAATCAACATTTTATCAATTATATCAATTTCCTTAATCAAATCTTATTCCTATCATTTATTCGATTATTTTCTATGGGTTAACCATTGTATCCTAAGTCTTTATTTATTTAAAAGGAATTTCCTCCCCTTTTAATAAATAAAAAGCCCCCATTTTTTATCTCTTATCCTAAGTTGCACAAATAAAGCATTATTCTTATTTTATAAAAAGAAGAAAAGATATTTTTTTGTCTCATATGGGGCACAAAAGTCAACTCTTATTTTCCTATTGGAGGATACTTGTGCACATAGATTGCTCCTCTTTCAAGCGTCACCCTTGATTAAGACTTTTGCCTCTTAATCTCCATGGTCCATTTCTCCTCATTTCCTATAAAAGAAAAGCTTTCTTCCTCATTCTAGGTCATTCACTTTTATGCTAACTTTATGCTGCAGGAATTCTTGAAGACTTTGAAGCCTTTTGGAGATCATTGTTGCATCACATCTTGGCTTTCTTCATTGCTTCATAGTTTAGTTTTTATTCTTGTATAGTAGCTTCATATTTCATGCTTTCATAGTTTAGATTTCCTTTCATGCTTTAGAATAACTCATCTAGTTTAATAAGAAGGATTGTAACACTTGTTATTTCCATTTCATAGTTTAGATTGTACTTTCATTTTCATAGCATAGCTTGCATATTTGCATCCTCATTCTTAGCTTACTTGCATTGCATTTCATTTGATTCTTGGGGATATTGGCATTCTTGCTCTTGTCTTCATTTGAATCTTTCATAGTGTGGTTTACTAGCAAAGTTATAGGCCTAATAGCTCTAGCTGACAGCAATATTCAAACTATCCTTGTAACTCCATGCTTAGGGAGCTATGGATCGATTTTTGAGACCTCATTCTTGAGTGTTCTTGAATGTAATGATTCATAGAAGTGCACTATTTAGAGTACACAAATATACTAAATATAGTAGCTAGTAATGATTGTTGAGAATAAGTTATATATATATATATATATATATATATATATATATATATATATATATATATATATATATATATATATATATATATATATATATACTTTTAAATGTATAAATTAATATAGACAATTCAAATAACTATATAAAATTTATAAAATAACAAAGACAAATTTTAAAAACTATTTAAAATATTTTTATGTTTGATAGATTGGATTAAATAGTAAAAGAGTGATTTCAATGAAATCTTGAAATCTATTGTATATCTTGGCCATGCTAACAAGGATAACTTCTTTCACAAAACTCAATAAAGGATAAATAGATTAATTATTTCCAAATATTTTTTAAATATATATATATATATATATATATATATATATATATATATATATATATATATATATATATATATATATATATATATATATATATATATATATATATATATTTATTTATATTTTCTTTTAAATGTATAAATTAATATAGACAATTCAAATAACTATATAAAATTTATAAAATAACAAAGACAAATTTTAAAAACTATTTAAAATATTTTTATTTTTGATAGATTGGATTAAATAGTAAAAGAGTGATTTTAATGAAATCTTGAAATCTATTGTATATCTTGGCCATGCTAACAAGGATAACTTCTTTCACAAAACTCAATAAAGGATAAATAGATTAATTATTTCCAAATATTTTTTAAAAAAAAATTAACAATTAAAATATATTAACATTTTGAAAAAAATAATTCAATTTTTTTTATTATACATATAATTACTAAATTTATAAAATATTTCAATATTTTTTATTTATAAGTTATAAGCTTATAAATAAATAAAATAATAGTTAATAATCAAATATAAAAATATAAATTTTTTTCTTTTAAATAATTTTTTTTTTAAAAACAACATCGATAATATTATTGAAACGTGAAAATAAGTTTGTTAATTAATTGAACATACACTACTAAACTTTGCCTCTTCACTAAAATATTTTTACGCAGGTGTTTCATATATGGAAGGAACGTGCACTATATGAGAAGGGAAGCAAGACGATTGAAACTCTCTTAGTCTTCCATACTTTTATTCGCTCTTTTTCACTATTCTTTTCGCTCGTATTTAATTAATGAAAAAATCTTACCACTTGTTTTTACAGGAAGGAGAGTTGCGAGAATATGAAGTTGTGAAGCTTGTACGAATAGGAAGAAAGAATTTTATTTTTTTTTAAATATAGCTCATTCCCTTACATTCAATAACAATTATTTGATTTAACTTTTTCTAACGTAGCTAGTAAATACATTTTTAATATAAGATAACAAACTTAATATTTAAGAATATATTTATTAATTAACTTTATTTCTATATAATATTATGTTTATTAAATAATTTCTACATATATTTTTAATATAAGATAACAAACTTAGATATTTAAAAATATATTTATTAATTAACTTTATTTCTATATAATATTATGTTTATTAAATAATTTCCACATTACAAATTGTTAAATGTTATTTTAAAATTAAATGAGATTCAATTATGATTTATATTGAATTAGAGAAAAAAAAAAGATTAAAAAATCACAATTAACAAAATAAAAATAAAAATAAAAAAATTGATAAAAAATGACATTTTTAGTTAGTATTTTGTCTTACATATTTGCATTCTCACCCTTATCAAAATGCATTTATCAAGCAAAGTATTTATGAAAAACTATAGTAATAAACAAAAGTGTCTATGAAAACTAGAGAAGTAAAATATTAAGGAAAATTAGTAAATATAGTGCAACTGCTACAAAAAGTGGGAGTGGATAATTTTGAGACAATAGTTCCATTATTCTGTGATTTAATGATTGTTATTAAATTTTGTGAAATGTTGTTGTCTACCTCATCATCTAAATAGTATGGCTTTGTGAGCTTATTTCTTTGAATTTTTTATAGGTTATTAGCATTGGATGTATGTTCATAATTCTTTTAGCATTAAAATAGAGGCTCAAATACAATAATTCTAAAAAGTTTAATCTAGCTCTTTTGGGTATCAATTTCACGTGATTAAAAAGTTAAATATACATACAATATATAATAATACTTTCTATTGTAAACATAACATTAGCACATTGGAGTCTAATTATCTTTTCAATCATATTTAGATCCCTATGAACATACAATTGCACACCAAAAGTACAATTGCTAGTTTAATTTATATCGTATACATTGGAAAATAGAATCTTCCTTTAAATTCAATTATTATTTCTTTAATTTAAACAAACATTAACAACATTTATAATTATTACGAGACAATTAGAAAACATTAACATTAACAACATTTATAATTATTACAAGACAATTAGAAAACATTAACAACACTTGTAATTATTACGAGACAATTAGAAAACATTAACAATATTTATAATTATTACAAGAAAATATTGATCTTGTTATCAGTGATGAATATCTGTTCCCTTATTTAAGCCCAAATATGTTTCTTTCAATTCGACTGATTGCAAATTTATAAAATCACTCACTTTGGACTTCATGCCCAAAGCTCGGAACTAAACCAAACATTTTGAAACTTATAAAACACCCATGTCAGCTGGGTCAATGAAGTACAGGCTTGATCATAATTCATACAACACAGCTATAGAGTTTATCATAATTGTTTGGATTCTGGTTCAGCTCAGAACCTTAGAAACAATGGAGCTCCATGAACAACCACATATAATAGTGACCTTAAATACCATTATTTTTGAATAACTGTTTGCGTTCCAACAGTTTTCATCTCTCATCTGATTGATTTCACATTTTTGAAGAACAATAAGGCTATAACTTACAGAACTGAAATCTACATACCTTAGCTCAGATGGTTTGCAGTATTCTCAACCCAAATTAAAAATCTCGAGTCAATATCATCTTAATTAGAATAAAATCAAGTGAAAAAGATACAAGCATTATGGTTATCTTGTCCTAGTATATGAAACGGGCGAGTAATAGGTTTCTGAGCCAAACTGAAATACTTATGACCTTGCACATAACATTACGTTATACTGCTTATCAAATCTCAAAACCTATGCACTACATTATCGTCAAATCTATGAGAAGACCCTGAAGCATATTCCATTCACCAGCCTGAAATTTGGTCGTTGATTTGGCATCATTTTCATTTTTCATATAACAATATCATATGCATACATGATCATGGTGAAACAGGTCTTAATTCTTCAAGCCAACAGGTTCATGGACCTGTGGACTCTTGTCGCATGTCTTTGAGGCTTGATCCTTTCCTTCACAAGCATACAAACTCTTGATGTAAAGGGGGAGAGAGATGCCCTTGGCATACGTGGTTCCACAGACTGTACAACAGGATATTAGCATTCTTATGTCATTGTTGATTACAAATCTTTTATGGCAAAAGTTGGCAATTCCGGACTACCTAAGTTTGATACGCTCGGGACCAAACCATACAGAAATGAACTAGCTTGTTCAATCTCACATTTAGGCAATCAAATCCATTTGACTGGTATAACCACAAAGATCTTGAAAGGACCAAGAACAAGTTATGTAAATGGTGCGCATATCTATATCAAATGCGCACAATGGAAATTTTGGTTCTATCTGCAATACGGTCTGCTGCATCTTCCATGGTAGAATCGGTATTTTTTCCCTGACTAAAGAGTTCAGCAAATGTACCGCCATTAATACCCTTAGCTAGCCTGCCAGGGTTAATACAGACAGATTGAAGATGTGTGAAATCCTCGTGATTGCCGTTTTCTGATGGGTTCGATTCTGTTTTCTGAGTGGCGTCAGCTGGGTGCAAAACCTGTGTGACAAAAGGTGAGATACCAAGATTTGTTTATTAAAAGAGAAATCTATTCTCTATGATAATCAATTTCATTCCGATTCCATTACCTTCGCAAATGATGCAAGGTCAGAGGGTAAAATAAGAAGATCAGGGATGGAGAGCATATGCAAAGCCTCTGGTGCCACAGAAAGGTCCAAATTCAAGCCAGAGACTGCTGGAAAAAGTGGATAGAAGCTGTTCACAAGTATACAAGTTTACATCCGATTAGTGGAAACAACTTTAACACAAACGTAACAATATCAGACACAAGTTCAAGTACATGCCTTCTCTGCTTTAGGACATGAGTTGCAAGCCTTGCAAGCCGGTCATTGGAGCTACCTTCAGGGATCCGTGAGATTTCCTCACTGCTAAGATGCCGTAGGATATCTACTGTACAACAACTAATGGTAATCTGCACCATCATAGCAGTTTTTGTTTCAAGAGAAACAAGAAAACCATTTATTTATAGTTTTATCATAGTTACCAGGAGACAGGGACTAGTTCTGGAGGACGGAAATGGGTACACTATTTCAAAAAAATGGTTGGAGACCAGCATTTGGATACAGTAAAAAAATTAATTTTAATTTTTTCAAAGCCATAATATGCAAAACAAAACTATTAAATATTAGAATACTTGAAAATGAGGACATTAAAATTTTAAAATCAAAACATTTATCAATAAAAGTAAGGATTAATTATATTGAAATGTGACAAAATTTGACAATTATGATGATATAAAAACGTTTTTAAATAACCTCTGGAGATAGCACAGAAGTTAAGAAGAGGATGCCATTATTTTGAAACATTAAGGGTATGGTAGTTCCAGTCTATGACATTTCTATCCTCTTTCTAATAATAATAGATGAGAGAGCGATTCCAAATATTGATCCAAAAAATCAGTTTTCAATCAGAAATATTACAATTCATATATAAATTTATAAGCATAAAGGACGGAGAGAGAAATCAAAGATTAGAAGTACAAGCCTAGAAAACTCAAACGATCCTACAAAGGAATCTGCCAGGCTCACCCCATTAAAACAGAAAATCCCTGGATTTGCGATGCAGGTTATCTGCACATTATTTTAATGACTTTGTTCAGGTACCATTCAAGAATGAGAGAACAGAGCTAGCTCATTAAAAACAAGGATACCAAAACACTGCAACTTTTCAAAGGTAAATACATACTTGCTGATTTGGGTCTTCATAAGCATCCATGTTAAATGGTGGCTGCATAGCCATTCACAGGACATATCATCATTTGATATTTGGACATTATAAAACTTGCTTATTGATAAACCACAAAGCAAACAATCAAACTACCTGTGGAAATACAGAATAATGATGTGCAAATACACTATATCCATATGCATATCATTAGAAAACTTGCTTATTGATAAACCACAAAGCAAACAATCAAACTACCTGTGGAAATACAGAATCATGATGTGCATCACGAGTAGATGGCACAAGCACAACACGAGCACCAGACCCCATCTCTTCACAATAATCTTGTAGCTGCTTGCAATTATGCGAGAAATTGAAAATGCATGAAAATTTTATTTAGCTTTCAAGCATACTAATTGATCAATAAAGTGGAGTGGTATTTAACAAACCCTTGCACCGACTTCTTCCTGGAATATTTGACTAAATAATCTGTCCACAGTTCCAATTTTGATCTGTGGATGATCTGAATCAATAAAAGGACCCATCTGCAAAACAATTTCTATGTCACTATGCTGGACATTAGCAGGATATAAGACAAATCTTTTGCTCATTCTACTGATGAATTATAGAGTGTGATCTGAGAAGTTGATAAAAACAAAAGTCGCACAGTTTTTAATAGAAGATTTTATTTGATCTCATCAACTGTGAAAACCTAATGTTTGTTAAGGATATAAAGTAATTAAGTTCTCAAATAAACTTTTTAAAAATAACTTATGCCTGCTAAGTACCAGAAGAAGCAGATTAGGTTGTTTTCTCCGTGCATATGCAAGCAAGTCTATTAATGGTTCAAAATCCAAGTTGTCTGTAGTAGTGAAAGGACCTGCAGCAATCAACTGGAAGCAGGCAATTCTGTATTAAAATAATAAAAATCTACTCAACAGTAAGTACAACTAATGAGAAAATAAAATTTTCTTAATGCATGTAATATGTAGGAGTAGGACTGTGCATGCAGCAATATTTAAAATAATTCAAATCAAGTGACATTCTAGAGTCCAATCTCAGTTTGTCAACGTATGTAGAATCACTTTAGAAAGGAGAGGCTAATGTGCCTGCAATTTTACCAGCACATATTGTGTTGATAAATGGTATTTGATCGTAAAGGTGATATTGCTTGTAATTTAGCAGGAGAAGGATATCACAGTCACAACAAAGAAAGGATCTCAGTCATTACCATTGAAATTGATTTTTGAGTTCTAGATAAAGAAGTAATTTTTGAGTTTCGATCCACTGCTAGTCGTTTTGCTGAAGGTGCGTCTGAATCACCTAGATGAAGGGGATAAGAAATAGGAAATGAATCAAACAACCTTGCTGCAACCAAACAGTGTCCACTGGGATTATTTCCTTCGACTCCAATCACCTGGCAAGATGCTTGTAAGTTAGTTTTGCTCCTTACTAATTGTTCTATGTAATTCTAACCACAAACTTCAAATTCAAACTTTTATTAATAAAGGACAACAACTGTTTCTGGAAAATGATCTTCTAGAGAATATAAAAGCAGGAGCTTCACCTGACCAGGGAAGAAAGAAAACCCATCCAACTTGTGGAGGTCAAGTCTCACTGTTTGACCTCCAGAGAACTCAACGCTGTCAACACAACATTCAAGAAAATATTATAAAGAACACATCTTTAATTGTTTTTCTCCTTGTTCTTTTTGTGCGTAGATGTAAGTGTGTGATGTGTATATCTGCAAAGCGTTTGTGTGCCTGAATGAGGAAATATGGCCAGAATTCATTTGTGTCACATCTCATTGGTTTCCTTTTCCATGCAACTAAAACAGGTAATTTTCAATTTAAATGCAATGCCAAAAAACTTACACTTGTATTTCATCCATCAATTGAAGCTATAAAATGGGCATAACTAGTTTCTGTAATGCTAATTATAAATATGAAATCAGATTTTCAATTTAAATGCAATCATAAGATATTTACAACCCACCAACCTGCCTTCAAGCATAATAGACTTGTCATTTAGGTGGCCTTCACCATCACAACAAACTAGTCCCACCGCAAACACACTTTCCTGTAATTAGGGATATAGAATCAAACAGAGTTTCCAGATAGTTTGGTATGCCTCAAAGCTTCTGACACAATAAATTTATAAATGGTAGTATCCATTCCACCAAATACAGAACTGAATCTTTTCAAGGACATTTTAGGAGTCAATTTGTAAAGAAAACCAAAAAAACAAATCAGAGAATCTTGCGTTAGAAAGCAACACTCACCTGTGATGCAAGAGCAACATTACTGGAAAAATTGTGAGCTTCCTTGGCAGCTAATGCAGTGGCAAGCATTTTGATTCTCCTTTCCAATGACTCGAACTAAACATCAAAATGTCCTCTTAGAAACCAAATAACTTATTTCTTCACTCCTATAATTGATAGGAACAAAGCAAATACAATGGACTATATCTGTACTGTAAATAAAGGGTAACATCATAAAGCCTACTACCTTGAGATATATATTGGCATGGATGACAAGCTTTCATAAAAATAAAAGCTTAGCAAATTAGCCATTTTTTCTTATTAAATCTACAAATATTATCTGTCCACCCAAATGTTAGCATATACCATTCAAGTTTCATAAAATGCAAGGAATTCTGATATTATGCAAAAGTAGAGAAAACTTTTCATTCCTTAAATATTTCCATAAAAAGCCAGTACCTTCTCTTCAATGCTGTCATACATGTAACGGCATCTTGGAGTTGGCCAGGAACCTAACATTTGTAGTGAGTACCTTTGCACTGGTGGCACCCTTCTGACCACATCATCCTCAGATTGTGGCTCAGCTGCTTTGTCCTCTGTAGATCCATCTGAAATGCCCTTATTGAATACAAACTGCACCACATACTTGTTTGATCGATTCCCAAAAGGAGTAACTGGACTTGGACTACTCTGGACTCTTGACCTGTATTTCCCAGAAGGTTTTCCATCTGTACCAGGAGTTTTAGCAAGTGCAAATGGAGAAAACAAATCCGGTGTACCATGAGCAGTTGACCTGATGGATTGTTTAACTGGAGTATTTTGGGTATCATCATCATTACTTTCATGCCCATTTTCTAATAACCTACACATATGGTAAGCATAAGAGAATGTGCCCCAAACAACATTTTACAGGATAACATAGCACCAGCATCAACATGATATTGCAGTTAGAAAGAATATAAAAAGATGGCCTTGTTTCAAATTATATGCAATTCCGAAATTGGAAGATAACCATAAATAAAATTACCCACATGTCAATGTCATTACTGGAATAGAAGTGCAAATCTGTGTCTTGCTTTTGGAAAGATTGCTTCTGCTCATTTTGCAAATACTGACGGAAACCATCTAAATGAGAACTCAATACCTTGCATCCATCAAGTTGCCTGAAACATAAGATTAAAAAGCAACTGATTACAACTTGAAAACTCGAAATGTCCAAAAATGTCATTTACCCAAAACAATTAAAGCAACTTCAATTCACAGGCCAAGGATTCGATTATAAGTAAAGCCAAAAGGTGTTGAACAGGCCGAATAACTGAGAGGGGGGTGAATCAGTTATTCTCACACAAACAAACAAAACTTTTCCTCTATCGGTAATCACTTAAACAGTAATAATGCAAACTTAAGATTTGTCGGTTAAGTACAGCAAACATCCACAGTAAAGATATGCATGAATAACACAGGAACGCCTAAACAGAGAACACCAGATTTTATGTGGAAAACCCAACTGGGAAAAACTACGGAGAAGCTAATTCTCATGAATATGAAAAACACCTGTTAGGGTAACACCGAAAGGTGATTTATATAAAGGCTCACTGCTAGATTTGGAAAGGACTCACTTCCAATACACAAGCTCACTGTTGATACACGAAGGCTCATTGCCGATAGACGAAGGCTCATTGCCAATACACAAAAGATATGAATAGATATAGAATCCACCTCTAAGATCTACAAACTGTTCTACAAAAACACAAATCTCTTTTCGCATGAATTCGTAGTCACTTCATACGTGTGTATTCTGTTTTTTACATCACATTGTTGCACCTCCAATATATACACCACACTGAGCTCCAATATGTCGGCCACAACATTTGAAATAGGTCGCACCATACCATTCCCGTGGTGGAAGGAAATGAATGAGGACCACCTTGACCAAAACAAGACGCCACGCTTCGGACCAAAACACCATCACCAAAGCACTCGATTCCAACAAAAATATGAAGCACGCTACACCACAAAGTTGGGACCAAAAACATATCCAAATAGGATTGAACCAAAAACTGCCATGGGCACGCCACATTAACCATCGGTGAAGGCGCCAACCGAAACATAGACTCACCAGTTAGTAATAATCGATAAGCCAATCTATCAGTAACACAACAACTGATACATCTATAAAGGATATGTTGACATCAATGACAATCATTAATGACAACAACACATCAACCTCACATTCTAACAATCTCCCCCTTTGTCATTGAGCGCAACATTCATCAATAACAAGGTACAACACAAAACTGAAATCTGCCGAAACAAACAGGAACTTTCCAGAACCTCTTTGAAACTCTCTCCCTCTTTGATAACAATGACAAAGGGCAGAAACAAACTCCCCCTGTCTAAAAGACATCGCTCCCCTTGAGAGGAAGCCTCCAAGCATAGATCGAGAAAAATATAGATATGCAAGCCATTGGATCAATGTACACACATTGATGCACCTAATTTGCACTAGGAAGGGGCAGAACGCCCAACTTCCCTCTCAGATACTCAAAAGTATCTTTGCACAAAGGTTTGGTGAATATGTCAACTATCTGCTCCTTTATGGGTACATACTCCAACTTCACTGCTCCTTCAACCTTCTCCCTGATAAAGTGATATCTAATATCAATGTGTTTTGTCATGCAATGCCTCATTGGATTCTTCAACATACTGATGGCACTAGTATTATCCAATGTTCTGAGAATCGCCACTGAATCGCGAGTCGATTCAGGCTGTGCGATTTTTTATGAGCCGTGAATCGTTATCGGCAATTTTTTCACATGAATCGCCGATTCAGGCGATTCATGTGAAAAATCGCATGAATCGGGTCGAGATATCGCCCGTGAATCAGCCGCGGTAGGCAATAAGATAAAGTTAAAAATGATAAAAATTGACTTGTTTTTTTTTATGTTTGGTTTGACATTTTCTCTTTGTTTTAACCCTAAAGGGTCTTCCATTTGCTTAGTATGAGTAGAAGAGAGGAAAAGTGAGAGAGAAGAAGAGAAAAGGAAAAGCACAAGTTTGCAAACAGCAGGAAGGAAGAGCAGCAAAGAGAAGAAAAATCCATTTGGAGAAGCCATAAGATTGCATTGGGAGCATTAAGGAGTCATTAGCTACACTCCTCAACTGATTTGCAAGAGGTAAGTGTTGATTTTTTTTGGGCATGTTAGTGTATTGTTCAATTTTTGTTAAATTTTTTTAGTTTTCATTTGCAAATCTTGAATGTTTGTTTTTTAGTTTTACTAAATTGCAAAAAAGTAGGCTTTGTTGTTTTGTTTATTAGTTTGTCATACTTTGAATTTTGAAACATAGAGATTTTACTTGAAATTTCTTATTGCAGCAATCTTCATTTTCATTTTCCACAATGGGTAAAAAAGATGAGTGTTGGAAATATACCGAAGACTTTCTTGAAAGAACAAAATTTCAAACAAAATGTATGTTTTGTAAAGAAATAAATTCCGGTGGCATTTATAGATTCAAATTCCACATTGCTGCCATACCCGGACATGATATTGCAATTTGCACTCAACAAACAGCTGAGGCAAAACGCACTTGTTTAGTGGCATTAGAAAAATTCGAATAAGACAAAATAAATAAGAAAAGGCAACTAGAAGAGATAAGGGTTATTGGCTCCCATGCCCCCACTGCCACAACCGCATCTACACCTGCATCAAAGTCCACATCCGTAAGTTGTGTTGGAGAGGGTTCTACTAGGCCTCCTTTTCGTCCTAGTGTTGCTGCTCGTGCTAGTGCTACTACTGATGCTAGTGGTAGTGCTAGTACTAGTGCTAGTGCTAGGCGTTCTTATAGTCGTATTGAGGCTAGCAGTGCTCTATTGCAGCCCAGAGTGCGGAAGAACAGATTGGATAGTTATTTTGTGCCCCGTACTACTCCTGGCTCACAACCCACGCTTGAGGGCATGGGTTTGAACAAAGAGATTCATGATGCTACGAGAAAAGAAATTTGCAAATTTTGGTACTTTTGCAACATTCCATTTTTTGCAATGAGGTAATTGATTCTTTTTTATTTGTTTTTTTTAAGTTTAAAGTTAAATTTTAATTATATTTATTTGTGTAATGAATAATGATGTAATCATAGATTCACTTTACATAATGATTTATCATCTAAATTTCTAATCATAATCTATTTGTGACAGGGCTCCTTACTGGCAAAATATGATAGATGCGGTTGCTATATGTGGTCCGGGGTTTAAAGCCCCAACTGAGGCTGAGTTGAGTGGACAACTCTTAGATGAAATGGTAGAGGACATGAATGCTGAGCTTCAAAACCACCGAAGGGATTGGACTGTAAAGGGTTGCACCATCATGACTGATGGTTGGACAAATAGGAGGAATAGAACACTCATCAATTTTCTTGTTTCCTGTGGAGGTGATTGATCATTCTACTTTCCTACATGTATTGTGAAATTTAAATAATTTAAATTCTGATTTGTTGATTGCTAATTTGTTGATGATCCATGATAATTCATTCTTTTGTAGAATATACCATGTTCCTCAAGTCTATTGATGCTTCTGCCCATGTAAAAAATGCCACATACTTATGTGAGATTATTGAGGAAGTCATCATAGAGGTGGGGGAACAAAATGTGGTGCAGGTGGTGACTGATAATGCAACAAGTTATGTTGCTGCAGGTAAACTTGTAACTTTTCAAGTTTTGAAAATTAATTTATTTGAACACTTTTCTAATTCTAAGTTTCCTAACATGTTCCAATTTCTAATTAATTTAAAATTGTTGTAGGTAAACTATTGATGGAGAGGCACCCCACCATCTTTTGGTCTCCTTGTGCGGCACATTGCCTTGACCTCATGTTGGAGGAAATTGGCAAACTTGAGTGGGTAAAGTCATGCGTAGATAGGGCAAAAAGTATATGCAAGTTTATCTACAACCATGCATTCATCCTTAGCACAATGAGGGCCTACACAGGAGGCAAGGAGTTAGCTCGTCCAATGATCACAAGGTTTGCCTCGAATTTCATCACACTGCAGTCCTTTTTGACATCAAGGGGCGATTTGAGGAAAATGTTGGTTGGGCGGGAGTGGACTACATCCTCCTATGCTACGACCACTATAGGGGTAGATGTGGCAAATTGGATCTTTGATGACAATGGTTTTTGGGAACCTGCTAAAGAAATCGTCGAGGTAAATTTCTTACAATTTAATATTTAGTATTTAGTTTTACTATTTATTATTTAATTTTTAATGATTTACTTTTACTTTTAGTTTTATAATTTTATTATTTATATTTAAGTTTTGACTCAAATGTTTTTTTTACATTATATGCAAGTCACTGAGCCCCTCGTATCTCTCCTACGAACTGCTGATGGGGAGAAGCCCTCTCTTGGCTACATATATGAGGGCATGGATAGGGCCAAGGAGGCCATTAGAGCCAAGTATCTAGGAGTGCAGGAGAAGTATGCCCCTCTTTGAGATATCATTGATAGGAGATGGCAGAATTAGCTCCACCGACCCATCCATGCAGTAGCTTATTATCTGAATCCAGCATTTCGTTTTCGTGCTGACTTCAAGGCGAATGAGGAGGTTCTCACCAGCCTATATACAGTGATCCAGAGGTTGAGTAGTGATGAGGATAGTGTAGCTGCAACCCTTGAGCTAGACAAATTCAATATGGAAGGGTCAATTTTCTCTAGCAGGATGGCCATAGATACTTGGACAAAACTACAGCCAGGTAACTATAAAAATAATATATTCTTGAATGTTAAGTAACAAGTTTATGGCTTATAAGTTGTGCATTTCAATTTTTGATTTTGTAATTTTAAAGTTGTAATTTTGTAAATGATACTAATTGATTTTGTTTTCCCTTATTTCAAATAGATGGTGGCAAATTTTTGGGCCCACAACTCCAAAACTTCAGAAAATTGTCATGCGTATTCTGAGTCAGCCAAGCAGCGCTTTTGGATGTGAGCGCAATTGGTCCATATTCGAGCATATCCACTCGAAGAAGAGAAATAGGTTGACAGTGCAGAGGTTGAATGATCTTGTCTTTGTTCATTACAACCTTCGTATTAGGATCAGACAGATTATGGGCATTGACTCCTCTCCGATCATTCTGGATGAGATTGATCCAGAATCAGAGTGGCTCACTGAGGTTGTGGATCCGATCTTCATTGAGGCAGACCATGAGTGGATTGACCAAGTAGATAGAGAGACTGAGGCTGTGGCCATGGCAGAGGAGGCGGCTAGAGCACGTTCAGGCACTGGCAGACTCACACGTGCACGCACAAACAAAGGCCCTAGTGATGTTGTCCGTGAGCCCATCTTACATGCGGAGGATATGGCTCAGCAGTCCTCTAGGACCTACCTTAGATGCCTTTGTAGAAGGCAGACAGGATACTCAAAGGCTGAGGTTGAGGCTACGGCCGAGCTTGAGGATGATGATGAGGCTTGAGCTACAGCCTTGTTTTTTCATTTTGTTTACAGACTGATACTATTACAGTTTACTGATAGACATACGTTTCATGGATCTTCATCTTACATACATTTATGATTTGATGTCTTATGGATCTTCATCTCACATACATATTTGATATTACATTCTATGATTTGACTCATTATGATAATATGATTTCAGATTTCTATTTACTTCAGTTCAACTACAATTTACATTTTACATGTAGCGTATGTGATGGATTTACCATTTATGTTCCTTGTTTATGTATGTTAGCTTCTATTTGATGATGTTATACTGTGTTTAAGTTATATTCAATAAAGGGTGTTTGAAATAAGTTTTAAATTGTTAAAATCTAGTGTTTTTTAAATTTGCCGATTCATGGCCGATTCGATTCCGATTCATGGCCGATACGCGATTCGATTTGGCCAAAATGATTCCGATCCAATTCCGATTCTCGTTTCTTTGGTATTATCACACAAGATAGGAATTGGTCCAAGAAAACTTATTCCAATATCCTGTAGAGTCTGTTTCATCCATAATACCTGAGTGCAACAGGCAGACGCTACAATGTACTTTGATTCAGCGATTGATAACATTACAGACTCTTGTTTCTTGCTCAACCAAGCAAGCAACCGAGAGCCAAGAAAGTAAGCTCCACCACTGGTACTCCGCTAGTTGTCCATACAACCAGCCCAATCAGCATATGTATATGCTGTCAGTGAAAAATCTAACTCTCTCGGTTACCACAATCCCATATCTTTTGTTCCTTTCAAGTATCTTAAAATCCTCTTTACAACCATCACGACTCTTTCGGCTCTTGTTGAAATCTGGCTGCTAGACAAACAACATACATAATATCTGGTCTAGTAGCAATCAAATACAACAAACCTCCAATCATAGATCTGTACATAGTCACATCTTCTTTTAGTGAGTTATCCTCCTTAGTCAACTTGTTGTCGGTAACAAGGAGTGCAAACAGGTTTTGAATTCTCAAAACCAAACTTCTTCAGTAATTATTTCACATACTTGGATTGAGAGATAAAAATGCCTTTGTTAATCTAAATAACTTGCAATCCAAGAAAGAAATTTAACTCTCCTATCATTGACATCTCAAACTCCTACATTTTTTCAACAAAATTCTTGCACAACTCATCCTTGCCTCCAAAGATGATATCATCAACATAGACAACAACAATCATAATTTTTTTTGAACTTACCTTGAAGTATAGATTGTTGTCAACCCATCATTTTCTAAATTCTTAAAATATCATCATTTTCTAAATTCTTAACTTATCAAATATTTGTCCAATTTTCCTGTGAGGCCTCACCCCGACCCATCATAGCACTGTTGATACATTCATATTTTGATACTTGATGATTTGCAATTTTGATACACTTCTTTTGATCGATTTGACAGTGACTCATGTTATTATGTCTTATGATGATAATTATATTATGTGGATTCTAATTATGATGCAGATTAGAACCTAGATCATATTGTTGATTTTGCTATTCATGCTCAGATATGTATTTTGAGGAGAAAGACTTAATCATGGTTAGATTTAATTATTGCATGGATTATGTCTTAAAAGTTAAGGAATAGTATTAATGATGTCATGATGATAGAATTCTACAAATACCATGTTGAGCTTTACTTCAATGAAAAATTGTAATTAGAGATTGAATCATGCATATTGAATAATGTCTACAAATTATGTAACATTGAATTGTATATATTTATATATGATTTTATTTCCTTGGACTACTGATGCTCGAGTTTAGTGTGCAAGAAAGAAAACCATGGAACTATTTGGAGAATCAGGGCTAAACATATGTGCAATTGAGAAAGCCAAAGTTTAATCTATTGAAGAGATTGAAACCTCGTTGTAATGTGATTTTATTTGTAAACATAATTTGTATGCATGTTACTAGATTTAATTCACTTTGTTATTTGGATATGTCACTTGTAAATGTGAAGTGTATTTTATGGTGTCGCTTGACACTTGTGATGTCTATGTGGATAGTGACATGTCAATTAGGGTTTTGCCAAGAATCACCCAACCTAATAGGATATTTTATTAACCCCACTTGCATGTAGATGTTGTGTAGGGTTCACATCAAGTTGAAATTCGAATTCAAACTCAAGTTGAACTTTAGAGGGGTTAAAAGTGACCCTAAGGTGCATTTTTCGTTAAAATTAGCTAACCATGTGGGGGTACCTTGAGTTAGGAGCTAGATTTTTCCTATGGGAAGGTCTAAATCACAATTATGGCCCTCCAAAAAAGCTACTCTTCAAGAGTGGCAAAAATAGAGAAGGTCTCATGCCTTGACTTGTCCCACACTCCTTGCTAAACTCACCATTAAGCAGGGGGAGACAAGAGGTAAGGCCTAGAACTAATAGTCAAATCACATTTATTGCTTGATCATGAGTAGGATTTGAGGGTCTTTTTAGAAGGCTTGGAGAGACTTAGTGGTTGCTCACCCACTATCTAATTTTAGACACTTAGGGTTTTGGAGTTAGAGAAGGAAGACAAAGAAAAGGGAAAAAGAGCTCTTCTCAAACCTCATTTACCATTTGCATTGGACCAAGGTTGGTGATCTTACCATGAAGGAATGACTCTTTGTAATTTTTGTTGAAACATTGTTGTGTAGAATGAATATGTAGATCTTGCATGCTATCCATGTTATGTAAATTTTGTTATTATTGTTGTTGGGTTGGGAGGATATGGATTCTTGAATCATTTTCTTGTTGTTTTGTTTTTTGGGTATGTTGTTCTTGGGTGTACAAGGCATCACTCACCCTTGGGAGGGAAGAAGTGGCCTTGGGTGAATAGGTTAGTTGGGCATGTCATTAAAGTTGAGAGCTTCTTCTCTTGGAGAAGAAGGGAAATCTCATAGAGTATGGGCTCCATGAAGCCATATTTGAGACATTGCATTTGGGGGTGATAAGGGAAAGTTATGAGGATGGAAAAAGTAGTAATGTAGTCTTTTGGAAGGCATGAATATCTCATGGATGTATATTTTTATTTGTAATGGCATTCTCCTCTTTGATGAGCCCACCTTCACCCTATTTCAATGGGTTTATAGGTGACCCATTTGTGAAGCCATGTCTTGAGGGAGTTCAATGTAGTTTTGTTTCATGAATGCATTTGTGAGTATTGTTGTTTTGTGTGTACCCGTTTAGCTTTGGTTCTCCAAGTTCGGCGGTGGTTTCTTTGAGACCTTGGATGAGAGATGACCTTGGATGAGAGATGAGCTCTCTATGGTATGCTCTCTTATTTGCAGGTTTTTGGGAGGCCATGTTCTTGTGGGAAAGCCTTAGAAGAGTCCTTCATTTTGTTGTCATTGTGAAAGCAAAGATTTGGAGTTGCATTGTTGTAATAATGTAAATTGAAACTCTCTTCATTTGGTTATTGTTTGGTTGTAATATTGAAAGTTTATCAACATGTAAAAAGAGTGAACCTTGTTCATTTTAGTCTCCCATATTTGTTGAATGATACAAAGTATTTTATTTCATCAATGCAATGATGCATGTTGAAATTCAATAATAGGAAACGAAAACAATGTTGTATTCTTGTCTTGTTATTGCAATGTAATCTTTCTCTAATTCTATTGAAGCAATCTCTCATTTGCATTTTAATTGAATATTATGTAGGAATGGTATTCATGTTGAAAATAAGAAGAAATTAGGAAGTTCAAATAGCTTAGTTGATTTAAAACTATGTTAGTAAATCTAATTTTAAAGTTCAATTCGATCATTCTATAGAGTTCTATTTAGTCTTAGTTTGCATTGAAATCAAAAATCTGATCCTATTGCCTTTAACAAACAAAAAACAAGAAACTAAGTGTAAAAGGAAAAAAAGGGGCAAATAAAGACCTACAGGTCTCTAGAAAATGTATGGGGAAGAAATAAAATTCCCCATACATTTTCCAAGATGCCACAGTCATTAAAATAATCAACAAAAAAAAAGACCACTTGCCTTTTAAACAAAAGTATAATATACTTATCCAATCAATAGGAGTCAAACCAATTGGTGGGTCCCATCTAGTTCGCCACCCCAAAAGCTCCAAAATGGGACTTTTAAAAAAAATATATTAAGTATTAGAAAAATGATGAGTCTTGAAATTTTTATTTTTTAAAAAAATAATTATTAAAATTATATAAAAATAAAGTAACCTGCCTTTTTGTTTGGTTGTAAAATGAAAAAAAAAAAAAATTTAAAAAAAAATTAAATGTTTTAAAAGGGGGGGGGAGGGCGAGGGGTGGTTGGCCCCACACCTTGGGTGCGCTACCATGGGCAGGCGGCCCCCTGCCACGACAAGGTACCGCACTGCCATGGCAATGTGGTACACTGTCGAGGCAGGGTACCACCCTGCCATGGCAGGCGGTACACTGCCTAGGGCAGGGTACCGCACTACCATGGCAGTGCGGGCCCCGCCCAAAAAGTCCATAGGACTTCAAACAAAAAGTTTTCTCTTAAGATTTTTTTTAAATAAATTTATTTATTTTTAGTTTTTTTTATTTATTTTATTTTATTTTATAAATAGAATTAACTAAGGTGTAGATATTAATTGCTATTAACATTTTTTCTTAATAATAATTTTATCTTTGTTTATATAAGTTAATGTCATTAAATATATTAAGGGGTTGATAATTGAGTTGATTAATAGTAAAATCTATTACACTTTAAATTATGAAGAAAAATTATATAGTTAAATTCATATATTAATGAGTTTAATATATGAATTTATTATATAATGAAATTATAACTAATGGGTTAGTATATATGAATTTAAATTATATACTAATATATATGAATTTAATTTATTCACCAACTTGATACTTAATTGAAATCATTAACCTTCTAAGCTTACGTATAAGGACTAAACGTATACATACATTATTAAACGAGTTGCTTTAATGCACTTTTTTCGTTTAACAAACTAGTTCATTTCGTCTAAGTGATGTTTACCTTGTATTCCTTTCGGGTTATAGTAATTCTATAGAAATGTAGAAAATAAATAAATAAATATATATATATTTCTTATTTAAATCTAAGAATCGAAACAAACTTAATGTTGATCTTTTAGTTAATGTCAATGGTGAACGTAGTAAACTAATATAGATCCTTGGAAGCACGTTCAATATTTTCTTCTGCAATCAAGAACCTCGAGAATGATTTTATATCTAGCAATCACCTAGACATGGAACTTCCTTTCGAGCTATCTTTTAGTACCTATTTCACGGTTGCATAGCGTGTCAGTGCATGTAAAGAGTATTTTTTTGTAGTCGTGTAGGAGTCTTTAAACCAACCCTTGTCATGTTCGATGTTCCTTTCTGACCAGCTTGCAAGTGTTATAGAACCATCTTTTAAGTCCTTTCCTAAACTTATTCTCGTTGGTGCCATCGGTTATCTTGTTCAGTTGTACCACTTAGGGTTAGTCAACCCTAACCATTTGTGGAGGGAGGCTGGCCAACCCAGGTTAGGTGTGTGGGATCACCACATGACCTTGATGGCCATGATTAAGAGTGATCAAGTAAAGGGCATAGAGTGCAAGAAATTTAGGCAAAAGGTAAGATGAATTTTACACTTAGTCATTTTTAGAGAGCAAGATCAAGTCAAGCCCAAGGGCTTGACAAATTCTGATTTGGACCTCATAATGCTCGCCCAACACTTTGGCAAATTCCGAAAGTCATGAAGAACTTGCACATGCACTTGCACTTGCAATCGCAATTGCCCATGCACTTGCATCTTGTGCCCAACTGGTGAGAGATTTCTGATTGGCACTTCCATTTGCAATTCATGCCTAACTTGTGAGTATTCTCCGAATTTCACTAAAACACCGAGAACCCAATGAATGAGCAATCTCCGCCCAAGTACAAGGCATTTTCCAAATGTTAACCATTGTGCCCAACACTTGTACATTTTCTGAAAATACCAAGCAAAGCACCCAACTAACATACAATTTCTGCCATGCTAATTACAAGTCAAATTTGATCAAAGGAATGGACTTCACACTAACAAATGGAATTTTTGGGAGATATTGCAAACATATGAAATCAAACTTGAAGTAATGAAGGGATTTGGGCAAATCTAAAGCATCACACTTGAAATTATCAAGGAAAATCTAATTTGGGGGAGTAAAATTATAAATTTGTGCTGAAAGTTGAAATCTGAAAGTGTAGAAAGCATCCCAAGAGGCTCGAACATTCCCAGATCTGAGTTTCAAACTCAGAATTTTATTACAAACAACAAGGAATATGAGGTTTTTTGTGACAATTCTTAAACAATAGAGGGTTGTGAATGTATTTTGAATAAGGAATTTGAACCTGATAGGATTAATGATTGAATTGTTTTGATTTGAAGTCGTCATTTTGCCTATATGTAATCAGGTCTTAGAGTAAAAGGTTCAATCTTTCATGTTGAATTCAAGGCCATGCTCACAGAGAATATCTTCATCAAGAATTTGAATTCTTAGTAATAACATTTGGATATGAAAATATGAAATTCAAATATTTAACAAAATGATGTTGTTTTGCAAGGTGAGATGGTGACTGAGTGTGAAGGTGGCAAGGGGATGAATGGTCCAAGTGAAGGTGGCTTTCAACATCAAGAACAACATGGAGACCTCGAGTATCATCAAACCACAAGTTGTTCTCAAGCAAGCAAGATGCTTCTGAATTGAAGATCAAGTCAAGGTACAAATCTAAGATCAAGTCTCAAGACATCAAAATGAAATTCAAAAAGCAAGTTGCACAAGAAAAGCGAACAAGTCAAAGATAAAAGAAATACAAACTTGAATTTCGTTAGGAAATCCAAGTTCAATTAAAAGGTTCAACTACATGAAGGCACTTACATCACTTCTACAAGAGTAAGGTCAAAGAATCAAAGTTTCAAGTACAAATATGTTCAAAGTCGTGTTAATGAGAAGGTTTCAAAATGAAAGAAGATTGGGAGAATTCATGAAGATCAAGCAATTTGGGAGTATGAGTCATCACAATTGAAGATAAGCATGTTGAGGTGGCGCCCACTCATCTTCAACCAATCAGAAGACTCCTTTGCACATGTCCAAAGGTCATCCAATCAAATCATGCCAAGTGTACATGTGGAGTTCACCTAATATCTTCACCTAACCAATTTTCTTAATGGTTAATAAAAGCAATGTAATTTTCTTATCGGCCCACAAGGTAGTGCTTTATTGTAATTGGATAAGCATTTAATGCTTGTAATTGGTAGTTTCATTAGGGCTTTGTTGGATAAATCTTGGCCATTGATCTCAAATCAATCTTGGCCACTCATTGTATTTGGAGCAACTATATAAGCCTTGCTCAAATCATTTGTAAAGGAGAGACTTGGAGAAACTGTTGCAATAATAGCTGGTAAGCCTCCATTTCAAGAAGAAAAACAGAAATTAGTATTGTTGCAGGAAAGTGATGAGTGTAGCCAGCTGTAGCAGAAAATTAAAGAGCAAGAAAATGATAATCAACATGAGGTGTTTTCTGATTTGTTCAATGATCTTCCATTTTTGTAAAAGAAGAGGAGGTTGTGCCATGTCCAATGCCAACAAATCAGTTGGGACGGCAAAATGAAAAGGTATTGGAAGGTAATAAATGTGGAATCTTCAATTTCTTATTTGATGAACTTCATTATTTCAGTGGCCGAGATGAAGAAGACATGACCATATCAATGTTAAATCAAACTTATGAGCAATATGAAAGAGAAAATGACAATATTTTTGTGCAAGAAGTTGCTGTTCAAGTTGAACAAGTCCTCAAATCAGAGCCTATGCTTCAAATTGATGTTTCATCAAACATTGAAAGGAGCTGCAATGAAGTCAAAATCAGTACTATTATGCAAAAGACCAAAGAAGACTTTGAAGAGGAATTGTTTTCGGATGATTTGGAGGCATTTTGTTCAAATATGGAAGTTAAAGCAGAACCTTTTGAAGAGGCAATTCATGAACAGCAAGAGCAAGATGTGCAAGAAGCCATGGTTCTACATGAACCAGTTCATTCCAATCAACAAGATGAGGCTGGAGAAGCAGTCCATCAGCTCATTTCCAGCAAGGAGAGCTCAAGTTTCAATCACACAAGGGGCTGTCCTATAAGGCACATAACTCATTTGGAGACCAAAAAGACAACACATGCCATGCTTGCACCTAAGCATGAAGTTGCAGCTGAAGAGGGGCAGCTTTCACTCACTTACTCAAAAGAATAAGTTTGCATATACAATCAAAATGAAGAGGTAAGCCACATTATTTTCATTTTTAGAGTAGTATTGCAGCATTGTGCGAAGCATATCTTCATCCTCCATCTTTTTCTAGCTGTCCTCAAGCATGAAAAGTATTGTATGTTGACAAGAAAAGACAGCTACTTTATAGAATTGGCGAATGGTTTTGTTTGATCAAGTGTCATCCTTGGTTAGGATGGGTAGAGTAGGTTTCAGTTCAGTGTTTCCTTTCCTCTAAGTGCTGAGGCACAAGCTAGTTTTCAGTTTTAGTGGTTTAGTTGTTGTTATTCATGCCTCTAACAGCTGTGTCAAGGTCTGATCTGAGTCTTTTCAAGCCATTTGTTGACTCCTATGCCCAATGGATGCTAAAGGCCACTAGTCCTACATGTTTACCAGGCAAACACCCTTGAGAGGTCACCAAAATGTTACCTATTTTTGACCTCCAAGCCAAAAATATCCTACACAGGCCTAATATTTATTAAAATGTGTTAGATGTTTTGAATGATTAAAAGAGGCAAAAAGTCAATTCCAATGCATCTAATTTACATTGTCAAATTGATAAGAGATAAACAATGTCTTAGCTTTAGTCAAAAGGCACTTTAAAAAAGAAATATCTATCAAAGAGTCCCTTCACGTTGTAAGTCAAGGTCAAGTGCATGTTTAAATTGGGAGGGAAGAAGAGAGTTTGAAAATTTGGTCCTTATGTACATTTAGGGGTCTCTTGGTGTATACATGGAGTTTCCTCCAGCCCTAGCAGTCTAATTGCACAATAGAGCAGCAAAGCATTACAAAGGAAGTTGATTTCAATAATGATTAAACACCAAAATCCATGAAGCAGCAATTCTGTCCTTGAAAGGAGCAGCGTATCAAGGGTTTCTCAAGCAAAATTAAAAGGATACAGCTGTGTTCTTATAGAAACAGCGATATGGAAGAGAAAAATGCAGCCTTCAGTGTGAAAAGGAGCAGATTTGTAATAGAAACAACAGATTCATTCAAAAGGACAGCATATTTAATACAATAGCAAAGGATTTCATCAGTAAACATCAGGTTTCAAGCAGTTTCATCAAAGAGTAGCATCAATGCATTGATGAACTAGCAAATCCAAGGTTAAAACTAGGCGGTTTATATGTGAAGAGAAGCAGTTCATATCAGATCAGCAGATTTCCTTGTTAGTGAAAAAGCAAGTTCAGCAAAAAAAAGGAGCTCTAAAGTTTCAACAATGGAAAGCTGTTTGTAATGTAAACAGCGGATAAGGCAAAGAAAAGGAGCAGATTTTGTGGGAAGAACAGAAGATTTTACAGTCATACCCATGTCTTTGAGAAAAAGGCCCATTCGGGTTTGCTACCACGATCACACACTCCTTTAAAAGTGTTCATTTGATAATCTGGTGGTATTTTGCATGGCAAGGGTTTACAAGGGTTACTAGTCAGTAATTGATCTTTGACACCTTCTTTATTATCTTAGTGCTTTTTCAATGATGTTATGCTTTCAATCACTAAAACCTTATAGCAAAATCCTAGCAAGGCATCGAGATCCTTTCTTTGTTCTTTCCCTGAGAGATTTTCACTGGTTGAGGATCCTTTTCACTGTTCTTATGAACAATATTTTCACTGGTCTTTCAAGAAAATCTTATACTCTTGCATAAGAGTCTTTTCATTAAGCATGAGAAGTATAAATTCTAGCTAAACCCTATCTAAGCACAGAGGTATATAGTTTTCTCAGAAGTTTAAAGGTTCCGCAAAGAAAATGTGAAAAACACATGGAAAATAGCAATGTTAAAGGATGAATATAAGGACAATGAGAAAATTATAATGCAAATAGCAGAGATGTTAAGAAAGGGTTTACTGTTTGAAAAGAGCTACAAGGCACTGTTAGAAAAGTAGAGATATATAAACTTGACAATACATTTGAAGAAAGAGATGCAACACTTTGTTGTGGAGGATAAAGAGGTATGCATGCTTTTGGAAGGAGAGATTTTCATTATTCCATTCTCAAGACAACTTGGCTACTCAAGGAGTGCTCTAACAGCATTAAGAGGGGTGAAAGAGATACAAAGTTAGGGACAGCAAGTGCATCAAATGAACAATGAAAAGCATAGAGAGCATATGAAAGTCAATACAAAGGGCTCTTCATCACTATCACAGAGCATGTTCCAAGCAAGGAATCGATAAGAATGAAATGAAGATTTCAAAATAGTAATAAAATGAATGCTCAAGGTACTGTTAATGAAAAATGGAGTAAAGGCTGATTAAAATGTTGAAATTAGTGGTAAAAATGTTGTCAAAACACTATGATATGCCATGAAGATCTGAAATAGGGGTTATTATTATGAGGATTAAAACACAGTGATGAGCAATCTAAATCAGAACAGTGAGATGAGTGCCTTCAAACCATGCAGTATCATCATGCATGTTAATGACAGTAAGGATGTTTTTTTTAAAAGACAGTGGTCACAGAGGTTTTTATGGATTCCATTTGCAATCAAAGGTATACCTGAACCTAAACAGAGACAGTGCTTTGAAGAGTGATAAGCCTTGAAAAGAAAGGACATAGATGAGCAAAGCTCAGAGATACATTGTCTTAATATATCAGTTACTGTCATAAAGGACTTGAAGGAATATGTTCAAGAGGATCAACAAGTGAAAAACAGTGCTATTGCAGTATACAGATGCCACTGTCTGGATGTTGCAGAGATACCTAAATCAAACTCCTAGTAAAGGCAATAGGCTTCACTATCAGTTCAAGGATCATGAAGTCAACTCAAGCATCAATTAGAAGCCTAGAAATGTGGAGTTTTGGAGGTGCAAACAGCAGTTAGACCTTAGATTAAAACTCCACGTGGATTGGACATGACTCAAGGAGAGTTTTGGGGGTTAAAGCAGCACTTTCACTTAAGTTTGACCCCTTTTTGGGGGGCTTTTCATGCTTATACGATCCAAGAAGCTATTATCATGCAAGTTGGAGAAGATTACAAGACAAGTCAACTTCAGCTAAGCATATTTCAAGGAGGTCATTCAATTCAGAGGTGCAGTTCAGGCTCAGTTCATTCTTTAGTTTGGATCAGGACTTCTTTTGTATAGGCTTTCTTCTTTTCTCTTCTTTGTGAGTTCTTCCTTCTCTGATTTTTGCAACAGCAAAACAGAGCAGATTTGCAGCTCTTATAAGCATTTTCAGATTGTAATGTTGCAGAAACTCCTTTATTTTCAATAAAAGACAGCAGCTTTTCCTTTTCATTTATCGTGTCTCATGATGAATGAATGATCTTTGATACAGTTTCTGTGATTTGTTTAAAAGTCCTCTAATTGTGTCACATTCGTGAATTGTTGAAGCAAGAAGTTTCGTTGGTAATACAAATTATATGTTGTGTTTTGATTGTTTTCTCAATAGGTTAAAGTTTGGAAAACTTGTTTCCTTCAAGTAAATATTGTAAACCAGATCCATTGAAGCACATTGTGAGTTAAAGCAACTAATTAGGTTTCTTCGAATTTGGTGTATCACCTCCTAAAGTAGCATTTCAGTTCAAACAATCCTTCTACCCCTTTTCCCTGTCAAGAGTTTAGTTTTAGGTGATCCTTCAAGGTAACTAACTGTTGATGTGAGTTTTGTACCACTACATAACATATAGCAATTGAAATACTTGATACAGCGTACCAAACACTCAACCCTCTCTTGAAAAGTATATAAGATACTCCAAGGTTCCTTACACCTATGGATACTAACTCAGCTATAATGATGTGATTTGCTGGTAATCACTTCAGCGGGCTTACGTTGTTCATTCAAAGATGTTGAATTCTTACTATGATGATAATGAGAGTGATGTATACTTAAAGGATCTCTTAATTTATATCACTTCCAGCTTTGCTCTTTTCAAACTCTCAAACTTCACTTTCCAACTTCTAATTCTCAACTTCAACTACTAAGTTACTGATTACTTCTACTCCTAAGAATGGAAAGATTGGCAAATGGACAAGGATCAAACCAAATGAAAGCTTGCCAGCGGCACTACTTCCATCGGTGCGATGATTCTAAGGGAAACTCTTAAGATTTTCACACTAACACCTATCTTCCAACCCAACTTGAAGTACAAGCGGAAAGATGAAATGCAAGTAGAACTTGGGAGCAATTGGACTAGATTACCACACAATGCTTCCTAACAAGCCGCTAGGATGCTAGTGGCCTAGTATATAGATCCCTATCAAACATTCACCAATATCACCATACAACTAACCATTTACTTCTTACTCTAACAACATGAAATGAAATCCTACTTTAATTTGAGAGATGAGGAGAAACATGCAAATACACCAAAATGATCATGTATAGCCACCATGCAAGTCACAACAATGAATAGAGAACAATTTTGATAATATTCTGGCAACAATTCTCCAACATAACTCCCTTTTACAAATGAGTACAAATGGCCTTATATAGAGGCTCAAAATTACGACGAGTGGCCAAGATTAAGAGGCAAAATCAAGAGCCAAGATTAAACCTTACAAACCCTAATTAGGGTTACCATCTTTCAACCAATTACATGAGGGCACCAACTTTGTGGGCCAATGAGAAAATTACAATAATCTGTCAACCAATGAGAACATAGGACACTTGGCATGATTTGATTGCATGCACATGAAATTGCCACCTCATCAACCTTGTCTTATAAAGTTCTTTATTCCTTGAGATGAGATGAAGCCTTGGATGCTTGAGCTTGTCCTTAGAAATTTTCTCACCACCACTTGAACTTTCTTGTACTTGATGTCCTGACCTCGAAAGGGTGAGGTCTCCATGCACTTGGGGTAATCTTGCCTTGACCTTGGTGGCTTGCCTGGATGTGAACCTTGTGCAATTTAAGAGCCTTGCTCTTAGCCACCGCCTTAAAATCAAACTTGACCTTCTCAACCTTTCAATCACTTTCCTCCTTACTTCAATACTTTGCCATTTTTAACCTTCCTATTTGGATTTGATCTGCATACATGCATCTTTGTTTCAATAACCTTGGGTTTTGGGCACCTGCCCTCACCATATCTCCTTGATTGTTCCACAATCCACCCATCACTGAGTTCATCAACTGCTTTCATCAATGCCTTCCTCCTTGGTTAACCCTTGACTGCCTTCAACTGTTCGAACTGCCACAACCTTGCCCTTTTGGCATAAGTACTTGCCTCAACCATAGTGGTGCAATGCATCTCCCCAAGATTAGATTTGGTTCGACTGGCAAAGCATCACTAGTAGTCTTGCACCCGAATTGAAGAAGTAAGACCCCATGTAGATTTGCCTCCGATTTTGTACTATTTAAATTGCAACTCTAAATTCATGCTAGTGATCCTAATCCAATCAATTTTCCTTAACCATTCTCAATCTCTTCAATAAAATAAAACATCCAAGGATCAAACTGTGTACCTTCAGTAGAGCCCGGAATTTGACTGAGAAGCACGATGAGGTCGCTGCACTCTGATTTGCAATCCGACTTTGTGAGCCTTGATGACTTGATGTAACCAATTCTGTCGTATCATATCCGCTGCTGGGGTAGATTGAACCTGTCCTTGCACAAATCCATACTGATTGATCTTCTTTGCCACAGGTGACTGGCTGTCTCTCAACCTCTTTCTTAATTGAATCATATCAAGGGTACCAATGTTGGTGTCTCCAACATATTTCAATTTTGAGCAGAAGTTGGAATTGGGTATCATGACTTCCTTGTCTCCTATTTCAACGTTAATTCCTTTGGGTCGCTTGCTTGCATTGGCATCATTCATCCTAAACACTTATCACTCCCCGTCTTTTCTACAATGAAGATGAAACTACACTTATCACTCCAAACTTCGCCTATAAGATGGAATACTACACTTATCACTCCCCGTCGTTACCTTAAGATGGGCTACACTTATCACTCCAATTCTCCTTCCTACAATGAAATGCAATGATGCAAACTACACTTATCACTCCCCGCCTTTGCCTTAAGATGGACTACACTTATCACTCCAATCTTCTCCCTAGGGGTGGAATACTACACTTATCACTCCCCGCCGTTGTCTTAAGATGGACTACACTTATCACTCTAATTCTCCTTCCTACAATGAAATGCAATGATGGAATGCAAGCAAGAACTTGAGGAAAAAAAGTCAATCAAGACAATCGAGTAATCAACCTACTAACCAAACACCTAACTCTACTCTTGAAATTAATTTTCAACACCTAGACAAGCACCAATGAAATGAAAGCAATTAAAGAGAGAGGAAAAGATAGGCCACTCACCGGTTTTCTTTCGCTTGATAACTTCCTCTTGATCTCTCGGAATTGTAATTGGCTTAGCTTGATTCTCAAAAAATTTCTGTCTCCACAAGAGGATCTCTTCCCTTCAAAATGTCGCTATGAATCATTATCAATAAACTCCTCCTCTATCACAAATCTGAACTTTGCCACCTTGCCAATTGAAAATCTGAGTGTGGATGCCTGAGAATTGACAAATCTAAGCCTTAATATTTGCAAATTTGAACCTCCTGCCCTCTACACCAACAAATTCTTCTCCAAAGAAGAAGTAGACAATACCAAAAATGCACTCCTTGCAAAATTTTGCTCTTTTGCTGCTCCAAGAGCTCCTCCTTGGCTGCCAAGAGACAAGCAAGAAATGAATGAGAAAATGAGGAGACAAGCTCTCCCTTCATACTAATTTTTTGCCTCTTCAAATAGGGCTGACCTGCATTGGAGGGAAAATAAAATTAATTAAATTGCCAAACATATAACCCAAATTAAATGCATTAAATCACATAGCCTTGGGTATTTAATTTTAATTTAAAATTGGGCCAGCCCATTGCAAAAACAAAAATCTGTGCAATAGCATGTTAATTTTCCTTTTTAAAATGAAATTGGGCCACTCAAAAAAATAATCCATATGGGGCCCCTAAACATTGAAATTAACCAAGCCGTGGCCCCAAAAAATTAAATTAATTTAAGGAAAGGGCAGATTTAAATTAAGAAAGCCACTTGCATTGAATTGTGCAAAATTATGGATTTAAATTAGCCAAATCCGAAATTATCAAAGGCCCAAAAATTGAAATTTTGAAAAAAGGTCATTTAGGCCTCTAATATAGCTTTAAACCTTCCCCATAGTGGACCCAATAACTTGCTTTGAATTTCACACCTCTTAGGCCTTAAAATACATTGAATTTAACACACAAAGGAGCCCAAATTAAATTTCTAAATTACAAACACTCAGCCCAAAAATATGATTTTAATTATTTTAAAATTGCCAAATAAATGCATTTAATCACAACAACCTCACCAAAATTAATTAAAATTTGCAAGCCAATCACAATTCAAACAATTTCAAATTTTCATTTATTCATTTCTCATTTAAAATTTCAAAAAATCCCACTTGGCAATTTTTATTTTTTTTTATTATTTGCAATCCAAAAAAAATCATTTAGCAATTTAATTTCCATTTGGCCATTAATTTTTTTATATTTTGCAATTTATTATCTCTATTTGGCAATTAAACTCAAATTTGGCAATTTAATATCAAATTTTTTATTTAATTTCCACTTTTCTCCACCAACAATTTACAAGATTTTCCCAAAAATATCCAATTTCACAATTAAATTTTGAAAATCTCAAGTTATTCAATTTCATCAATTTTCAAAATTTAATCAAGTCCAAAATTTACAATTTTATCCCGCCAGATATTAAAATAAAATTTTCTCATCGAATTTCATTTGGCTTGGAGACAAAATCGACTATTTAAGAAAATCAACGTTTCGCACAAGGTGAAAACAAGCAATACCCCCCCAAGCACTTTAAAAACATCCAAGGTGTAAAATTCTCATTCCAAAACCTCTAGATCGCCCAAAATTCGCTAAGGCACCCAAACTCTCGGATCTAGGAAAAATTGCCAAGGCTTGCTCAAAAAAAATTGGGGGTCCCCAAATATTTTGGGGCGATGGTGTGAAAACCTCACAACACTAACCCATGATCTGGAGATTGAACTTCATTAATGAGCAACCCACAATCTTGAAGGTGTTTCCATTTTTCACAAGATTGTTAAGCTCTCAGCTTAGCATCAGGGTGCAATCCTTCGTGACAACAAGGATCGTTAGCAAAATCATTTTCCTATATAGCTAAAGCAACTCAAGTTCGTAGGCCAAGAATCCAAGCTTCAAGCAAAGCTAAGAGGTGCCATGGTTCGCTCCCAAATTGCAAGAGTTTCCTACTCAAACCAAGGTCCATTTAAGTTGCAGTTGTCCCATACAATATGTCATGACTCTGTCCACCAAGGAATCAAAATAGCAAATAGATTTAATACAAAGGAATAGAATGGAAGGTGAGGACTAGTTCTTATTAAATAACAGCGAGGCACTCTTTTAATCGAACCTGATATTGCCGTGTCAAGAACAAATCAATGGTAGCAACGAGTAAGCACTGAGTTGGATAATAAACTCAAGTAATACAGATCAAATAATAAAGAAGGAATTACCAGTGATGCATAAGACTTAACTAATATTAAAAAAAGATTATCCAGACAAAGACCGGGTAAGTCAAAGTAAAGGGGTGCGATCTAACTTAATTAACTTATACTGGTTATGAAAAGTTACAATCTGGAAAGACACCTCTCTCTAGAGACATCTTCTCCTACTGGAAAAGATATTTATATGAGTGAACAAACATACCACTGGGCACCATCGCTGAGAGAAATAAGAAAGGAAAGAGCAAGAGTAAATTCTGTCTATCGATATCTTGGTGTTATTTGATATAAATATTGGATAGTAAGTAATTATGTGATCATTATTTGGACATTGTGTATTGCAATAAGTAATCATATATGTAGGTATGTATGTGTGTGTGTGTATCAGTAATCTAATATGAAATTTATGATTACTTCATTTAGCAATAATAGGTGTATTAATGATATAATAATTTAATATAGAAAGTATGTATAAGACGTTATGCATATTTTCAAATTGCTATAATTAAACCTGATGGGGAAAGTGAAGTAATCATGGTGGTAAGACCCCACACTAGGTAGCGCACCTCATATGCAAGGCAAGGGCCACATGATGCTAAGGGGGAATAATGTATCCGCTCCTGGGCCTAGGGTAGGAGGCCACAGATCGAGGAGATCGGTGATAGGACCCTGCACTAGGTAGCCCACCTCATATGTATGGCAAGGGCCACATGAGGCCAAGGGACAATAATGTATCCACTCCTGGGCCTAAGGTAAGAGGTTCTTGGGGCACCTCCTGAAATCACCCTACACTTCTATGATTGGATCACGTTGATGTTAAATTTAGTACTCTATTGATTTGTTCATATTTATTTCTAAAGAAATCCAACTTTGGCATTATGATTATAAATGCATAATAACGAAGTTGCAAGATTTTAAATTATGGATTACACAAATGGAGGAAACCCTATGTATCGTAAAACCTACACCTAATCTTGTGCAATTGTGACTTTGGGGCAAAATTCTAGGGCAAATTAGAAAAGGGACATTACACAATAGCATGTAAAAACAAATGGATGAGGCCTGATAAAAACCCCTAGCCCGTGTGCATGGCATCTAAGCTATGTCCATTGTATATAAGGCAGGGGCTTGGCATATATTTTTGAAGCAAATGTTGACATATTTCAATCTTTGGACTAAAATATTCTCATAAGAGTCTTTTAGAAACATTTATATTCATTTGTTGTATTGGGGTGTCATACAGGCTTTTAATTAATCTTTGGGGTCTAACTTCCACATACACCAAAGAGAAAAAGAAGCTGTCAAAAGTTTGAAACGATCCAAGTTGTTGAGGTCCCACTAAGATTTAGGGTTCTGACAGATGTCAAGGCGGATTGTTGGGGTTTGCTGACATTGGCAGGTGTCCCAGTTCATGGAGGAAACATGCACAGGTGCTGGTAAGGTGCAGAGTTATGTTCCAAAGATATTTGGGTTTAAAATCTACAAAGTGCTAGATGAGCCATTACAGAGCAATGCTCAAAATGTGTTTGGTATTCTCAACTAAGATATGCAGCAATCAAGATTCAGAGCTATTGGTTGGTTAAATGGCTAGAAAGTATTTAAATGAACAGAAGACAGCTGCTGTTGTGATCCAAAGTCCGTTTCAGAGACATTGATGTTGGAAATAGTACAAGTTATGTATCAAGGCCTTGATCAAAATCCAGAGTGTCATTAAAGCAAGAGTAGTTTTACAAACTTATTCGAACCATAGAAATGCTGCATCCATACTGCAACATGCTTTCTGAGCTTGGCTTTCAAGAAAAAGATGTTCAGGAACATAGTTATCAAACTGTCAAAGAGAAGTGTAAATTCAATGATTTCGCTATAGTAATACAGGCAGCTTTGAGAGCTTGGCAGGAAAGGAAATGATACGAGATGAAGCTTAGAATGTCAAAGGAGGTGATTTGAGAACATCACATGGGATCCTGATGGAGAAAATTTGTTTGCCACATACAGTGCCAATGGTAGAGAGTCAGAGATCATTAAGTATCTAATATTAATATGCATGCAGCTAAGAGGTGATTTTTTTAGAAGAGAAGCCTCATATAAAAGGTAATGTAAACAGTATTCTATTTATGCCTAGTGGTAGTGTGTGTTTAGTACTGGGGGATGTGATCATACTGTGGCCTTGTGGAATGGGAGAGAAAACGATGGCGGTTGGGAGCCAAAGTCCTTGCATTGGAATTTACACACCTCTGCAGTGATGGGCATAGCTGGGATGCCGCAAAAGAAAATGGTACTATCAATGGGTCAAGACAAGAATAATTGGATATGATGTACATTAAAAAGACAGATTTTAAGCATATGTTGGAAAGAAAAGCAAGGGCATTGTTGTCAAATCCAGTTGACTTGCTCTTGTCATGGTGCAAATAGGAACTCTTGGAAAACAACTTCACCTTTTTTATTTAACAGTACACAGCAAGGCGATCCATAAGTTTGGTTGGACAAAGGAGACAAGCGACTCCCAATCAGCCTGGCACTCTCCTTTGTCCTTGCTTATATCAACCTCTTCGGATCTTTAGAATAGTTTGCACAAAGTTTTGAAGTACCAACGACTTGACTGACTTTATCCAAGTTAGTTTAGATCGCTGGAACTCGACAATGAGTTTCAGGGCTCAATTATCAATCCTTATAATAGAGTGTGCCTATGTGAATGATGAACTATTGATGGGTGCGTGCCATATTGAAGACTTGTGTCATTTGCAAATGCCAAAAAAGGAGCAGTACTTAAGGAAAGACAAGTATTCGTTGAGTTAAAGCCTACAAGGGAATATCAGGATGCTTTTTGCCACATAATAAGTGTTAAGTTTGTGCCAAAAAACTTGCAAGGTAGTGAGGTCACATGCCCCATAATAAAGAAGCAGATTTTTGCAGCCATATTGACAGTGCATGAGTTCTTCTAAGAGATGATGATTTGAGAATAATAGTGAGCGGATATGCCCCATAATTAGGTTTAAGTCTTTTTCAGTAAACAAAATTGCTGAGCTTGAGAATGGCACCCACTGCCATACAGGACTGTTTTTTGTAAAATAAAACAGATTTCATTAAGAATGCAAGAGGAGCAACGGCCTTGTTTTTAGGTGTCATTTTGATGAAAAAAAGGCATAGGCAGAAGCAGATTATTTTATTCATAGACAGATCATTGCTCCTTATTCTTCTTCGTTGCCTCATTCATACAAAGGTTTGCAGAAATTTGGTTTGGCAATGAAGGATTTATGTGAACTAAGCTCAATTCTTCCGAGTGTTGCTGCTAAAATACCCAGGGTTTGAGCATCTTATCAAGACGTTTTCATCAAACAACCAACTGGTCACTTTCTTCAGAATTACATAAAGTTCAGTATCAGCAGTATACAACAGTGATTGTATTGGGATTTTAAGAAGCTTTTATCACTAAAATACCCAGGGTTTGAGCATCTTATCAAGACGTTTTCATCAAACAATCAACTGGTCACTTTCTTCAGAATTACATAAAGTTCAGTATCAGCAGTATACAACAGTGATTGTATTGGGATTTTAAGAAGTTTTTATGATTTATCACTCAAATGGCCAATTGTAGCAGGTCTGCAAACAGTGATGTCTTTCAATTTTCTTTGAAGCAAAGTCCTGTTGTGAGTTTTTTCACACCATCACCCCATTCAAAATGGGGACCCCCTCTTTTTGCTTTAGCAGTAGGTGTTTTGGCAGTTCTCCTAGGTTCATGATGTCAAAGGAGAGTTTGAAGTGGCCTGCAAAATTTGGAGATGATTTGAGAGGTTGAGCAGTGAAAAATTTTGGTGCGAAGAGGTTGGATTCTGATTGCAAAACAATGAAAATTGTGATTTTGGCTAAGTCTGTATTTCAGTTTTCCAATGAGATGATTTTTGCTTGCAAATCCAAATTAAAGATTTGGATTTAGAATCAATTTTGAATATATTTTTTACTTGAAATTTTTTGCAAGTAAAATCTGGATTTCATGGACTTGTAAATTTTTTGGGAAATTTGGCAAAATTTTGCAAATTGTGAAAATTGAAAAAATGGAATTGAGAAATTTAATTGAGTAATTTTGACTAAACAATTTTTGAAAAATCTAAATTTTAAGTGTCAAAACTGCAATTTTAATGTTCACTTTTCACAGTTTGGTAAGAGGGTTCCTGTGAGTTGGTAGGCATGTTACTGCGAGTTGTTAGGGGTGCTCTTGCATTTTGGGCAAAATTTCAATTAACTTGATGGAAGCTCAACATTTTAAAATGATAAGATCAACATGAGAAAATAATTTTCTTTTAACCAAGTGGAACTATTATTATTGAGAAAATTATTTTTGGCTAAAGAAAATTGCAATTTACGAAAAAAAGAACAAGTCTTTACAAGTTGGTAAGAAAACATTCGCAAGTTGGCAAGCAAACCTTTGCAAATTGGTAAGCAAACCTTTGCAAGTTGGGAGAGGTAGTATTGCAAGTTGGTAGAAGTGATTGTGCAAGATGGAGAGATCAACTTGGCAATTTGGCAATTTCAATGGCAAAATCCTTATGCTTGGCAAATTTTCCTTTCAAAATGGCCCATTAAATGTTTTTATTTTCAAATGATAATTTGGGCTGGATTTTATATTTAATTTTTCAAGGAAAATTTAATGCCAATTTATAATTTAAAATCAATGCCATTTAAAAAATCAGGATAAACCAATGCAATTGGAAAACCAATTTACAATTTAAAAAATCAATGCCATTTTAAATTTCAATGCAAAATTGATGCCAATTTGTAATTTAAAAAAATAAAAAATCTAAGAGGCCATCTTACATTTAAAATTCAATGCCAAGGTGAAATTAGAAATTAATTTGGGGGCCCCTTTGTGTGCTAAATTCGATGTATTTTAAGGCTTAATTGGTGTGAAATTCAAGACAAGTTATTGGGTCCACAATTGGGAGAGTTTAAAACTTAATTAGGAGCCTACATGATCTTTTTTTCAAATTTTAATTTTGGGACCTATGTCAATTTCGGATTTGGCTAATTTAAATCCATAATTTTGTTAAAATCGATGCAATTTTGGAGCCCATGTTTGCAAGTTTCAATTGAGAGAGATTTTAAAATTCAAGGAAATTTAATTATTATAATTGTGGCCCAAATTCCAATCAATCCAATTTAATCAAGGGTTGAAATTAATTAAGGTGAATTTAATCCAAGGGGATGTGATTTTATTTTTTTATTTTTTTTCCCATGCAAGTCATCCATTTTGGGCAATTAGATGGATATTTAAAGAGGCGTTTGGGCATCATTTCTCATTGTTTTCAAGAGAAAATTTTATGATTACAAATTCTGGAAATGCATTTCCAGCCATGGGCGATTTTGTTTTGAGGATTTTGTTGGCCATTTTCATGCAATTTTCTCAAGTTTGAAGGCTTCTAGAGGTGACGAATTGGTCTTGGGGTTTGAAGACATCATCTTGGCATTCATTTTCACCTACCTTTTGAGTAATTCTCATCTTCTTCATGCCTAGAAAATCAGAGATTTAAGCAAATCCGAATTTGGAGTTGGTGCATTGCAATCTTGACATCATTTATCCAACTCCTAGGGCATCAAGTTATATCCATTGAACATATTTTTTTTCCATAGATCATGTGGATAAGTTCATGTTTTTGTGATTGGGCAAGTTAGTTGAATGAAATGCAATGATAATCCTAACTCAATTGGCTTGATCAAATGTTATTTTCAAAGTTTTATTGGCACTATTTTATCAAATGAAATGGAGTGACTTGTTTCTTTGCCTTTTTTTAGGTTGGCAAGGAAATTCTTGCAACTTGGTGAGGGCCCTCTCGCAGCTTGGTAGGGTTGACAAGAAGGAGGATCCAAGGTTCAAGTTCAAGTCTCTCAAGTGGCAAGGGAATTCACACCAAGCTCAGGGTGAGATCAAGGGCAAGTTCAAGACATAAGAATGAGAAAATTCCTAGGGACTCAAGTTGGTAGGGGTGTTGCTACTAGTTGGCAGGCATGCTCCTACAAGTTGGTAGGGGTGTTCATGGAAAGAGGTGGACAAGGTTGAGCATCTAAAGGATGTCTTCCCTTCAACAAAAGATCAAATAACAGGATAAGGATGATGGGGCGACAGTTGGTTGTCTCTTCCAATCAAAATGTTCCTCTTTCAAGCATGTGCAATCATATCATACCAAGTGTCCTATGTTCTCATTGGTTGAAAAAATTATTGTAATTTTCTTATTGGCCCACAAGTTTGGTGCCCTCATGTAATTGGTTGTAATTATGGCAACCCTAATTAGGGTTTATGGGATGTAATTTGGGCCCTTGATTTTAGATTTTTGCCTCTTAATCTTGCCCACTCATTGTACTTGAGCCTCTATAAAAGGCCATTTGCTCTCATTTGTAAAAGGAGTTATGTTGGAGAATTGTTGCCTAAATACTATCAAAATTGTTCTCTATTCATTGTTGTGGCTTGCATGGTGAATATACATGATCATTTTGGTGTATTTGCATAGTTTCTTACATCTCTCAATTAAAATAGGATTTTATTTTAAAGTTGTTAAAGTAAGAGTAAAAATATATAGATTGTGTGGTGATATTGGTGGGTGTTTGATTGGTTGACTCTATAAAACTAGGCCACTAGCTCCTTGTAGATACAAGGGTGTCTTGTGTGGTAATCTAGTAGTTGTACTCAAGTTCAATTAGCATTAGATCCTTAATTTGTAATCTAAGTTGGATTGGGGGGAAGGTGTTGATATGAAAACCATTTGAGATCCTTTGAAGCTTTTCACTAGGTGGAGTTGAAGTCACAGGCAAGCCTCCATTTGGTAGGAGTCCTAGTCCATCCATTAGTCTTCCCATCCATAGTTAAAAGCTCAGTTACCGATTTACAGCATCCTGGCCTGTATTCGGAAGCGGATGCGTTCTGATGCGGATGCGGATTCTGGAGCCCTATGGATGCGCGTAAGAAGTGCATCCTGGGCACCCGGATGCTCTGTGGATGCTTTGTTACACATCCACAAAGCATCCGAGTGCCCAGGATGTGCTTCCTGCACGCATCCACAGGGCACCCGTGAGCTTCCACAAGCATTAGCAGCCCCGCATCAAAACTGACACTTTTTTGATAAAAAAAACAATTAAAGCACATTAAAACATGTGCTTAATAACATTTTTAATCTTTTTTTTGCTCCTAAACAAAAAACATGTGCTTAATAACCATTAATCTTTTTTTTAATATTCGGATTCGGATTCCAGTGAGCTATTACATGGAGCTTGTTTCCTTTATACTAAGCTGTCAAGTGAACTTATCAGTTTAATATATTTTTGTCTTTGTATCACAATGTAAATATGGACTTGTCTAATGGTAGTAGTATCTCTGTGATAACAGTAACTTTGTGATCGTTCAGATACAGCATTCTCAAATTTTGATGTACTCAACTTTTATGTACTATCCTTAATATATATATATATATATATATATATATATATACACACACACACACACGCATCCAAATGCATCTGCATCCCCTAAAAAAAAAATTTCACACATCCGCACCCGAATCGGTAACTTAGGTTAAAAGTAAAATTAGTCTAGATAGTAAGAGTTGAAGAGCAAAGTTGGAAGTGATATAAATCACAGATATATTTTTATTGCACATTGTGAAGCCAAATCTTTAGAAGTGCAAGTAAGTTGACATCCTTGAATGAATTACGTAAGCCCACCTAGGTGATTAACCAGCAAATCACATCATTTCAACTCAATTAGATATCCACAGGTGTAAGGAACCTTGGAGTCATTTCATGATCTTCATTGCAAAGCTTAGCATGGGAGATGACTTTATTCAAGAGAGGGTTTAATGCTCTATGTTTCTCGAAGCATTGAATGTTTAGTCATGCATGTTGTGTAAGTGGAACAAAACTCCCATCAACAAGTCCCATACAAGTTCGACATTGACTTCTAACGAACTTGCATTATTCAAAACAATAGAAAGTGGGTTATTGTCATCAGCAGTCTGTGTCTACAACAGTAGCTCTGTCGAGTTTTAGTCATACACAGAAGATTTTCATCTGCATGCTAAAGGATCTTCACAGATCAATAGAGATAGTCTTTGTGTGCCCGTAGACACGAGTAGACTTGACTCTTTCAAGAAAACAAGCTCAAAGCATGCATTGTCATCTCATTTAGAGAGTTCAGAGAGTGATTCTGATCGATGTGTTGCTGGCAGTGTTAATGGTTGCAGTTCTGAAGGAGTGATTCTAAGAAAGAAAGAATTACCGTTCAAGGGCTTGATGATGGTTGTTATGTGTTCACTAATGAGAAGGAAAGAACCAGAGGATTATAGAATCTAAAGATGTAGAAAGGACTTAAGAAACATTGCAGCAACTCATGGCAGTTTTTAAGAGTTTGACAAAATACTGACACATGTATAAGCAAACCTAAAGACATTTTCAGGTTTTTATTCAAAATGACCTAAAAGAGATCAAGGCAGTTAACCTTGAGTTTGTTGTTGAGTGTGGGAGGAACCAATTTGAAAATGCTATCTGAAATGCCCAGCAACAAAGGACTGTCATGACAAGTAAGCCCAAGTCAACCGACCTATGGGAAGACAATCATCATGCAAGGAGATGAACTTCAGAGAGAGGACACTGTTGATTGAATGAACAAATGTTCACAAGGCTGTCAACAGATGGCATGCTGCAAACAAGGGATGACTGATTACTATGAAAACCTATTTGAATGTTTTAAATTATGAATTTTGAAAGGCTTTCTACAAGTACCCAGCATGGAAGGAGAGCATAACCATTAAACAGGGTGATTGGTTAGGAGTTATAAAGGAGTCTCATAATGTCCCCTTTCTAAAATAGGATTTAATAATAAATAATAATAATAAAATTAAAATATAAAAATGAATAAATAATTAAAAATGTAATATAATATAATTACAAGTTACTTAAGTTTAATGAAAAGTCAAGAGATATGCAATGAAGAGTTGTGACTCCCTCAACATAAGATACAAAAGGGAGGAGCGTTCATTTGAAAGGAGATATGAAGAAAGGAAGAAAGAGGGGAGCATAGGAATTAAAGAAGGATTAATGGAAGAGAAAGAAATTGGATGAAAATAAGGAAGTAACTCTTTCAAAGGGCAGAAATGATGAAGGATTGTAACTCTTCCAAAGGGTGGTAATTATGAAAGGTTGTGACTCTCTCGAAAGGTAGCAATGATGAAGGGTTGTGACTTTTCCAAAAGGTGGTAATTATGAAAGGTTGTAATTGTTGCAAAAGGGCGGTCATGATGAAGAGGTGTGACTCTCCCCCACATTGGAAGATATAAAGGGGAGAAGGTTTCAGTTGAGGAGGACAATCAAGGGAGATCGATTCGGGGAATAATATATTATTCTCAAAGGCAACAATGAAAAGTGGTGCTGTATTTAAATGCAAATTAAAAAAATTATGTGCTAGCCGACCTGACATGTTAACTTGTATTGTTTGGTGAAGAGGTGCCTCGTGGAAGGTACAAAGAGAGGCATGTTGAGACTCATTTGTGTATCTATTCAATGTAATATCTTTCTATTTAGGAGCAGACTTATAAAGCAGATCTGAGTTTATGAAAATCAGACTTTGTGGGATTAAAAAAGATTGTGAGCAAATCTTAAGGAAGGGTATTAGCAGAGCTTAAAAATGAATTGTAGCAGACCTATAAGCTAGATTGAGAGCAATCTAAAAGGTCAGATTATAGCAGATTCAAAGCAGACTTAAGGCAATGTCTAGAGAGACTTATTTCAAGAAGACCATCAAACACCAGCAGAGAGAAATACATGTACAGCAGAGACAATCAAACCTACAGCAGAAGCAATCAAACCTACAGCGGAAGCAATCATACAGCAGAGACACTCAAACCTACAGTAGAAGCAATCGTGAATGCAGCATAATGACTTACTTATAATCCCTTAATTACTGTGGTATGAAGTAATATATATATATATATATATATATATATATATATATATATATATATATATATATATATATATATATATATATATATATATATATATATAATGTCTGTATGTATGTATGTATGTCAGAGTATATGCAATATGCTTGCTTGAATCAGAATATCCATATATTTATCAATCATGTTAAGGGAAGGAAGGGAGTGCAAGGAAGGGGAACGTGAAAGGTTCCTCACTAGGTACGGCACCTTGGTAAAGATGGTTAAGTACCACCAGGCCACCTCATGATGATGATTAAGGGTCATCGGTTAAGGACCGCATGAGGTCAAGGAGGATAAGGTCCTGACCTTGGGCCAAGGGTTGAGGGTCAAGGGCACCCTATCTCTATCCTTCTTATGTATTCTGCTATGATTATTGATTATCATAATACATGACTAATAAATAGTATGATTACAATCATGTGTGTGTGTGTTTGTGTGTGTGTATAGATATATTTAATGTTGTATATTGTTAATATATATATATATATATATATATATACACATAATTGTAATTGAGATTGATATAACTATTATTAATCATGTTCATGATATTAATAATGTTGTTAATACCATTAATATTAATTATGCTGTTAATGTTAATTATGCTGTTAATACAAATTGCATTGGTGATATTGATTTATACATTCATTGATAATTAGTATCAATATAATCAATGTTGGTATTGATACCATACTGTGCTATCAAAGATAGCACATTATGATACCAATACATTATCTTAATATTGCATTAATATCAACCGGTTCAATAATGAGTATCGAACATGCTTTATATTACCAAATGAATTGATATTAGTATCAATGTTATTAACATTCAAACTAATGTGTATTAACTTGAGTTTGGGATCGATGAGGACATGCCTCCATAGAGACATGTCTCTACGTGGACTATGTCCACATAGGGGCATGTCCCTATGTAGACATGTCTCCTCCCATTAGTATATAACTTCGGTCCATATGACTTGGGAAGTACCGAAATCAATAAGTGCCTAACAAGTCCCAGCAATACTCATCGATATTTGTAATTATCAATTCAAGCATATATCAGCAGCAATATATATATATATATATATATATATATATATATATATATATATATATATATATATATATATATATATATATATATATATATATATATATCTGATCTGTATTACAATCACTTCATAGTAAATATATATTATCATTAATATTGATATTGAGAATTCTAAGCATTATATATATATATATATATATATATATATATATTCATATTTCATTAATATTAATATATAAACATTCAAGAAAGAATTATAGAGATATTGTGATCAACATATATATAGAAAAATTAAAAATACTATAAACCTCTAAATCTGATCAAAACTTTATCAGGGTTAGTCTGTTGATCCGAGCTAGGTCCGGGAAAGGTCTACGCCCAACCCTGTGGGTCCACCTAGGTCCGCACACCCACAGACTCATGCAGACCTACAGGTCTAGGCGCGAACCCTGTCTAGACCCATTCCGTACCTGCACGAACCGAGCAAGGACCCACACGGACCCATGAGAACCCACAGCGTCCAACATATAAAGTTTAACCCTAAAACGGCCCATTATGAAGCCTCCAAACACACTTTTATTTCACATTTGCTCTCTCATTTTGCTCTCTCCATCTTGCCAGTTTGAAGGAGGTGATTGTATTCGATTGTGGAGTGCCAAATACCTTCCACAAATCAGATTTGAGAGTTTAAGGTATGCATTTCAACCATATTCTTTAGTTTTTTGATAGACTATTTCAAGTTTGTGAAAAAATTTTAGGGTATGTTTTTTTTCATTTTTTTTATAGATTGCAACAATGAGTAGTCAAGGCTTAGTGGGTGGGGAGGGATCTCAAAAATTTAAAATTAATAAAGTGTCTCCTTTATGGAGACACGCTACAAGAATTTCTCAACTTCCTAGAGGTGGGGGGTTAATTTGGAAATGTAATTTTTGCAACACACAATATAGAAGGTCCTACTACCGAGTCAAACTTCATTTTTTGGGCCCTACGGGTAAAGGAATTAATATATGTGAGGGCCCAAGGCCAGATAAGAAAGGGTTGTTAGCTGGGCAAATAGCTACACTCATAAAAGAACAAAAAGATGCTGACAAATGGGTTGTAAAAGGAAAACAAGGTGGTTATAGTTCCGGGAAACAAAAAACAATAACACCACCCTCTCAACCAACCTCTAGACATCCCTTCTTGCCTATGCCTTCTAGGGAGGATGAAGAACAACCATAGACCACCACCCGCAAGAGAGGTCCATTAGATAAGGCATTTCAAAATGAGGCAAGAGATATTACTGATGAAAAAATTGGACGTTGCCTCTTTGCAAATGGTTTTCCATTCAACTTGGTGAGATCACCTTATTGCAAGGAGATGGTGATAGCAATAAATAATGCACCTTTTGGTTACATAGGTCCTAGATTTGAAAAGGTGTGCACCACCTTATTGTATAATGAGAGAAAAAATGTAGAGGCCCAACTAAATCCAATTAGAGATTCTTGGGTTCAAACAAGTGTGTCTATTGTTTATGATGGATGGAAAGATTGCAAAAACAATCCATTAATCAATGTAATTGTTGTGTCCCCCAAAGGGTCAAATTTTTTGAGGCCGGTTGACTGTGAAGGGGAAGTAAAAGATGCAGAGTTCATTGCCAAGATTCTCATTGATTCCATAGAGGTGGTGGGTCATGATAATGTTGTCCAAGTAATTACGGACAATGCAAAAGTTTGCAGGGCTGCAGGTGCTTTGGTAGAGGCTAGATATCATCACATCTTTTGGACACTGTGCACCATCCACTTGCTCAATTTGGTGATGCAAGCAATTGACACCCAAATAGAATGGGTGAAACAAATATATGGGGGTGAGGACATTCAGATGTTTGTGACAAACCACCATATGTCACAAGCAATTTTCAAAACTTTCTCAAGATTAGAATTATTGAAGGTAAATTTTAAAATTTAATTTATTTAGTTTCATTTATCATTTTATGTCATGTTTTATATAATTGAATAAAATATTTTTTGTGTTTACATATTTTAAATATGTTATTAACTTACTATTAACATGTTCTTAGGTGGCTAAAACCCGGTTTGCCTCTCACACAATCATGGTTAGACGACTTGTGAAGGTGAAAAAAGCATTGTCACGAATGGTTATTAGCAACCAATGGGGTATCTGGGAGCAATCCAATACAATAAGGGTCCAAAAGGTGAAGGCATTGATATTGGATAATGATTGGTGGGCTCGTGTGGATTATGTATTGGAATTCACTGAACCTATCATGTCTATGCTTCGGTTTGCCGACATTGATGAACCTTGGGGGATGTCTATGATAACATGGACACAATGTTGGAGAAAATAAAATTGGTAAGTTATAATACATTACTCTATCCTTGTTTATTGAGATATATCTAAATTCACATAACTTACATCAAGATAACTTACATGAACATTATTTGATATCCCAGGTCATACAAAGGAGAGATAATGATCCTAAGGACACCTTATACAAAAAGGTGGAAGCAATTGTTCTTCATCGTTGGAACAAGATGACCACACCTTTGCACCTCCTAGCATATGCTCTATCTCCCAATTACTACAACGCAAAAGTACTTGCTATTCCAGGTAGAGTGCCACCATATAGAGATGTTGAGGTTGCTAATGGGTACAAGAGGACACTTAGTAAACTCTTTCGCGATCCAGATGTGGGTGCAAGTGTTAGGAGTGAATTTGGATTGTTTATCTCAAGAAAAGATCTCCACCCTACTGTTGTCAATGACCAAAGCAAAATGGATGCTATTAGATGGCGATACCTTCATGGGCAAGATTATACATACCTCCAACCTCTTGCAATTAAGATTCTATCATGAGTAAGTTTTTTAGTTTTTTTTCTTTTTTTTTGGCCACTTGCATTGTAGAATTTTTAACACTCTTGAATTTATCTTGTATTTTTTATTTTTTATTTTGTTGGCTTTCAACTTTTCTCTCTAGGTTGTGAGCTCTTCTATCGCTGAGCGGAAAAGGAGTACATACTCCTATATCCACTCAGTGAAGCATAACCGGTTGGCTGCAAAAAAAGTTGAAGACTTGGTGTATATTTATACCAATTTGCACCTTTTGGCACGTAAGGATCCGAAATACAAGAAGGGGGCAAAGAAGCTTTAAAGCTTTAGGATGTAGCACCTAAGCCTTCTGACTTGGATTTGACCATTCAGGATCTTGCTAGAGCCACTTTGCTTGATGTGGATGATGATGATGATGATAATGACAATGCACCCTCTACTGCTAGTGGAACCGATTTGGGTTCTAGTGATGATGTTGATCTAACACTTGCAGTTGCTGAAGACCCCATTGATGCTGATTTTTTTGATAATCCATTTGATGATTGATGAGCATTGAGTCATGTTTCAAACTTTAATGAACTATATTTTGAATTTTCATTTTGTAATTCAATGTGATGATTTTCTTTAGAATCATGAACATAGATCAATGATCAAGCATTTAAGTTTTTAATGTTTATCTTTGACATTTGGCATTGATCAATGATCAAGCATCATACTATGAAATGATTTAGTTTTATAATTCTGTATATTTCTCTTTATATATATATATATATATATATATATATACACACACACACATGTACCCATACATACCATAATGGAAAAAAAATCCACGTACCCACATGTTGGGTTCTTGTATCCAAACCCATCCCTGAACCCGAACCGGTAACTTAGGTCATAGTTGGACATTCCTACCTCTTGTGGGCTGAGAGGCGAATGGGTTACCCCAATTGGGGAATTAGTCATAGTTGGACATTCCTACCACTTGTGGGATAAGGGAAAGTTGCCATAATGTGAATGGTACGTGCTCTCGAGCTTAGTTGGGACTATGTACACCACTCCAAGGGATGGAATTGGTCATAGTTGGACATTGCTACCTCTTGTGGGCCAAGAGGAGAGTTGATTTCTCCAAGGGATGGAATTGGTCATAGTTGGACACTCTTGTCACTTGTGGGATATCCCAAGGGGGGGAATTGGTCATTGTTGGACATTCCTGCCATTTGTGAGATGTAGGCAAATTTGCCATAATGTGAATGTAACATGCTTTCGGGCTTAGTTAGGTTAGGGAGTTTACTAGCACTCTCTTGAAGTTCCTACCAAGATGATTTTGTGATTGGTTATGGAGTAATCATACTACTTATGTTAAGAACTCCTTATGTTCTAGCTAATGTATATTCACATTATTTTCTCAATTTTTTTGTGGCTAACAATGTTAATTATGGCATTCTATTATTGGAATTGTTGTTTATGTTGAAACAAGTGAAATTTTAAACTGGGGACATTACAAGTCTTCAAGCATGCATTTAAACCTATCATAGAAAGGAGCCTTATCGAACAGCTCAAGGAGACCTAATTCAAAGATAAGTTCTACAATCATGCCAGTGGCAGTTGAAGTGAGGGAGAACAGTTGTACTATTCATTTAAGAGGTGGTCTGGCGAGTTGTATTGTCCACTGAAAGAGTTATGACAGCATCCTCTCACCTTGCAAGAAAGTAGGAGGACAAAGTAGCTGTTGGAGATTTTCTTGGAACAGTTCCAAGGCTCAAAGATGCATGTTTCAACCACTTCAAAATTGTATGGCACAAAGGAGTCTTTGAAAGAGAGAATTCAAGCCTATGTTCCCCAGTGCCCAAGGGAGGTTAACCAAGCAAGTCCAAGGCAAGAATCTTAAATAACTTCCAAGGCGTGTCCTATTATTTCTGATGTTGTTAGATAAGCCAAAGGGGGACGCTTAGTAAAGACATGTATTTTATATAGAGAACTTCTAATGTAATGAGATATATATTTTTTCTGAATCGTTGCAACTTAGATTTCAGACAGACTTGTATGCAACTGCAAAATGCCTTTTTAATCACTAAAGACCCATTTTTTACCTTCTCGTAAGCTGTGTCCTGTGCGGTATTAGGAAATGGTTGATGTTTTCCTGTGATAAAACTCTTTATCCTTGATTTTTGTCTCATTCTCTTTGCCTTTATACAGTAACACATATTTTGCAGGTCATTGCTTGTGATCATCAAATTTGTGCAAGTTTCAGCTGTGAAAACGTTCCTCCTGAATGCTATTATGAATGTAAACCTTTCTATGAAACACTTATGCAGAAACATGTCAAATTTTGAGTTGTGTGTAGAGTGTTGGCCTTTATAATCACATTGTGTATGCTCAAGCAAGTACGAGTGATCAATAATTCCGGTGTATCACCTTATTTTAAGTTTAGTTTGAGTCTTAGTTTTTATCCCTTTCAACATTAGTAGAATAAGTTAATTTAGGTATTACACTAGGGGAACCAGCCCTCTCTGGAAATTGAATTTAAGTTATAGGTCATCAACACCTGAGCAGGGTTTCCATTGTGTCAGTTGGAAGGAAAATTACCTTGCTAATCCTCCGAATGGTGCATTCCAATGTGACAACAGCACTAAACAAAAACTTAAAAGAAGATAAACAATCTCTTATCACATGAAACAAAAATGGCAGTTTTGCAGAGAACTACACCTAGGTATATTGGAGAACCGATTTCCAGTCACAGAAGATTTTGGGTTAAAATTAGGAAATCTGGATGTGGGTTTCTTATTAGGAATTTTGACAGAACTGTAAGGCTTAGGTTTGCGCGAGGCATGAGCATGGCCATCATAAAATTTGCGGTGTTAAGTTCAATATATCAAGGAATATCCTGGCAACCAAACAATATTTGAACCATATTTACAAGACTCGGACTTGAAAAGCTCATTTTGGACTCGGACTTGGACTCAACACAAACTTGACAAAGTCTTGCCAATTCAAAAACCCACGAAATTCGGAGATTTTTAAGGATTTAAATAATGTTTCATGCACTCTTAAATTAATAAACCTTGAAAGACACAATAACTTTATCAAATAGAAGCTACTTTGATCACATATACAAGTACACATAGATCAAAAAGCTATAAATGTGAATTTTAACTAAAGGAAATAACAAATTTATATATATAAATATTGTCAGATGTATACCAAAACTCGTGGTATATTTAACTTATGGCATCCAAACAAATATCAAAACTAAAATAATATGTCTATGACTCACGGGAGGTTGCATTACTCATCCCAACATCACGACAAGTCATGAGTTGGCATCTCAGATAGATCTTAGATGATGATGTAGCCATGAAATTTGCTTGTGTCTTAAAGACTTGTGTGTATATTCAAGCAAAGAATTCAATATTAAATTGTTCATGATTCATCATTGGCCTGTTACTTGCTTAGACTTATAGCTTGATGGGGTTTTGGAAGCAACACCAAAACGGTGTTGAAGGGTTGCGGAGATCAAGGGGCAATGCCCCTTGCAGGGGTCTGGGGGCAGCACCCACAGCAGGATTTGAGAGCAACACCCCTGGCACGTTCAATCCCAAACAAAGACCTTCAGAACCACAAAGACCTTCATGGTGCACTTCATATTCTTTTAAATCCTAGATGGACATCTCATAAACCAAACAAGCATTGAAATTTTTTAAGTTTCTTTAAAAAAATTAATTAAAATGGCCAAGTATCTGGTTTGTGACTTGCCTAGACTCTGCAATTCTGGCACCAAAAGTAGACTTGATGAGTCTAACAAGTAGTCGACTCGGCGGTGGCTCGCCTCAAGACTCACCAAGTCTAGGCAAGTCTCAGCAAGTCTTGTAACACTGATCGGAACAGACATGGTTTTATCGTTGATGCCACGCCAGCATCTTGAGAGGCAAAGTGATCCTAAAAATATACTCCAAGGATCATTGGCAAGGTGAAATCACTTTTTGAACACTTTAATGAGAGGAACTAATCAGCATCCCCAAATGATAAAGTATACTTAAATATAGCCCATAGGTATACTAAGATCATAGGTATACTTAAATATAGCCCGTCTTTAGAAGTGAAAAAGAAAATAAAGGTGGTAGTCTAATGTATTCGGCTGCCAGGGTAATGGAGAAACTAAAGCGAGATCCAGGTTTAATTGTCAATCACCGCAGTAAGGCAGCATATAACTCTAGTAGAGACACCGGGAGATTGCTACTTGAGCGTATTACCATATCTACAGATCTTAAAATTGTTCTATAACTTAAACCTAAAATTCAACAAATTGAATAAGAAATGCTTGTGGTTACGGTTTCATGCACCTTACCTGTCATTAGGCTAGGCAAAAAGGGTATCAAATTCGCCCTTCCAAACAAATTAACAAAAGCGGAGGAAAAAATCAGAGTAAGATCTTATGTACCCTGCTCACTGCCAACCGCAGCCCAAGAAACAAAACCAGAAAAAGAAAATGACAACCCAGAACTTACATGTTCAAATAATAGACCTCCCAACTGGATACTAACTCTGAAGGTTTAAGCCCAAAGTTGATGCAGAATGTAAGACCTGTTTCACATTGTAAACCACATTTCATTCTTCTATGGATGACGAAAGAAAATAAAAAATAACAAATGCTACTTCTATTACTAATAATTGTAAACAACAAATCACAGACATTTCTGTAATGTGTCTTCCTCGTCCTCCAGTGTAAAGCCATTTTGAGTAAACTCTGTTTTGATCTGTTGATCCATCGATCTGCCAATGAAAAAGAATCTTATAACAAAATGGGTCTGATTTTCTTCCTCGCGTAATGCAGAACAAAGATGGATATCAGTAAGAGAGACTATCGCTCCAATTAAGCAGAGGCGCGAATGTGAGAAAATAAGCGCGGGAAAACCAATTGTTGCTATGAATGCGTGGCCTAAATTTGATAGTATAGCAGTGCCAGAGACTTTTGTGTAAAAAATATTTAAAATTATAGGAAGACTAGATTTTTAACTGAATTATAAATAAGTATTGAAAATTATCCTTTATACATTCTTTAGGCTTTAGCCAAATGATGAAGAAGCTAAAATATTTAAAATTTGTTATAAGATAATTGAAGTATAAAACTTCTTTGACTTTTTCGTAAAATGTTGTTATTGATTTCATACGATCTAGAAATACAAAAGATGTGATGCAACATATGTTGTTGCTACTTGACAATGCTTTTGGATGAATCTTTGTGATCATTTGTATGAGCTTGATTTTGAATGGTTTTTCATTCATTGTTAGTATTTGAGGGCTTGTTTTTTAATATGACAATTTGTAAGAGCTTGATTCAAATATTTTGACATGTAATTCAATAAGTAAGTCAAATTAAGCAAAAGGGTTAGTTCAAGATAATCAAGAAATATATTTGATTTTTGGGTGAAATCGCACTCACAATCCAATCTAGAATATAGGTATGAGTATGGTGAGCTCTAGTATAAATAAATAGAAATTGTTGTGAGTTGATGGAATATTGATTTTAGGCTTAGAATTAACTTATATGCAAAGTAAATCAAATGAAGTACCATTATAGCATATCTTAGGACAAGGCCAAAAATAAGGGTAAAACAAAAGGACAAAAGAGTAAAATATGCATTTTTCTCTTTTGTATTTTTCCCCCGTGCATGTGGAATATGTGAATTGTGCATGCTAAAGTAAAGAAGGAAATTATTGAAATACAAAATAGATTAAAAAAGAATATATGATTAGATGATATTTCTCAATTTCTTCGTGTTTTTGAAATAGCTACATTTCCAAACCTACACCCACACATATGAAGAATTATAAATAGTATGTACAACAGATATCAACACCATTAAAACCATAATCATTTCCAATTCATGTAATTGTGTTGTCCATCAAATCTAAAAGCAATAAGGGGTGGTAAACTTGAGTTTAAAAGGTCATGTAGAACCCATGAAGGTCTCTCTAACCAAAACGAGGTGATGTACAACCCACAAAAATGTTGCTTTAACCAAAATGAATTTTGATACTAGTGTGGGACTATGAGTGTTCACTTTGACCCAAAAAATGGTATAGGACCCATGAAGTTGACACTTCAACTAAAAGTATATGATGACCATGTAAGATTTATCAAGGCATCACTTTAACCTTTTGCATAAACATGATCTATGCACCCAATAAATTAGATGCATAATAACATTGTGCATTTGACTTAAGGGAGAGTATAAAATGGTCATATGTGTTAATGTACTAGCCCTAATTGGAATAAAAAATATTAACATTTTGAAGGCTCAAGTAATGGAGGACAATATTAATTACCCCCAAATGTGGGGACAAGTCTTGTACTAAAGATAAATCTTGTTGGTGTTATAGTAACATAAATATATCATCCATGATACAAGCATGTGAAATAACATAAACATGGCAGTTTGGATAAGATGTCATTGTATAAGAAGTAATGTCATGAAGAGATATCAATAAGTAATAGAATTGTTAAAATATACCACCTAAAGTGACAATATTTAAGCATGTGCCTATGAAATTTGTAAAGCATAACCAACCATGTCAAAATGGTATATTTTCATGTCTCCAAAAGATGTTATATTGCAACATCTAAATTTTGTAACTTTAAAAAATAGAATTGCTTTTACCATTAAGTAAAAAGTAGAAGGTAAAAGTCACTATCATTTGCATGAATTATTTTTCTTTTCTACACCATGAATAGGAGAAATCACAGAGAGGTAGATAATATATGAAGATAGTGATGCGACAATATGTCTCGTAGATGTATGTATTTATATATGTGTGTGTGTGTGTGTGTGTACATATAACATGTGTATGTATGTGTGTATATACCTACACATATGTTTATACACACACACATACACAAAGGAGGGGTTATCTTTGACACAACACCTAATGAATGAATGATAATGACTCGAAGTTAAGGGGACAATGTATGTAGATTTGATTTAGTTGGTGTATTTGTGGTTTTATGTTTATAAGTACATAGATATAAATCTAATGTGTGTGCAATGTGTAATTTATAGAGAGCGTCGTATAGTGAGTGAATCTTGTTTCATAAACAATGGATTGGTTTACTCAAGACGTGCTAAATGTTCATGTAAACATGATTAATTACATATATAATGAATTAGCTTAGGTTGTATTTTTATTTGAACATGTGAACCAAAGTTAGGCTACCTATATAGGATCTAGTTTAAATTATACTAACTTTAAAATAGAGAGCTGAGAAGCAAGCATGATATAGTGATCAAGGATAAACATACTATCATCAAGGGCGTACATGCCATCTTGTGGGTGCACCCACTCTCAGAGAATAACATAGAGGTTTTTCTATTATACTATAATCTTTTTCATCGTGTATGAGAATTCCTCCTCAAGAAAAAGGTAGGGAAACTAGAGGGATTGTGAATGGCATGCATTGGATTTAATAGTGAATATTCTCTCCCTTTAGGGTTGAATCATCTATTAACAAATGATGTATAGTAAGGGCTTTGAGAACACTAACACATGCATAGAATGTGGGGTCCAAAGAGACCAACTTAATGATCAAGCCTTTGAGGGTCCCTAACTTGAGTCTTAAATCACTGAGAACCTCAACACTGCACCTCACATGAAAAAAATTGTATCGAGCTTCAACTTTTACCTGCACACCCCTGTATATAGCTTGTTATATCTATAAAGGCAAGGAGAGAGAACAACCTTGGGTAGCACAAAGTGTGCAAGTGCACTAAACACACAATAAAATTGTTCATTAACTTAATAAAATCCAAATGTTGTCTAATCTAGAAATCAAAGACACAAAAAGAGCTCTAAATTTTACAGTAACAAATGTATTAGTGGTTTTGAATTATATCCTTAGATGCACAAATGACAAGATGTGCCACTTGATTAGTTCTAGAGGTCGGCTCAAAATCATAAAATTTAGAAATGAACTCTATTATCAAAAAGCCAAAGAATAAACATAAAATGTTCAACTATACTTGCCAAATGTGCAACATTGTTGAAGCAAATGTGTAGGATTTGATGTCAAATGTGAAGCAATAGGGATAAAATGTGGATAGGTAATACATGCAAAAAAACCACAAAACTAACAAAGGAAAAAAGATGGAAACATGATGCAAATGTGAAATAAAATAGATCAAATGTGAAGTAATAATAATCAAATATGTAGAAACATGAAATAACATAAAATGCAAAAAATTAAAAACTAAAACCATAATATAGAAATCAAATACACAATCTTGGGTGGCAAATGCATAGCTCTAGTAATCATATGAACATATTTGACTTGAAATTGTTAAAAACACAAAAAAAATCACACAAATGATAAAAAAATTGGGACGAATGTCCCACCGAGCAAGTCAAAATGTGTATGATGAATATTGAACTATCTTAAATCCTAATAAACTCAATCACAATCCTAGATCTACAAACTTGTCCAGTAAATAATCAATATAGCTCAAAATCAATCAATTCAAAATATAATAAATAAAGTTATACCATCACTTTCATGATTTGCTTGAATCTATTATTCTCATATCCTTCAAGATCTTGTAGAAAATGGTTGTTTTATCTCAACATTAAGGACATGCATAATATGGCGTATAGGAATGGAGTATGGTTGATTGATATTGATAAAGCTATGATGTAAGATGAAAACAAGACAATAGAAAGATCGCAAGTAACCAAGTGTTATCCAAAATCATCATTAGTTTTGTTAAGCTTTTTTTAGGATTGTTGCAAATGTATAGCACTATCCGATTGTATGTATTTTCCAAATGCAACAGTCTCTTGCATTTATATTGAGAATAAGCCAAGAAGAGACATGTCCCTTCATGGGACATATCTATTCATTATTTTGTAATTAATGTAATGACAATCATGATTATATATATATACATACATATATGTATATATATAATATCTCTTGAGTATTATATTAACTTCTCTAATATTTACATTATATATATATATATATATATATATATATATATATATATATATATATATATATATATATATATATATATATATATATATATATATATATATATATATATATATATATATATATATATATATATATATATATATATATATATATATATATATATATATATATATACATACATATACATATACATATACATATACATATATATATATATATACATATACATATACATATACATATACACATACACATATACATATACATATACATATACATATACATATACATATATATATACATATACATATACATATACATATATATATATATATATATATATATATATATATATATATATATATATATATATATATATATATATATATATATATATATATATATACATATCTTCACTCGTGTTGACTCGTAGTGTTTATCCAACTAAAGCTACAAAACATCAACCCTCCCTCTTATCCAAGGAAGATTAAACACATGATTAGGATCAGAAGATATCATTTATAGTGATATCAGAGATATGGTCTGACTAGGAATATCAAGTCACGTGATATTCACTATAACTCATAGATTCACAAGAATATCATCTCATGATATTAGGAGTAATAGCCATAGATTATCAAGTTACGTGATATTCATCATGTACTCAGGGAACTGACCTACCAACATCAAGTTTCATGATGTCCACTAAATATTCAACAAATATTTTAGATATCACCTAATAAGATTGTAGACACCTAAAAATCCTTTGGTAAATAAAAGTATTTTTGTTTTTCCAAAACCCTGATGACATCATCACTTGTTAATTAATTAATTATTTAATTTATTTATTATTGTACCATTAATTCCTCCTACCTTAATTTAAAACATTTATCCAAAAATGATTAAATCTAATTTAAACATAATTCCCCCCAATATTTATTAATTATTTAATAAATTGACCAAATCCTTTAAATAAAATAAATATTTATTTAAATATCTCAAAACCCTATAAACTTCTAGCAATTCCTAAACCCTTCCAATCTTTCCTAAACTTCCCTAAACCTTTCCTAAACCTATCTAGAAGGTGTTGCCTAACTTTCTTGGCCTAGTCTAAGTCTCCTTTGACTTTGGGTCAAACCCCTTCATTAATGAGCCTTACAGACTCATTAATGGCCTCTTACACCATCATTGAAGGCTCTTACAAGTCTCATAATGAAGCCCATATCTCCTCTTTCCCTTTGGTCCCCTTGCATACTTCCCTAGTGTTTCTCACACATGTGTGAGCAACCTTAACCAAGGTTAATCTTACCATACCCCTAACCTTACCTCAGACTCTACCCTTGACCTTACCTCTGACCCTAACTCGCCTTCCTAACCCAAGCCCTTAGGAAATTCCTATAAATAGTCTCTCTTCCAAGAGAAATTCATTAGCTTAATTATTTATCTTCATGCATTGTTATCATGCTCATTTACTTCTAGATTTAGCATAATCAATCCTAATTGTTAGATTTTAGTCATCTTTCAAGCTTTCATAACACATATTAGCTTAGATTAATGGATTAAACATAGTTTGCTTCATTATTTTTCATAGCACTAGCATCATATCACATCTTTATTTGGATAAAAATAACTCTAGTTTAAGCATTCTTGCATCAAATCTGCATTTCTAGCTATATTAGGCTCTTTGAGACTCTAGGGGCAAAACGGGTGTTCTAGACCCAGTTTCGTGCCACTATGGGGTTCACATGGTCCCTAATCCATCCCAATCCTCCCTAATAATCATTATGGATATTCTCCATGTGTTTTGAGAGCACACCCACATCCCTAAATCAAGAACAAATCAAACGGTGATAGGGTGCTCATGTTTAAGCTCTATCTGAATGACTTAGCAAATATTTTTTTCTATATGTTAGGAATATGCTATTATAATAATTTTTTAATGTATAATCTTGCTCCAAATAGGTTAGGTTTTCTCTGATCACATTTTGGCACACCTGATGGGACTCCACAAGCCCCAAAACTAACTTTTTTTTAGGGTTTTTTGCCCAAAAAACTCATTTTTAATGCCTCTCGGATGGATTTTTTTATAGTTTCATACAAATATTGATCATTTTTTATAAATTTTCGTATGGGGAGTGCCCATATGTCATATGGTATGATGAAATTGTCGTATGGGCCAATTTTCATGCATTTTTTAGTTATTTTTTGCACTTTTTGGACCAAAACTCATATGGGAACCATCAATTGTCATATTTTCATGCATGGAGTGTTGTAAGACACTTTAATATAAGTAATTCCTCGTCCCAAATTTCATATGTGAGGCAGGGAGCTCATTTGAGGCCCTAAACTTGGTTTTTTCTCACTTTTTGGGCCTGTTTGGGGATCCTAGTGACCCTAGGCTTCAACCTTGTAATTTCTAACATAAAAATCTTGAAATTACTTCATGGATGCCAATTTCTCACCAAATCACTAATTCCTTAAGGCTCACTATCTTTATTTGGTGATTAGGAACCAAAAACACTTCATTTTCAGGCTTAAAATGAACATCTAGTCATTTTTTAGTGTCCTTAAGGGACTAATCTGCAAATCTTTCCTATTCTTTCCTAGTTTGTTCCTAATCATTCCTAAACATTCCTATTTGGTCTAAAAGCAATAAAAATCACTTCTAATGACTTTAATCTGGCTAAAATGAACCTTATTCATGCAAATCTAGGGTTTAAGGGTCATTTATGCAAGTTAGGAACACTTCAAACTTTGGGAGCTTAAAAAGAACCACAAATTTGCATTGTCATTTCTATTTGGTTCCTAAATCAATATTAATTCATGCTAAGTGTTCTCAAAACAATATTGAAACAATTTTGCTTAAAGTGGACTTCATTTGCATTGTCTTAAAGTGTCTTTCAAATCTCATGCAAACTAGGAACAAAAAATCTACAAAATCTTTTCCTAAACTTTCCTATTTGGTTCCTAAAAAGTCCTAATCTTTCCTAAAAGTTCCTAAATCATTCCTAAATATTTGATCTTGATGAAAACTAATGTCTTGTTTCAAAATCTTGATTTTTTTCCAAGTTTTCATGGATAAAATCAAATCTAGGAATGCCTCTTTTGGGCATAAAATTGAAATCTAAAGCACAAAAATCTTGAATGCCTCTAAAGAAATCAAAGTTCAAATCAAAGAATCATGTTTCCTTGAATCAAAAAGCACAAATATTGAATGTCCTAGATTTCAAGCAAAGCATATGATTCTCTTTCATTCCAAAAGCTCAAAATCAGGATCCTAAAAGCAACACTTAATCTTGAATGCAAAGGGTAAAATTTTTGCATAATCTTTCAAAAGATTTCAAAGAAATGGACAAATTAAAAACTTAAGCACACGTGTTTTCAAGCATTCATTTCAAATCACTTAAAGATCAATTTGGAAAAGAACTCTTCATGATGTGCATATAGGAGTTTCCCTTTTTATACAAATCCTCTAAATCTAAGTGACGTAAAACACTTGAACTCAGACAAGTTCACTTGTTTTAATTCTAGAGAAGCCTGTCCAAAGAGAAAAGCACTTCCTCTTTGGAGAACGACTTCAAACCGATACTTCCCTAGCTGGTATAGAAATAAATCATTGAGCAAAATCTCACTTCATCCCCTCAAGCTCGAGCGATGCGTGGTGATGGCAACCTGAGGTAGGTGAACATCCCTACTATTTCGGTATAGTCAACTAGGCTCTTAAGTGAGTCACTCACGTACAAACTGATTGGGATGACTCCACAAATCAAACTAAAAACTTGCTAAATCAGAGGCTACTTGATCTAATCTCAAAGGTATCCAAATCTTTGTGCAAGGATCAATGCAAGTGGTTTCCCGAATCACCCTAAGACACTAACCATCTGTACTACTTTTTGGGATATCAAGCTATGGGAAAAGATTTTGATACTAACCTGTCTCCTAGGTAGTTCTTCTTGATGTGTTTTTTGAAGTTTTAAACTTAGTGAAAAACATCTGTTGAAAATACACAAACAAAGAGTTTTGTACATCAAATCTTTTTCCATATCAAATCAAAATCTAAAAGTCATCCAAAGTTGCAAAATCTTAATCCCCTAATCATGGTCTTCTAGTCATCTCACATCTAATCTTGTCCTCCTATCCTAGGTTATCAGGGTCATCATTGGTCATCCCCCATCCCCTTTATGTCTTCCTCTAGAGTTAGTATTTCCTCCTATCTTGAACTAAATCCAAATCCTAGTCTGACCTTGTCAGTCATCCCAATCCAATCCTTAGTCTTCCAATCCATCTTCATCCTTCATCCTTACCTAAAATTTTCTGCAAGTCAGCAAGTCTCAAATCTATTATGACAAGTTTGGTTGTCACTTCTTTTTCCCCATTTTATCTTATCCCAATAATGATGAAAGTCTGGTTGATTATGATGAATACTTTGAAAATCTTAGCAAGCTTGGTCCAAACACCTCCCAGCATTCTATCATTCCTCCAAACTATTCTATCATGCCTTCATGCATACCCACTAGCACTCCTTATTATGCCTTTGACAAGGGAAATCCACTATCCTATCCATCCACACCATATTTATATCTTGAGCCTACATATCCTCCATATGCATCCTTAATACCTCCATCTCCTTCTATGGTTGTATCCCAAATACCATCCTTTCACAACAATCCTACTAGCTACATCCCTTATCCAAATCCTCCATCTCCTTATCTTCCAACCCATTTTCAAAACCAAAATCCCAGTCTTCCAATCCATTGTCCTCATCTCCCATCCTATCTAGATCCACCATCCACCACATCCTATCCAAATACAACATCTTCCATTCTTGCCTAAATTACCACAAATCCCCTTTCACAAGAAGAATGTGTGATCCTGCAATCCTCTTCATATCCCATATCTCAACCCATCACCCCTACCTCACCAAAAAGTCCATCAAGTTCACAAGCTTCCTCTAAACCTACCTATGTGAACTATCTAGTCATGCCATCCTCCAACTCCTTGTCTGCACCAACATCCCCTCAAGAAAGTTTACAATCTTCCACCCCACCTTCATGTGTGAACTATCTTAGCCCTCCATCTTCTACACATTCTAGTCCTTCACCTCAACCTCCATCACAAAAGGCTCCAAGGAGTTTCACAAGGAAACCAACAACAAATCTCTTTCCTAAAGCTAAAGAGTCATGTCATCTCAATCCTTCATGTGAAGCCATCAGTGATGAGGCCCCTACATCTCCTACATCTATCGTTCCTCCTCCATCACTCCCATCTGTTATCCTTCTTCCATATATCCCACTTATTGATCCTCTTCCATCTCCAAGAATCATTGAGTCATTCTCATACATTGAATCCATCTAATCCCCACCAACATCTCCTCCTCCCAACATTATCCAAAGCACATCCAATGAGCCTGGTGAGTTCACCCTTCTTCCTGCCATCACAGTGCAGAATCTCCCATCCTTTCATCCATACCATCTGAAGAGTTCACCCTTCTTCCTACCATCACAATTGAAGAATCTCCCATCCTTCCATCCATCCCATCTAAAGAATCCATCCATACATTCCCCATCACTTTATCCATGCCAATCCAATCCAGCTCAAATCTTGTCCAAAAGCATGTTGAAGTACCCATATATGAAAATCAAGATCCAATCCCTTCACCTCCTCTATTTCATGTTCTATTGCTTCCATCACCATCCTCCAATCCCAGTCAAGATCCTATCATCCCATCCTCTCCACTTGAGGATCCTCCAATCCAAACTATCCCACTTCCATCATGCTATCCTCTTGGTCCACTTAAATTTATCAAGGAAAGCCCACTCAAATAAGAATAAATTAGTTTCATATCTTCCACCATAAAGCCTAAAATTGGATGTTTATCTTACTCCCCAAGTCATAAATATTGTTGTTTGGATAAAATGCTCAAGAAATGGAATTATAAAGTCAAAGGCCTAGGCACTCATGAACAGGGAAATCTAGAGCCCATCCAGGATAAGAAACATCCAAAATCATGGGGTATTGGTCACACATCCAAAGAAGGCACTTCCTCTAGAAATGTTGGTACAGTTAAAGCCAAATTCAAGCATCCAACCAGACCCACCATCACATCTTCCCATCATTCCTCCAAAACATACAATTCCATTCCTCCTCCTCCATCTTTGCAACCTAGAACAACCTATCACATTCCGCCTTCATCCTCCAAATCCATTTTGGGTCCCTATGTCCCAAAATATACCATTACATATCCTTCACATACTGAATCCATTTTGGGGCCTTACATCCCAAAATATCACCCCCATCTTATCCTACTCAGTCCTTCATCCAAAATCCAAACACCCCTAGTTAGGATCAACAAAGGCACATTTCCACATCGCCTATCTGCAAATCTTGTTCCATCTCTCCATCCAAATTTCCTCCATCTCACGCATCTCCTCATATTCCTTCTAATACTCCTCGTAATTTGGATGCCATGTCAAAAATACATAAAGGGAAATATCCACAAGGATCCAAAGATTTCCATGTCCACTCTAAATGACATGCTCAAGCAAAGAAAAATCCAATCAAAGGATCTACTAAATCCCAATGGCCACAAAGGCCCAAAAAAGCACAAGAAAAATTTTCTACATCCCAATGGCCACAAAGGCCCACCAAACCTAAAGCAAAAACTATGTGGATCCCAAAGCAAAGAGATGCAACACATCTAAAAGAAACATCCACAATGGCATCCAAAGTTTCTAATCCACCAGCTACTCGACCTTCTCCTCCATCTCCTAAATCCATCTCGGATCCTAGTATCCCAAGATCTCCTAGCACAAATCCTCCATCATTTCCACATCTATCTTCCAACACCCATCCACTTCATCCATGTTGGTCCTAACAACATCTCCCTATTATGATCACTTTCCATTATTCCATCCAAACACTTTCTACCACCATATCTCCCATCTACCCCATCCCATCCATGCCTTTGCATAATCCATCCATCCCAATAAAGATGTACCAACATCCAGACAAATCAAAAGATCAACAATAAATCAAAAAGTTAGCGACAAATTAGAAAGTTAGTGACAAATCAGAAGGTTAGCAACAAATCAAAAGATCAGCGAAAGATCAGCAAAAAGACAGAAACAAATTAGAAAATCCATAAAAATTGGAAAAACCAAGAAAAATATCAAAAAAAGAAAAGAAAAAGAAAAGAGACAAATATTCATCCAATGGTGAAAACTTGGCAATTCAAGCGCCTTAGACAAGTACCATGATGGAAACCTGGCAAACAGGCATCATGTGTAATCCCCCCAGTTCCTTTCTACAATTGGGGGCAATTCCCTTCTATCACATCCTATCTAGCATCTCATCCATCCCATCTGTCTATCGCTTCCTCCATCCTCCTTCGGATCTTGATAACAAAACAAAGACCACCAAGTATACATGTTTTTGGGCACCTTCCTGCATTCATCTTCCTATCACATCTTCTAGGCACCTATCCTCTATCCACCAACTATCCAAGCTTGTGTCTACCTTCCTCATCCTCTTGTTAGCATATCTTCCATCCAATCGTACCCCATCCTAATGCCTATGAATACATGGACTATCCTAAGTGGGTCATCTTGTTCCTTGGTAACATATTCCTTGGAAACCCATCCAAATAATGTACTCCATCCAAAATCCCTTAGAATCTCCCATCCAAATCCCTCAGCAATTTCCTCTATCCAAATATCCTAGCAATCTAAAGCATTTCCTTTATCCAAATCCTTCTGCAATCCTCAACCAAATCCTTCATCATTTCTCTATCAGCAATCCTAAGCGGCACCTCATCAATATCCCTCAATAGTTCCTCCATCAAAATCCTAAGAAAATCCTCAGCATTCCTCTATCCAAACCCTCAACCTTCCTTCATCTAAATCTTCCAACATTCCTTCATCCAAATCTCCTAGCGTTCCTTCATCCAAATCTCCTAGTATTTCCTCCATCCAAATCCTTAGCAATCCTCTATCCAAATCCTAAGAAAATCCTCTATCCAATCCATCAGCAGATCCTCCATCCAAATCTTAAGCATTCTTCTATCCAATCCTAAGCAGTTCCTCCATCCTAATCTCCCAAGCATTTCCTCCATCTTTCCATCACCCGGTATCTTTCCTTGTCATTGGTATCTAGCTATAGGCTACCCCCATTCAATCCAATGCCATCTATTCATATCCAAATATTTCTAGCAATCTTCCAACACATGTGAATCCTATCCACATCCTCTAGTTATCCAACATCCAAGATCAAGCCAACCAATCCAATCTAATCCTTAGTCTTGTTGCAAGCTTTAATCTCAATCCAATCATCATCATTGGGATGTGTCCTTTCTGAATCTGTGTCATTTTAGGACACATCATCCATCATCAAGCCTATCCACCATCTATTCATCTTGGCTTTTTAGCCCAATTGGGGCATCATCTTACATATCTTTGTAGCTTCAGCTTCATCCCAAGATCCATTGTACATCATCTCCTGAGTCTTGTACCCTAGTGTCAATCATGTCTCCACCTAAGCTCATTTGTACATATGTGTCTTTAGGTTCCCATCCTTTGAGTTAGTCATTCTTTGAGTCATTGTGACCTAATCCAACTAGGCACTTTAGCAATCATCCCTTGGTCCTTTTGAGGTTCGAGTATCTTACCTATCTCTTGTCATAGGAATCCCTATCCAATTATCTACCATCTACTTCGTGTCATATCCTTTGAGTTTCTCAATCCTTATCCTAAATCAAAATCATCCCAACACTACCCTTTGACTAAGCATTGTCTAGGGAATCTTGTACTTGTCCTTATAAGCCTCATCATCTCGAGCAAGAGATTGGCATACATTGGCAAGAATCCCATCATTCCGAAGATCATCATTCTATCTTAGGTTGACAAATCCAATCCTATCCTATCTAATCCCACATTAGGAAGTAACAACTCATCCCTGACACTTGGTAATCCTCCACCATCCTCCACAAATCAATCCTCAACAAATCAATCATCATCCATCATCCTACCTATGGCAAAAGGTTTTGTGAGATACTTGTTATTTCATTGGTTCCTTTGGATCTTTTCTTATCTTTCGAGCTATCTTGTAAATATATCCTCATCCTTTATACATATCATCCTATCCTATTGTACATATCCTCATCAATCTCACAATAGCATTTGATCATATATCTTGTCCCACCCAACCTTGTACTTCAACAACATCTTTTGTTGACTATCCCCAATCATATTGACTATCTTTGAACTTAATCATTTTCCAATCAACAACACAACATTCTCCCCATCCACATAGGTCCACACAGATGTATTCTTTTGTATTGTCCGACCTAAGCCTAATCACGTGTCGGCACAGATGTATCCTTTTTTTTTATCCGACCTAATCTTCCACCAATCAACTCAAGTCTGTGTCGATGTATTCTTCCACACATTCAGACCAAATTTCCCCCCACCAATCAACCATCAATATCTTTCCTTGGAAAAGGATGTCTTTTGGAGTTATCATTTTGACCTTTGGGTCTTGTTAATCTTTTACAACTTCTCATTGTTCTCTAATCAAAGTTGCCACAATCCTTTATATCATGGTGCACAGTGAATGAGGATAATCTGGGGCAAGGTCTTTTGATCTTTTGCTTCTACCCATGAGTCATTCATGTGTTGGTGGTTTTTCCAACATCATTTCCACCATGCCTCCTCCAGGCTTCATGTGTGATGCTAGGGCAACCCTTTGCATGTTTGTTTTTTGTGCCAGTCCTATGCAATGCTAATGACAAGGCCTTGTGTTCTTTCGTAACCTTGGCAGGTCTCTAGCATTGCTATATCAAACTAGGTTGCACTCTCAAAAATATCCAACACATGGAGCTCCCTAAATCCCCCATCCAACATCATATAGATTAATCTTGCATCTTTCATATAGCTTCATTTTGCATATCACATCATATTACATCTCATGCATCTTTTCTCTTGGAAGATTGGCTATTTATTTCCCCTCCTTCCTCCTCCTTTCCCTTTTGTGTTCTTTTTGAGAAAATTCCACAAAGTTTCCTCTTTGTGTTATTTTCTCGAGGGGGCACAACCCCTTATCCTCTATTCTAGCCTGGGGCATCTTATTTTCTTGTCTTTGATGCCATGCCACTTGCAGCATCACATCAAAGAGGGGCAAAATGTAGACACCTAAAAATCCTTTGGTAAATAAAAGTATTTTTATTTTTCCAAAACCCCTGATGACATCATCATTTGTTAATTAATTAATTATTTTATTTATTTATTTATTATTGTGCCATTAATTCCTCCTACCTTAATTAAAAACATTTAATTAAGGAATCCCTTCCATAAATGATTAAATCTAATTTAAACATTATTCCCCCAATATTTATTAATTATTTAATAAATTGACCAAATCCTTTAAATAAATGAAATATTTATTTAAATCTCTCAAAACCCTAGAAAATTCTCGCAATTCTTAAACCCTTCCAATCTTTCCTAAACTTCCCTAAACCTATCTAGAAGGTGTTTCCTAACCTTCTTAGCCTAATCCAAGTCTCCTTTGACTTTGGGTCAAACCCCTTCATTAATGAGCCTTACAGACTCATTAATGGCCTCTTACACCATCATTGAAGGCTCTTACAAGCCTCATAATGAAGCCCATGTCTCCTCTTTCCCTTTGGTCCCCTTGCACACTTCGCTAGTGTTGCTCACACATGTGTGAGCAACCTTAACCAAGGTTAATCTTACCATACCCCTAACCTTACCTCAGACTCTACCCCAGACCTTACCTTTGACCCTAACTCTCCTTCCTAATCCAAGCCCTTAGGAAAATCCTATAAAAGTCTCTCTTCCCAGAGAAATTCATTATCTTAGTTCTTAATCTTAATGCATTGTTATCATGCTCATTTACTTCTAGACTTAGCATAATCAATCATAATTGTTAGATTTCAGTCATCTTTCAAGATTTCATAACACATCTCAGCTTATAATAATGGATTAAACATAGTTTAATTCATTGTTTTTCATAGCATTATCATCCTATCACATCTTTATTTGGATAAAAACAACTCTAGTTTAAGCATTCTTGCATCAAATCTGCATTTCTAGCTCTATTAGTCTCTTTGAGACTCTAGGGGCAAAACGGGTGTTCTATACCCATTTTTGTGCCACTATGGGGTTCTCATGGTCCCTAATCCATCCCAATCCTCCCTAATCATTATTAGGGATATGCTCCATGTGTTTTGAGAGCACACCCACATCCCTAAATCAAGAACAAATCAAACGGTGATAGGGTGCTCCCGTTTAAGCTCTATCTGAATGACTTAGCAAATATTTTTTTCTATATGTTAGGAATATGATCTTAGAATAATGTTTGAATGTCTACGCTTGTTCTGAATAGGTTAGGTTTTCTTCAATCACAAAGATATCATAGATATGGTATGACCAAGAATATCAAGTCTCGTGATATTCACCATAACTTAGAAATTTTTATAGGTAATGTATCCTTAATGCAATGTATCATCTATTGTGATCTGTTTTAGCCATCACACAATGTCTATCACAATAGAAGGTCAATGATTTGTTTAAGGAACTGAATCCATCATGCAGGAAATCATCTATTGCGATTTGTTTCAGCCATCACATGATGTCTATATCACAAGAGAAGGTCAATGGTCTATTTAAGGAACTAAATCTACCATGCAGGAAATCATCTATTGTGATCTATTTTAGCCATCACACGATGTCTATCACAACAGAAGGTCAATGGTCTATTTAAGGAATTGAATCCACCATGCATGAAATCACCTATTGTGGTCTATTTCAGCCATCACATGATGTCTATCATAATAGAATACCAAGTTATTGTAAGATCGTCACCTTCCAATAACTTTAACAAATACAAGTGATAATAATTTGGAAGTCATCACTTCCTCATGATTTACACAGGGCCCAAAAGGCATTTGTGATTCCTAGTCCTCTGATTGTTATAGTTTCTTGATCATTGGAGAATCTATCTCAATATGGACTACTCCCTCTGAATCAATACAACCAAGATTATCAAAAGTTGATTCAACCATATCCTCTATCTACTCCCTTTGAAGCTCAAGTTCTTGTATCAACCTCTTGTCTTCTTTTGAAATGTCAGACTCCATCTGCATCTGGTCTCAATCATCAATTTATTTGAAAGCATTAAGTTCTTTATCCCTTGAATGCAATTTTATTGTGCTTATGTCCTAAGGGTATGTTAGAGAGATATTGCAAATAGCTCACTAAACTATCTCAACCAAAAATACCAATGATAGAAGCATACAATATTTTACTAACCAATAGTATAATCATATTTTTCATTGTATTAATTACATAATAGTGAATAGACATGTCCCATGAAGGGACATGTCTCTTCTTGGCTTATTCTCAATATAAATGCAAGAGATTGTTACATTTGGAAAATACATACAATCAAATAGTGCTATTACATTTGCAATGATCCTAAAAAAAACCTTAACATGGTATTAGAGCTAGGTTGCAAATGTAAGAGAGTAGTTTTTTGATGGTGAATGTGTGACTATCTCATAAAATATAGTCTTAGTACTAGGACCATATCTCCCAAATACATCATTGAATTATTCTAAATTTTGGATATGTTGGTGATAAACAAATTTAAAAGAATCTCACTAGAGCGATTCATGAGATATTGTCAGGTTTGAAAGTTATAACCAACTATGCATGGGTCTATGTGAAATATGTAAAAGAGCAAGGTTCCCTATTTAAAATCCTAACCGCTTGAAGGGAGATCCGATCAAATTAAAGGTTGTCATAGTGTATATAACCTTTGGATATTAAAGATAGGTCGTGTGAAGAATTTTGGAAATGTTCGAGAATGACAACATCATTATGTGAATTTGCATGATATTTTCTATATGAGCTCACCTTATAGAATGAAATACTTGAAATTTATAAAATATAAGTATTCCATGTTTTATTAATGCACATAATTTTTAAGTTTGTAATTCATGCTATACTATTGGTTAGTAAAATATTGTATGCTTCTATCATTGGTATTTTTGGTCGAGATAGTTTAGTGAGCTATTTGCAATATCTCTCTAACATACCCTTAGGACATAAGCACAATAAAATTGCATTCAAGGGATAAAGAACTTAATGCTTTCAAATAAATTGACGATTGAGACCAGATGCAGATGGAGTCTGACATTTCAAAAGAAGACAAGAGGTTGATACAAGAACTTGAGCTTCAAAGGGAGTAGATAGAGGATATGGTTGAATCAACTTTTGATAATCTTGGTTGTATTGATTTAGAGGGAGCATTCCATATTGACATGGATGCTCCAATGATCAAGAAACTATAACAGTCAGAGGACTAGGAATCACAAATGCTTTTTGGGCCCTGTGTAAATCATGAGGAAGTGATGACTTCCAAATTATTATCACTTGTATTTGTTAAAGTTATTGGAAGGTGACGATCTTACAATAACTTGGTATTCTATTATGATAGACATCACGTGATGGCTGAAATAGACCACAATAGGTGATTTCATGCATGGTGGATTCAATTCCTTAAATAGACCATTGACCTTCTATTGTGATAGACATCGTGTGATGGATAAAATAAATCACAATAGATGATTTCCTGCATGGTAGATTTAGTTCCTTAAACAGACCATTGACCTTCTCTTATGATATAGACATCATGTGATGGCTGAAACAAATCGCAATAGATGATTTCCTGCATGATGGATTCAGTTCCTTAAACAAATCACCGACCTTATATTGTGATAGACATTGTGTGATGGCTGAAACAAATCACAATAGATGATACATTGCATTAAGGATAGGTTTAGCACCTTCTTTTAGTACATTTATCATGATAGACTTGCATTTAGGATGCATTCTGCACTTGATTTCTTCATTCTAGGTGAAATTAGGGTTAGGATCCCAAGGATTCTCCTTAATTTCCCTCTTCCATGGCTCTATTTTCTAGGTATAATTTATAAATAGGTCCTTCTGACCTTCATCATAGGATTTTGTGCTTCTCCTTGGCACTCTATCCCATTCTGACATCATTTCTAGGTCTCTAGGCATCCCCGGGACCTTTTGTTTCAAATTCTGACAGGATCTGGACCACTGGGTCAAGGAAGAGGTTGTCCCTGACCTAGGTCAGGGTCAAGGTCATCCCTAACCTCCTTTGGGATTTGGTCCCCCTTTTCAAATTTGGTCTTGGCGAGCCCCAAAATCAATGTCGGGCCTTTAGATTCGAGTGCGGAAAGGTTTTAATTCAAAATTCATTTAATTATTTTCCCTCCTTAGTTGGTTATTGTGATTGGATCATAATTCAAAGTGAAATTTGAATTATGGGTCCTCACATTGCTCTAGGAGCCTCACCTTAAAACCTCTATATAAAGATTCTCATTTGCATTCATTTTCACCAAGTGATTTCATGAGCAAGAGCAAGCAAGCGATTGATGGTGAAGTGAAGATGCAAGATTGCAAGAGGATGATATAGAAGATCAAGCCATTGTTGACATCAAGCATTTATGAGCACACCATTATGAACACCTACTTGGAGCAAGAGAGATCCTTTCTTCCTTGATCCACCATTACCAACAATTAAGCATTCAAAGATATAATCATGGGGTAGCAATTACAGATTATGAGTTTGGTAGGAGTACTTTAGACTTGGGGGTTTGGTATGCTTTCTTACCCTATTCAAATCTATGCATTGTTTTCTCATACATATTCATGCTAGGGTTCTAATATAGAGGATTAGATCTTGGCATTACACTTTCTATACACACACACACACATTCCATTTCAATCGGCTATTCGCGGAGGTGGAGATCACCAAAACAGGCATTTGACTAAGGCAAAACCCTATATAGCCACCCCAAAACACCATTTTCATATATCTACAGTCGTTGTTTCAAGAAATGGGGGGTAGATTTGAGTACCCTTTTCGATGAACTTTTGAGATTTGCGAACAAAGTCAAAGTCGACCTTCAAAATCTTGAGGTAGTCTTTGACCTTTTATCAGGGTCAAAGACTACCTGCTGCCAAAAAGACAAAAGTTTTTTGGGTTTTCTCTGTTTCAGTTTTCTGGTCCCGAATCTGGTTGTAGAATCTTCCAAAACCCCGCACAGGCTTCAGAAAATAGGTATTTCTAAATCTATTCCATTACGAGGTATGTATCTTATCTTAACTAATTTTCAGACATTTCCATATTTACATTACTTATGTAATTCAAATTCAAATCAATACAAATGAATAGTGGTGAATGATAGATGCATTGTTAAGGCTCCATTTTACCATTGTTCATTTTGGTGAACCCGACTAGCTTACTCTCTTTCTTTTTGGTGTTAGATTTAAATCTTGCATGTTTATAAGATTAGATTTCTTGCACTTATTTCTTGCATTTATATTTCAAAATACAAAAAAATTGCAACATCTCTTTAAAAATACAAAAATATTTACATTTTCATGCTTTTAGTATTTTCTTTGTATTCAACATGTATGATTCTTGTTTTGAGTACTTTGATGAGGCTTTTATTGTACAAGTGGATAAATTCCCTAATGAGGTACATGGTAGTGAGGATGAAAATGGTTTGGATAAGATCTCCATTGATCCTATTCCTATTTCACTCTCCTCCACAACCTCTCCAATTGACCTTTACTATAGAGTGTGTGCATGGTTACCTTCATGTCTCACTGTTTACAACATTGATAAACCTAAAATGATGTATCCTACACCTTTGATAATGGTAAAAGGATGTCCTCGTATAACAATTAAGGGTAAACCTAGAGATCCTTTGGATTTCTTTGATAACACAGATTCCATTTCACATGCTTATCACACACAAAATAACCCTCAGCCTACTGTTCCAATTTATTTACCGCCTTCTCAATGTATGCTTCCTCAAGCACCTAGGTTTCCATCTACCTTTAAGGAGTATAACTTAGTTGACCAATTACGTGCTACTCCTGCTAAGATATCTTTATGGGAATTACTTTAGACTTCCCCGACATATCATGAGGCATTTCAAAAATCTTTATCCACTCTTCCTACTTCACCTCCTAATCAAGAAAACATTCATTCTATTTTGGATTGTATGCATAATATGCCTTCTATACCTCCTATTGTGTTTTCTGATAAAAATTTACCTTCCTTAGAGGTGTAGAATCAATATGATGCTCTTATGGTTGTTGTTTCTATTAATCAGAGTATCATTTGAAGAACCTTAATTGATAATGGATATGGGCTTAATGTTTGTAGCATGGATATGCTTAAGGCAATTAAGGTTGATCTTACCACTATTCAACCTGATAATGTTCCTATACATGGATTTGACAATATTGCGAAGAGAACTTTGGGCATTATTACCTTACCTGTTAAAGTTGGTCTAGATATTATAAATACTCCTATTCATGTTATGTCTGGACCTCTAAATTATAACCTTCTTTTAGGAAGACCTTGGTTGCATACTATTCATACAGTTCCTTCTACTCTTCATCGCAAGGTTAGGTTCATCTATAACAACTTAATGTATACATTACATGCGGATGATGCGTCGAATCCTTGCTTAAATGTAGAATATGCCAAAATCTTTAAACCTCTTCAACCTAGTAAAGAGATTGAACAACAATTGGAGATACAACAATCCGAGATAAAACAACTTGAGATTCAATAACAAGAAGCTCCATCTTCTTCTTTGACTAAGGATGATTGGGGGACATTGAATTTTAATCCTACTTTTATTGGAGAATACAAGGTCTCTGATTTAGAATTCATGAAGCAACAAAATGAATTTGAGAAAAAAGTCTTTACTCCTCCACTTTCTGAGGAGCTAAAAAGTAATTTTGTTGCCACTTCAAATTAATGAAATGATTGAAACTATAAAGCCTAAATGTTATGATATTGTGACATATGTCGCTCATTGGACTCCTTCTGATATGACTTATCAATATGGTCCTGGTTATCATTTGCTTAAGAAATCAGGATTTAATGGGAAAGGATGTGGTAAATATGAATAGGGAATACAAGTTCCTTTGGATAATGAAGTTTATGATCATACATATGGATTAGGATTCAATCCTTATAGACAACCCTCGACTCTTCCGCTTAATTTTAATCATATTTGTGGTGGACAGTTGAAATTGGTTAACCCACTTCTTATTGATCTTAATCAAGCACCTTCTTTGGATATTTTTCCTAAAGATGAAGCCTTAATGGAATTTTTAAGGGTTTATGAAGACTTACCTAAGTTTCACCACAAAAGACAGAAGCCTTATTGTTTAAGTATCGATGCTTATTTTGGGGAACATGATAAACATGATACTCTCCCTTTATTGAAGGATCCTACGATACAAAGTGACTTGTTAATAACTGAAACTATTGATATTCAAATGGATGAAAACAACTTTGAAAGGATGATAAAGATTGGGAAATGTTTGAATCAGGATGAACATGATCAGTTGGTTTTCCTTTTGCTTGAATTTAAGGACATATTTGATTAGACATATTCAGATATGTCTGGTATTGATTCTAAGATTGTTTCTCATAACATTGTTTTAAAACCGAATATGAAACTTGTGAAGCAAAAAAATTGAAAGATGAAACCACAAATTGCTTTATTAGTCAAAGGTGAAATTGAAAAATTATTGGATTCTAGATTTATCCGTTCTATTGATTACTCAGATTGGATTTCAAATATTGTGCTTGTTTCAAAAGGTGAAAATAAAATAAGGATGTGTACTGACTTTAGAGATTTAAATAAGGCATCCTTAAAAGATGATTTCTCGTTACCTAACATTGATATGATTATGGATTCAATAGCGGGTCATGCCTTGTTATCTTTTATGGATGGTTTTTCAGGATATAATCAAATCTTTATCCCTCCTAAAGATCAATTTAAGACTGCATTTATAACACCTTGGGGAACCTTTTGTTGGGTCATGATGCCTTTTGGATTAAAAAATGCAGGAGAAACCTATCAACGAGCTATGACTTTGATTTTTCATGATTACATTCATAAGATTCTTGAAGATTATGTGGATGATATCTTAGCAAAATCTATACAAAGAGAAGATCATGTTACTATTTTGTGACAAATATTTGAAAGGATTAGAAGTTACAACATGAGATTGAATCCTAAGAAATGTGTCTTTGGAGTTGATTCTGGTAAACTATTATGATTTATAATCTCTAAGCGAGGCATAGAAGTAGATACTGAAAATATTGAAGCTATTGTTAATATGCCTCCTCCTAAGAATATTTCTCAATTATAGAGTTTACAAGGAAAAATACAAGCTATTCATCACTTTATTTCTAATTTAGCAGATCGAACTATCCCTTTTACTTCCTTGCTTAGAAAGGATACAACTTTCTCTTGGAATGATAAGTGTAAACAAGCTTTTGAGAAATTTAAGGAGTATCTTGCAAATCCTCCTATCTTGTAGCCTGCTAATTTTGATAAACCATTTCATTTATACACTTCAGCGACTTCATGGGCTGTGAATGCATTGTTAGCTCAAAATGATAATGATGGTAAGGGAAGACCTGTGTATTACATTAGTCAGACTTTACTTGATTATGAAACAAGATATACAAATTTGGAAAGATAATGTATAGCTATAGTTTATGCATGTTAGAAACTTAGGCATTATCTTATAAATTTTGAAGTTAATGTGATTGTTAAATTTGATCCTTTGAAACATCTTTTCTCACAAACTGATCTCTCTAGCCAGTTGGCAAAGTGGGTGATGTTGCTTACAGAATTTGATCTTAATTTCATTTCTCAGAAGTCTATTAAGGGAAAAGTGTTAATAGATTATTTAGTAGAAGCTCCTTGTCCTCACACAGATACATGTTCTAATTCAATAGAATTCCCTGATGATAATATTCTAGCTATTCAACAAGATGACATTTGGGAATTATATTTTGATGGGTCTAAGTGTAAGACAGGTTCTGGTGTAGGTATTATCTTGATTCCCTCTATGAAAAAACCCATCCCTTTATCATAAAAATTAAGCTTTCCTTGTACTAATAACATTGCAAAGTATGAAGCTCTTATAGCTAGTCTACGAGCGGCTTCATCCCTTAAAATCAAACATTTACAAATATATGGAGATTCACAATTAATTGTTGAACATATTAAAGGAGGATATCAGAATAAGACTGATAGAATGACACAATACAAAGATTTAGCTCTTAATGTGCTTTCACAATTCTCCTCTTATATGATTTAGACTTTACCTAGGAAAGACAACCGACATGCAAATGCCATGGCAAGCACAACTTCTTTGGTTTGTCTTGAGAATAATGCTGAAAACTTTCAATTTACTATACAAACTCTTAAAAGCCCTGAAATTTTTTAAAAGATTACCTTTGATTGTTTTAATTTGCATTTGGATGAATGGTATTCACATATTTTTCATTTTTTGAAGGATGGTACTTTTCCTAAATTAGCAACAAAGAACACGTGTAATTGTATTAGGAAGCTTGCAGTGTGTTACATCATCTTAGGAGATACTCTTTACAAATGCTCTTATGAAGGATTATTATTAAGATGTCTCAATAGAATTGAAATACCTGTAGCTTTGGCCAAAGCTCATTTGGTGGAAAATCCCTGGTTAATAAATTTCTTAGAATGGGATATTATTGGCAAATAATGGAACAAGATTCTTTCATGTTTGTTAAGAAATGTCCTCAATGTCAACAACATAGTAATTTGATTCATGCTCCTACTCGTGAGCTTTGTAATCAAGTTTCTCCATGGCCTTTTAGTGTTTGGGGTTTTCACCTTATTGGAAAAATCTCACCGACTTCTTCTCAAGGACATACTTACACTTTAACTGCTACAGATTACTTCACGAAGTGGGTTGAAGCTGTCCCTCTTCATTCAACAACAACAGATGTTATTTGTGATTCCATCCTTAATAATATCATAAAAAGATTTGGTATTCCTTCAACGATAATTTTGGATAACGGAACCTCTTTTAAAAATAAATAAGTCACAAAATTCTTGGAGAAATATTGAATTCAACATAGATTTTCAACTCCTTATTATCCTCAATCTAATGGACAAGTTGAAGCATCAAATAAAAGCATTGAACAAATTTTGAGAAAAATAGTTAGTAAGCATGTGAAAGATTGGCATACTCAACTGACCTATGCTTTATGGACTTACAGGACTAGTGTTCGTACTGCCACGGGTACTTCTCCTTACAACCTTGTTTATGGTACTAATGCTATTATGCCTTTGGAATTGGAAATACCTTCTTTACGTGTTTCATTTCATGGGATAATTTATAAGGATACTTTTCGTGAACAATGCTTACAAGAGCTAGAAATGTTGGATGAACAACAAATACATGCATTAGAACATATACAAGCTTATCATAAATCTCTTTAGAAATAATACAATCATAAGGTAATTGAATGAACATTTGCAGTTGGTGATTTAGTCCTTTATGAGAATCAACAAAATGTGAATGCTTTATCGGGCGAAAAAGGAAAATTTAGCCCTAATTAGCTTGGACCTTTTGTTGTTATTGAAGACTTTGGTTCAGGTGCTTATAAACTTGCTAATATGGATGGTGTTTCTTTTAAGGAACCCATTAATATTATGCATCTCAAACGTTATTATCCTTAATTTCATTTTCATTCTTTCCTTGTGCATTTATGTATTCCTTATAAAGTTTGTTTTATAGGTTATGTAGTTCTAGCAAAATTACATATTGAATATATTTATGCACCTTCTTTCTTTCTATTGATGAAAACATAATAATCAAACATAGAACTAATCAGTAGAGAAAGTTTTTCATTCATCAAAAGTTTTTCAAAGTTTTGATACATATGTGGCCAATGGCCCTATCTATCACTACGTCTATCACTACGCTCTAATGGCTGATGGATCCTAGATCTCTCTACCCTATGATAGGAAGATGAAGATTTGTGTGTCTGTGTGTGGCTCCTCGATATGCTGATACCCTGTGGACACTCTTAGGCACTTTGTAGCTCAACTATCAGCTTCTCCTCCCTTTCTCTACATAGTCTCAGCTCTCGCTGGATGCATGCAAAGATGTCAGCATGATCTCTGCAACCAATGGAAGAATCTCGCTCGTTAGCTGGTAGTTGATAGGATATAATGGTATCCTTGAGAATCTCAGATACAAAGCTCCTCTAATCTGCTACACTAGCTGTAGAATGATAACATTTACCAGTCTAGTGTCTTTCTATCTCAAATCAAATCACATATTCAATCAAATTTCATATTTCATACCTGGGTCTCCCTCCTAGACGTCACTAAAGTGTCTAGATGGTGGGGGCATGGAGTGACTACTCTCTCCACGCTTGCCATATCTAGGTCTCGATGGTGGTGTCTCTATGTGGGCCCATGGGGGCTATTGTGATCTCAGTGGTGATGCATGAGTAATGTGTATATCTACACCAGTATCACTAGCTAGGGGCATGTCCTTTGCTCTCTCCTCTGCTCTCTCTTCTCTCTCCTCCTCCATGGGATCTCCCTCAGAGATGTGATCCTCCTCATCTCTGATATCCTCATCCTCCTCTGTGATACCACTATCCTGGTGTGTCCTCTTTGTAAAACCTAGATCACCTATGGGATAATCCTCAGGGAAGATGGGGCAAGTCCCCTACAAACCCTGGTACTTGATGTAATCCCGGTTCATGCCTGAATAGGTCACATCTAATGGTACCTATATGTCCTCTGTCTCATCTGCATTACTATCCTCTATATCTGCTATTAATGCTTGGTGCATGGCACCGAGTCTCTGATAGTACCTTGTTAGATGTACATAGTGAGGTACTACTCTAGGGACTCCCTGTAATAAGTCAAATTGCCTCATCACTTGATCATAATAGTATGGCATCACTATATGATTCTAATGACCCTCTAGCAGCTTCTGCCACTATGAATATCTCATCTGGAATCTTGTATTAGGCCACTCTGTCATCTGGAAGTAGGGTCTCCATATCACATCGGTGCTCAAAATGTGGTCTAGATGTACCCTCCAATAAAGGATATCTCCAAATTGCCAAGCATCTCTCAAAGGATATGCAAAGACTCTCGGTGTACTTGCATCTACCATCACTAGAACTCCCTGTGGATGTGTACATGTGAAATGCTCAAACAACCAAATCTGCAAGAGCATACATATCAACAAACTTTCCCTCTGATACCTCACTAGCTGACCTAGCTCATGGTATAGCTAGGCTAACATGTTGCGACCCCATGAGAACACGTTCCTCTCTCTCTCCATCCTCTATATGAGATGTGTAAGAGGTGTACAAAATATGGTACCCTTTGAGTTGGGTAACACAACCAAGGATACTATGCAAAGCATCACCCTTCATATTAAAGGTGTAGGGCCTAATAGTATGGATGATAATAGGACCTGATCTGACTGGGTCCGCATCTGTGGAACCCATCCTATACAATACTCTACATCTATATGAATCTCCTCACAAGCATGATGTGCTCTAGGTCTGACGGTCTCACCTCAGACTAGAAGTCACATGATTCTGTAGACATCCTCTAATGTCACTATGATCTCTCCAGAGGGAAGATGGAAGGAGCATGTATCCTCATCCCACCTCTCTATCAAAGCTGATAGCATGGCTTAGTGTAGTCTAATCTATGGAGGGAATGATACCTAGTATATTCCCACATCTCTTAGTAATTTCATCTCCTCATCCTCAAGCTCAGACAATCTCTCTCTGACCATGAATAGAAACTCTCCAAAGAGATGCTCTCGGAGATGGACCAAGTCCTGCAAGCACAAACATACATCATATCAGCCATATACATAATCAAATCTGTAAATCTAACTGAACTAGGTCAAATTTGACCTCAGTTAGGTCAAGGATGACCTTACTGAGTCAAAGTTGACTTTCCTAGGTCAGGGACGACCTTGTGGGGTCAAGGTCAACCTCATCCCAGAACAAGTAAAAACTTTCCAGTCAATGTCAACTTTGTTGGGTCAAAGTTGACATAGATGGGTCAGGGTCGACCTACAAGGGATAAAGTTGACCTTGCCTATGAAAAATAGGAAGTTGGAAAGTACAAAAGCATAAAAAAACAAACTCGCCTTAGGAAGTGACCGTCCGATAGCCAGGCTATGTCTCAGAAGCTCCATGCGCGTCGCTCGAAGTTCCTCCCTCCTCGGCATCTTGCTTCCTCATTTTGAATCTGCAAATGGTAAGAATGAGTAAGTATCTCTCCATTTTCCTTATTTATAGTTCAAATTAGGGTTTTATTAGGGTTTCTTTTAGGGTTTACTCATGGTAAACTAGGATTTCCCTTCTTATACATTTAGATAGACATCCACTCTTTTCATCATAACTTGAGTTCAATAACTCTATTTTCAGTGCCGTCAGAGGTGTTGGAATCATGATTTAGATACCTATCTCTTTAAACCAATTTAGGAATGTTAGGAATCCTTCTAATTGGTTTAGGAAATGACTTTTCAAAAAACTACATATCCAGTGAATAGAGTTATCCTTATCACCCTGTTTCACCCTTTAGAAGTAGAAAGCTGAAACAAGGGGCATAAGGGGCTTTATGCACTTCTTGATTGTCATATAGTAAGCTCTAGGTGATTTATGGATTTTCATTAACCTTGCGTGTTGCAGGTTCTAACATTTTTTGCAGGATCACTACATTGAGGACTTGGCTATATCCTTTTTATTTACTATGATGTTTTCTTACTTTAGCTTGCATATTCACGTAGTGTCATATCTAAGCTAAAGTGGGGGCTAAATGTATCATCTTAAAATGGAAGCACTTCCATCTTGATAGGTTTAGCACCCTCTTTTAGTACATTTATCATGATAGACTTGTATTTAGGATGCATTCTGCACTTGATTTCTTCATTCTAGGTGAAATTAGGGTTAGGATCCTGAGGATTCTCCTTAATTTCCCTCTTCCATGGCTCTATTTTCTAGGTAGGATTTAGAAATAGGTCCTTCTAAACTTCATCATAATTATCATAGGATTTTGTGCTTCTCCCTAGCACTCTATCCTATTCTGACATAATTCTAGGTCTCTGGGCATCCTCGGGACCTTCTATTTCAAATTTTGACAGGATCTGGACCACTGGGTCAAGGATGAGGTCGTCTTTGAACTCCTTCAGGATTTGGTTCCCCTTTTCAAATTTGGTCCCGACGGGCCCCGAAATCAATGTTGAGCCTTCAGATTTGAGTGTGAAAAGGTTTTAATTCAAAATTCATTTAATTATTTTCCCTCCTTAGTTGGTTATTGTGATTGGATCATAATTCAAGGTGAAATTTAAATTTTGGGTCCTCACATTGCTCTAGGAGCCTCACCTTGAAACCTCTATATAAAATCTCTCATTTGCATTCATTTTCACCAAGCGATTGATGGTGAAGTGAAGATGCAATATTGCAAGAGGATGATATAGAAGATCAAGCCATTGTTGACATCAAGCATTTATGAGCACACCATTGTGAACACCTACTTGGACCAAGAGAGATCCTTTCTTCCTTGATCCACCATTACCAACATTCAAGCATTCAAAGATATAATCATGGGGTAACAATTACAGATTATGAGTTTGGTAGGAGTACTTTAGCCTTGGGGGCTTGGTATGCTTTCTTACCCTATTCAAATCTATGCATTATTTTCTCATACATATTCATGGTAGGGTTTTAATCTAGAGGATTACATCTTAGCATTACACTTTCTATACACACACACACACATTCCATTTCAATTGGCTATTTGTGGAGGTGGAGATCACCAAAATGGGGGTTTGACTAAGGCAAAACCCTATATAGCCACCCCAAAACACCATTTTTTAGATATCTACAGTCACTATTTTGAGAACTGGAGGGCAGATCTGAGTACCCTTTTTGGTGAACTTCTGAGATATGAGAACAAAGTGAAAGTTGACCTTAAAAATCTTGACGTAGTCTTTGACCTTTTATCAGGGTCAAAGACTACCTGCTACCGAAAAGACAAAAGTTTTCTGGGTTTTCTTTGTTTCAGTTTTTTGGTCCTAGATTTGGTTGCAGAATCTTCCGAAACCCCACACAAGCTTTAGAAAAGAAGAATTTCTAAATATGTTCCATTATGAGGTATGTATCTTATCTTAACTGATTTTCAGGCATTTCTAGATTTACATTACTTATGCAATTCAAATTCAAATCAATACAAATGAATAGTGGTGAATGATAGATGCATTGTTAAGGCTCCATTTTACCATTGTTCATATATATATATATATATATATATATATATATATATATATATATATATATATATATATATATATATATATATATATATATATATATATATATATATATATATATATATATATATATATATATATATATATATATATATATATATATATATATATATATATATATATATATATATATATATATATATATATATATATATATATATATATATATATATATATATATATATATATATATATATATATATATATATATATATATATATATATATATATATATACATATCTTCATTGGTATTAACTCATAGAGTTTATCCGACTAAAGCTACAAAACATCAACAAGTTTTTTCATTGGGCTCAAATTGGAGGAGAGATCCTCTTTTTATAGAAACCTCCAAAAGAATTAAGGATTGATATCAAGATAATAAATTAATGACCAAGATAAAGGGTGGGAGGGAGTGAATAAGATTAAAAAGTTGGTTTAAATAAAAGGATGACGTTGAGTGGTAGGTGAGAGTCAAGTATAGATGTTGACTTTTGGTAAACCATCTTTGAATTCAATGAATATTAACATGTGGGAAGATGGGAGGAAAATGGTGAAGCAAGAGATGTGTGACATTTATGACATGCCTATAATTTTAGATTGTGATCCACATAAACAAGTTGAAGGGGTAGGATTAGAAAGAAGAGTTCATAATTAATTAATTAGATAAATAAAAGAGGTTATTTAATTTTAGTAGAAGAAAAATAGGTGTAAAATAGATAATTAAATAAATATTTATTTAGCTTATTGCATGAGAAAAATGACCAATGAACTAGATAAATAAATAAAAATATTTATTTAAGTAACAAAGAAATAGGTTGAGAAAATAAATAAATAAATAATTAATCAAAATTTATTTAATTAGTAGATCAATCATAGAAAAATAAATAAATAAATAAATAATTATTTAATTAAGGACAATTGTGGGTGTCTACAATAGGTATCTAAGAAGATGCTTGTACTAATGCTTATACCAATCAATTATGTGATATGATCATTCTTATCACTCCAGATTGATGTCTCGCTAAGTGTGTCTAAATTAGGGATAAGTCTATAAAGATGAGGCAAAATATTGAGATATCTACAATGTGTCAAGATGTCTTTTGTCAATATACATAATTGTTTCTAGCTGAAATGATTATGAAATAGTTGCATAACCCATGATCCTTATAATGACACACTAATTAAATGAAAAAAATAATAGATCAATACATATTACGTGGCTAGAATGGAGTGGCTTTATCCAAATAGAACTTTCCTAAGTGTCAGCATATCCAACTAATCCTTGAGTATACAAATATAGAAAAATCTTAAAAAAATAACTTGGGGATAAATTTGGAAAAATTGCATGGATAGATTGAAAGATCTTCTCAATACATTTCCAACACCACAAGAAACACAAAAAAATAGAATTTGAGGGAAAAAGTTATTGAGAGCCAAAAATGAAGATCAAAATTCAATCAACAACTAATTGCACTTGTAGAAAAGTATAGCAAAATAGAATAAACCATTGTGAATTTCTCAAAACTAGCTTTTCATCTATATCTCATTTGCCAAAAATTGACACTTTGATAGAAAGTTATGGAAAATTAAAAGAAGGCTCTATTTAGGGAATTATGCACAAGAAGTGAAACCCTAGTTGTTAGCTATCACTCATTAATTATGGGGTTTAAATAAATCTATTGTTAGTTAGGGTCAAGCAATGGTGGTTGTCATTGATGGTATGATGACGCTCAATGATGGTGGAGGATACACTACTAATGGGTGACCACTTGTCAAAATTAAGCAAAAAATTCAATTTAATAGAAGGGTAAGTGCAAGAAAATGGGGGAACAAAGGGGGTGTTGAATGATCATTTTTTCATAAATTAGGAAATATTGATCTTGGATAAGAAATTAAAGATATTTACATTAAAAACTTTAAGATGCAATAAGAACAAGAGTTATAGTGCTCTAATTATACTTTCTAAATGTTTTTTTAACTATGGATATCGAGGGGTTTGATTAGGATAGGGAACATAAAGTGATCCTATTTTTATGAGAAAACACAACATAGCATCTACATTGGCCTCCCTAGAATATTAACTTTTTAGTATTTAAAAAAATAACTTCAACAAGAAGTTATCTGACACCACACACACATGCATGTGCATACACACACACACACACACACAAATGAATTTATATGTGTGCACACACACGCACATACATGCACACATGCACACCTGCGCACACACACAACTTTTCAAAGTGGCCACATCTTGAAAACAAAATATTAAGAATGTACCCCCCACCCCACCACCTAATTTTTTTGTTTTGTATAGAATAGAGTCTAGTTTCTAAAATGTAGTTTGCTTCAAATGTTGATGAATATGTAAAAAATGAAACCAGGAATACCATATATAGTTTTTTAAAAAGCAATGAAGATATTAGAAAAAAAATTAAAGATAAAAAAAAATCTTGGATAATTTAAACATAGAAGAAAATACAATGTCAGAAAGCTAAGAGACATCTCAAGATTACTATGTTATTTATTTGAATTGACATCAAAAGACATGCAAACTTGATGGAAAGAACAATTAAGATTGTGTGAAGTTTTTAAATTAAAAAAATAATACATTTTTGGGCATTGAAATGTTAGTCAAACCCTTTAGGTTGGATTTACAAAGCAAGTACTACCCCAAGGGCTAGAAATACATAGAGTATCAAATAACACAAGAGCATTATAATACAAATATATTATAGGTAACATTATAACATGAGTGTGTTATAACATGCTCACATTTTTGTGAAGGTGTATCATCTTAAAATGGAAGCACTTTCATGTTAAGAATGTTTAGCCCTCCTTAGGGAGTGTTTTGGTCCATCATCATGTTGTCCTCTATTTTCTGCCCCTTTTCCATCTTCTGTGCCTATTTAGGACTCTGATTGGGCCTCTTTGGGCACTGTTTGCCCCACCTAGCATATTTTCCAAGGGTTTTAATCCCCTAGGTTAAGGTTGACCTCAACCTTGACCTAGGTTAGGGTCAACCTTGACCTTGACCTAGGTCCCCCTTTTTCATTGAAAAGTTTGCCGGATGCGTGGGGAAACTCAAAAGTTCATTTTTTCACTTCTGAGTCGGTTGCTTCGGGTTTCAAAGTAGTGAATCTTAAAATATATTTAATATAGGTCCAATCCTAGGGGTATAAGCTTAATGGTAATTTATTTCATATGTCAGCCTCTCTAGAATTTTGTGCCCTAGACTAGTAATTAAGGAAGCCTTTTCCTCTCATTTTGAGATGAAGGAAAAACAAGTGAAATAAGCAAGGAATGAAAAAAGAAATGATCATAATCACAAGAAATCATCTATATTCAAGCATCCAAGTTCTCCATTGAGGATCAAGGATTCAATCATTCAAGCCTTTGAAGGGATTTGGTTCAAGCATTCAAGATTCATCATTCAAACCCTAGATCTATCCATCATGGTGGTGTGATCTTCCTTTAAGATCCTTTGTGCATTCTCAAGATTCATTAATTCTTCCTTCAAGGTGGATTCCAAACATACAATCATGGAGGTTTTGATTTATATTTATGGTTTTTGACGTTGAGTCTAAGCTTTCATATTAACATACTTGTTTACATTTCAAATACAATGACATATATATTAAATACCATAGCTTCATTGTTAGATCTACTTCTACTACTTGCTAGTATTCTCCATTTCAATTCTATTTCAAGGTTAATTCCAAAACCAAGGTTTGACCAAGGCAACCCCCTCATCCAAACAAAAAAACCATTTTTCTTACAGGAACAGGTGCAGAGCAGTGAATTATAGAGTAGATTCAGATACCCTTTTCGACAACTTTTAGGATTCGCGAATAGAATTTCCGTCAGAGTAGCGTAGGTCAAGGTCGACATAAAGGGGTCAAGGTTGACCTGGTTTAGAAAATAAAAATATTTCTAGGTTTTCTCTATCTCTATGTTTTAGTTCCAGATCTGATTGCAGAATTTCCAAAAACTTATTACAGACACCAGAAAATAAGTATTTCCAGATCTACTACATTTGAAGATAAGTGTTTCATTTTATCCTAATCTTTCTAATTTATTGTTTCACTTTATAATTAAGGAATTAGATCCCCTTTCCCTCTTTATCCATAACCAGTTGATTCCTTTTCACATTGATCGTCTCCTTTTGGTTAATCAATTGGGATCTCCTTGTCTTGGATTAGGAGGTAATATATGTCCACAACACATCACACACATATTCATAGATATAAAAATATATATACACTTTATATATATATTTATATCTTACATTTTGGTGAACCTGCAATAGACAACTCTTTCTTTTTGGTGTTGGATGCTTTGCCTCCTTTCCTTAAGATTAGCTTAGATTAGTTTTCTTTTATGCTCTTGCATTTTAAAATTCAAAAACAAAATAAAAAATCCATATAGTCTACAAAATACAAAAATATTTCTTGCATTTCATTCACTATGAAGATCCTTAAGATGCTTTGGTGTGTGGCTATTTTATTTATTATTCTCCTCTTAGCATCTCTTTATAGTAATTATGATGTTTACGAGAGTATCATCCATTTCATTATGTTTGTCACTCTTCATGTTTCACTTGCTTATGCTATTATGAGATTGACTAATACTATCCTTCCTACTTTCAAAATTTTCATTAAGGATTTGTGTGGTGGACTTATTACTCTTTTGGATTATGTGAAGAATATGGTAGATGATACACCATTTTCTAATCTTCATAATCCTAATCCTGTCATTCCTAATCTAGTTCCTAATCTTCCTAATCCTAATCCTATCCTTCCTAATCCAATTCCTAACATTACTAATGTTCCCATTTCTCCATCTATTATTCCTAGTTCTTCCCACACTTATGATGAGGCTCAAACTATGGTTCATGATGTAGATATCCAAGAATTCTTTGATTTACCTTCCCCTTCTTATCCGATCCATGATGATATTAAAGGGGAGAGAAAATAAACTTCTTCTAAACCTATCATTCCACCTTACACAACATTTTCTCATGATCACCGTAAACAATCACTTCTTGTAGAAGCTTTACAAGATATGTACACTACACAATACAATATGATGGCTAAACAAGGTTATAAGGGTTTAGGGCTTGGTGTTTATGAACAAGGTATTAAATATCTGGTTCATATATCACCTAAACATGATATGCATGGTCTTGGATTTACACTATCTCAATTTAAGGAGGTTGATTCTGATCGTCACCCTCCTCTTCATGTTCTTCTTCCAACATCTTCCTTAGATTACCCTGATACTCCTCAAGATGTGGCTAAGGAGATGTATATTCAATTAATTAATTCTAAGAAAGAAATATTTAAACCTATACCAAATGATGCTCTCTCTAAGTACAAATGTCCTTTTCACTATATTAATACACATTTACTTGTTGATTGTGTGCATTTCAAGATGTATGTTAGAGAAAGAGTTGCTTTAGGAATTATATCTCACTCTTGTGCGGTTTTACAATTCCTTCATAATTTTCATATGGGGAATACCCCTCATTTTTCTATAATGTAGATATTTTCTCCTATTGTCTCTTGACTAGGGGGAAAGAGTTATTTTCTTCCATTTCTCTAGGATCCATTATGCTCTTAGCATGAATTTGGTTTTGAGCTTAATTGGTTATTCCTTCTCTATTTTATCCCTATGGTTTTGTATTATGATATCTTTCCTTTGATCATAATCATCCATAGCTCTCTTATGGTATTCATGATATATTTTCTAAATACATTTGTTTTGCAAAGGTATCCCTTGCTTTCATGCTTGGGGGGCAAGGTTTTCCTCCTTTCTCTCTATCTAGGGATCGACTTTCCTTAGCTTAGTGGCATTTGTTTATTCTGTAACATTATTTCATTATACTGACTGATGTTTTGGATATGGATATCCTTTTATGTGAGAGGTTTTTTTCCTAGGTCATCACCTCTTCTTTATTTTACAAATTATGTTCTTTATAAATTCTTGCCCTTGCTTTAGGGTTATAGTTTGCTTCCTTCGTTCCAAGATTACTCTTCCTCTTGATCGCAGGGGGCTTGTTGATTTAATATTTTGTCCCTCTTTTCTTTTCTTTGAAACATGATATTTTATCCAAAAATCACTCCTCTATGGTGGGGGTCTTGTGGATAAGATCTCCTTCTCTTTGAGGATCCTTTTTCCATAAGTGACATATCCCTTTTCATGACTATCTATGCTCTTTGATGTAAGGGTCAATTGTTAGTAATGAATGTTGAATATATCCTATGGGGGAGTATTCACATCCAATCTATAGTATTTGTATGTTGAATTCATGACTGTGGTTGTCATTGATGTCAACATAGTGATCTACTGGAGATTAGCAGAGGAGCATACAATGTTTGAATTAGACCACGTGGAGTATTGTAGATCAAGCTATGCGGAGTTGAGGAATTACTCTATATTATGTCTTGAGATTTTGGTCAAGAGTACATACAAAAATTCAACTATTCATGACAGTTATGTGTAAATCAGTGGAAGTAGTATTCCTAAGAAGCAGCTTGTGAAAACTGCATGATATCTCCTAATCAGGATAGAATCTGGGTATGCAAAGTTGTACAGTTGTTAAAGGTATTATGATAGTGATGTGGATGTGACAACAAGGTCAGAGGTCACATGAGTGAAGAATTATTTTCTTTGGAAGCTAACAGTTTTTATGTAATTGTGAAAATTGTGTAACGTGTGGAAGTTTATATTTAGTAATTGGTTAAGCCTTGTTGGCCGACTTATTTGTAATTATTTGAGTGTGTTATAAAGGAAGGATTGTTTTCCTCAATTATAAAATGATATGATAGATAGTATGAAAGTGAATTACAAATTTGTGCAATATATGTTGTAAGAGTATATGCAAAGTACAAAGATTTGGTATTGAGATCTGATGAAGTAGTTGGTGCGGTTTGGCATAGATAGAGGAGAAAAGATAAGTTGCTGAGATCAATAATTATTTGGTATTATTCTGTTGAATAATACAGAGATCAGTTGGACAATGTGTTAAGTGATCTTTCCCTTGAAGCTGTTTGGACAATGGGCCCTTTTGTCTTCCATAACTCCTAACAGAGTTAGAATCTTTTAACAGGGATTCAAAGTCTTCTAATAGGGACTCATATGTACTGAATGTATTTCATAAGGCTCTTAACAGATTCCATCCTCTCACAAGGAATTTTCATATTGGTACATCTTTTATGGGCATCATTCCCACCGGGGTTTACTCTCTGAACAAGAGGTTCCCTAGTTAACATATCTTGTGTTATTGTGTTGCTATGTATGTTCATATTTATATGGTTGTTGTTTACATTGATTATATGGTTTAAATCTATTAATGAAGAAAATAATTATATTTATCTGATAACTGATTCACCCCCCTGTTAGTTATCTCGGTGGACTTTACTTTCTAACAATTGGTATCAGAGCAGTAGGTCCATTAAGGAAAAGTTTAACAACTTAAGGAGATCCATGGAAAATCATTTCAGGAAAGAAAGCCCTAAGTTTGACAGAGTGAACTATGACAACTAGAAAGAAAAGATGAAGACACATTTGCTATGTTTAGGACTAGGATACTAGTTAATCACAAAGAATGAGAAGACTATCATTAAAGAAGACAAAATTGAAGAATGTACTAATGAGGAAAGAAATATGTTCATGTGTAACATACTTGCTAGAGAAACACTCTTGTCAACCCTTTCAGAGAATGAGTACAGGCAGGTAAAATATCTAAGAGCATCTCATGAAATTTGGTTAGCTTTACAATCTACTTTTGAAGGTAATGTACATGTAAAGAGAGTCAGATTACATAATTGGATATGTGCATTTGAAGATATAAGAATGATGGAAGATGAATATGTTAGTAGTTATATTGGTAGAATGTTAGAGACTTTTTCAGGTATCAAATATTGTGAAGAAAACAAGACAGACAATGAAGTGATATGGAAAATTCTAAATACATTAACTCTTGTATTTAAGCATACATCGCAGATGATTGAGAAAGTTATACCTAGTACTGCTAACTTCACCAGAGAGACCCTTCTTGGAAGACTAGAAGCAACAGAGATAAGCTTGAGACAATTAGAGATCTACCTAGAATTGAGATAGCATTCAATGCACTTAGTGTTCACCCTACCTTGTCAAGAAGCATTAGTGTGAGTGGAGACTACGCTAGTGGCAACACATCTAAGAATAAAGAAGACATGAAGATTAAGGAAGGAATTGCCTTGCTTGTGAAAAGAGAACTAGAAGGTAAGAAATTTTTTAAATGTTGGACTTGTCAATAATATGGTCATTTTGCATCTAAATGTCCTAAGAGAGTAAAGAAGTATAAGAAGAAATTTAAACCTAGAAGATCTGAAGAATGTTACTATGCTAATGATGAAGAATTTGAGGCTAGTATGGAGAAATCCCTAAGTGAAAGTGATAATGAGAATGATGATATAGGATTTGTAGCAATAAAAGAAGAAAAATCTAAAACTAAAGTTAGACAAGAAAAAGCTTCAATTTCTCAAGTAGAAAAGAGATCTGATTGGATTATAGATAGTGGTTGTTCACATCATATGACTGGAGATATGAAGAAGTTTATAAAGTTTAACAATTATGATGGAGGAATTATTAGAGTTGGAAACAATGCACCTTGTTTGATAAAAGGAATAAAATCTATTTCTCTTGATGGAAAGACTAACATTGTTGATGTTTATTTTGTGAATGGATTGAAACATAATATTTTGAGTGTTGGACAGTTAGTTGATAAGGGATATCAAGTTTGGTTTACTGAGAAAACTTGTGTGATCAAGGATAAGGATGGTAATTTGATTGGAACTGGATCAAGAACTAGAGGTAATGTATTTTAGTTGAACCTTGCAGAGATGACATGCTTGATTACTAAGATTGATGACAGTTGGTTATGGTACGGAAGATTTTGTCATACTGAATAAGATGATAATGATGTAAGAGGGGTATGAATGAGGAATGTGATATTTTAGGGGAATATAGTACCTATCCCTAATCCAAATTCCCAAAAGGAGAGTTTGATTAATCACAAAGAACTGATCAATACACAAATAAATCAAACTATGGAGAATATGAAGAAAGGAGAGAATCTTATAATTTTCTATAGGAAGTATGTGCTTGAAATCTTAAATGCATAACAAACAAATACTAACCTCAAAATAGGGTAAATCTGGAAAAGACTATTTTGTTATGCATGTGTACAGTTTTGGGGAATTCTGCAACCTGCTCTAGACTGGAAATGTCGAGACATAGAAAACTCATAAAGCTTTTATCTTTCTGGAACTAGGTTGACTTTGACCTTAGGATCAGGGCACGATCTTACCCCGGGGCACAATCTTACCCCCCAATGAAGGTTGATCTTGACCCGAAATAGCTTTGACGAAAATTCTATTCGCAGATCCTAAAAGTTCACCAAAAAGGGTATCTAGATCTGAACTGCAATTCATTGCCATGTACCTATACCTATAAGAAAAATGGTTTTTTTAAATTGGATGGGGGGTTTTCCTTGGTCAAACCCTAGTTTGGAATCAACCTTCAAATGTAATTAAAATTGTAATATATAAACAAAGTAAATAGAACTATTCACCTTGCTTATGTTGAAATCCTTGTGGAGGATTTGAATCCTTGAATCCACAAGTATGGATGCTCCAAATAAATGTAGAATTGTATGTATGATGTCTCAAATCAATGGAATTAGACCTGTAACACCAATCTTGAATGGATCTTAGCATAAGAAGAGGCTTAGATGAATGTGAATGGAGAAATCTTCAAGGGGGCTCCAAAGAGATTGAATCCTTCAATGGCTAACAATGGATCTCCTTGATGAATGCTCGAATGCTTGAATACTTGAATGCTTGCTTGCTTTCTTTTTCCTTCTTTCTTGCTTGCACTTGAGAGCTTGATCATGAGAGTGGATTGTAGATGGTAGATCGTAGATGGGTTGAAATGAGAGAGGAAGGCTTCCTTTTATAGTGATCTAGGGCACAAACTTTTAGAGAGGCTGACATTGGAGAATTAAATCCCAATTAACCTTAACCCTTAGAAATTGACCTAGATTAAATTCAATTTAAGAGTTTACCATTATGAAATCTAAAACAACCAACCTAAAAGCGAGAAAATAAAACTTTCCGAAGCCCGACATCCCGAAACCTCCAGAACTTAAAAATTGGACCCAAGGTCAGGGTCAAGGTCGACTCTGCCCTAGGTTAGAGTTGAGTTTGACTCTACCCTAGGTCAAGGTCAAGGTTGACCTTGACCCCGAGGTCACAGATCTCAAATTCTCAAGACTAGGTGCCATAAATAGGCTGGAAATAGGTGGAGAGAGAAGCAGAACATGGGAAAAAGCCAAATCCATGAAAATACCTATTCAAGGCACTTGACATGATCGCAAACCACTTACTCAGAGGGATAAACATTCTTAACATGGAAGTGCTTCCATTTTAAGATGATACATTAAGCCCCCACTTTAGAAAGAGTATGGACTCGATGCAAACTCTTGGTAAAGGAGATCATAATGAAAATATAATCTTATTGAAATCAAAGGGACAAAGAAAACATCAAGCCCCCAAGGACTCAAGTCTTCACCAAATCCAAGATTACAATAAGAGAGACATCTCTAGAGAAAGAGAAAAAGAGTGTGATTACCTCGCCCAATGAGAACTTATGTCCCATTGTGAACAACATAAGGAAACGATGCAACTGGAAAGATGGAATTGAACTGCCTAGTGAATGTGGCTACTCAATAGTCAACCCATCAAGGATTCACCCTCAGGAATATTCTATTCCATGAGAGTAAAACCAAAAACAAAAGAGATCTAGTCTTAAGGACACCTCTGACCTTAAGGGATAAATTTTTTTGAAACTCGAGGGATCAAGAGATCCTAAATAAAAATCCATGCTTTAAGGATTAGTCACTAATCCATAAAGGGAGAAAAGTATCTTGAAAAATAATATATGCATATCAAAAAGTGTGTGTGTGCAATAGGTGAGTAGAGTGTATGCCCCCATGTTAAAGTCATTGCTAACACTTTAACAGGAGCAATGGCTTTAACGAAAACATAAAAATCCACTAATTATGTTTCCACTATGAGATTCCCCCAAACGAAAACAAATCAAGGGAAATACCACATAAACATACATAGAACATATAAGGGATCTACCTATCACGGGGTCAGTATGATCATAAGATAATATATATATGATATTATTACAAATGAATTGAAATCATTCCCCAAAGAAAGTATAACTACAATCACAATGGAGGAAAGATCACATAAGAGATATGAAGATGAATCTTTTCGGACCATGACATAGATACCAAAAAGAATTAGTGCTACCAAGCTGCGAATCCAAGTAGACTATACAAGGAAACATTTACAAACAATAGTATAGGTACAACATAACATGAAACAACATATAGAATAATAGAGGTACATATAGAGGAAATTGTACAACAGGTTTGATTCCTTGATCACCTTGTACCAACAAAGCAACAGGGGTCATATAAAAGAATATAACAACTAGCAAACACATCATGGGAGAAGCATAGTACAATAGGAAAACATACAACAAAGCTACCATAAAGGACAAGCCCATCAAGAATGCTGCCTACTCTCCCCATCTCATTCTATATCATTTAGGGAAGGTGGGTAACTTGCAAGAGGGACTATATCTAACATAGTAGGAATGATAGCCAGTTCCAAACAAGGATCCTCTTGAGAATCACAATGTTCGATACTAGGTGTAAGTGTCAATTGCGATGAAAGAATATTAGGTAAATCAATGTCAATGTCAATAGTCTCATATTCATCATTAACATCATCAAGAGTATCTTCTTCATCTAGATTAATCAAAATAGGATCTAAGATACGAATAGGATCATCATAATCTTGCATTTTAACATCATTATTAGCAACAATTTCTTCTAAAACATCATGCATAGGCTTATTAGAAGAAGGTAAAGAATTTTGAAGAACAGGATTATAGGCTTTAGCTTGAGCATGATGCTTCTTACGATATTCATTAGCAGATCGATTACATTTTGTCTTACTTGAAATATATTGAGAACTAGGAGAAGTAATCACCAGATCCTTCATAGGTTCTATAGGAGAATTAGTAGGATTCATAGCAGACTGACAAGCAACACTAGGAGCTTGATTAACAGATGTAGAAGTCATGGATAAAGGAGGTATGGAAGGTGTAGGAAAAAGACCATGATTAAGATCCATCGGTGACATGCTTAACTTGAGAATCTTACGATGCTTATAGGCTTGATATGAGCATAAAAGATTATCAAGTCGAGAAGGACATGAATTAGGTAATGAAGGCCAAAAGAAGTCAAGAGTAGCATAATCCATGGGCCTAGAAGGTTGATATAAACTATGATTAATCATATTCACTTATTCATCATGTATGAATTTAAGACACTTATGGATAGGTGAAGCAACAACATGCATGGAATTTAACCATGAGAAACCAAGCTTAACTTGAAATTGATCAAAAGTAGGGACAACAACAAAGGTAGTGTTCACAATTTTGCCACAAATTTCAACCAATAAGTTAATAGAACCAAATGATGGATAAAGAAAACCATTACAAGTTTGAATCCACACATTTGATGTATCATAAGAATCACATTGCAAGCTTTTCATAAAAAGATTTTCTTCAGTAATAACATTGAATAAGGATGTAGGATCAACAAGACAACCACAAGTAGGTATCTGATAAATCCTAGCATAAATGTAAAGGGAACCATCATGAGCTTTAATAGTCTCATAATCATCAAAGGTAATCAAGAGTTCCCAAGGTCTTTTATTCTTAGGTTGCTTTCGAGGTTTAGGTTGAATTTTCAATTTAGGCTATGGTTTTGGTTGAGGTTGAGATGGAACTTGAGATTGAAGAAGAGGTTGAGGCTAAGGTGGAGATATAGTTTTAACAACATGCTCCACTTGATTAACAATGTGATTAAGATCATCCATCTTTGAATCATAAACAATATCCATAGAAGATGGCTAAGCAATGGTATTAGTATCATGTGTAGGTAAATAATTCATATAGATTTGAAGATTTTGATTAGGAGGAGAAAAAAATCTGTTCCCACTACCATCAAGATTATCAATAGATAAGGCATTAGAGTTGATTAAGTCTTGAATCTTGTATTTTAAAGAATAACATTTCTCAGTATCATTACCATTTTGACGATGATATTGACAAAAAAATTTAGGATCAAAAGATTTGGATACTATTGTAGTAGGTAAAGAGGTCAAATAGGAGGTAAAGTAATAATATTAGCAGTTAACAACCTATTCATAATAGAATGTAAAGATTTAGAAAGAGGAGTGAACATACGATTTAATCAAAAAGTAGTGGATGCAGAAGTGGCATTGTGAGATGCAACAACAACTTGATCAACAACTGCATTTGCTTGTTTATTTATCTTTACATAGTTGTTGAATTTTTGAATTAGTTTGGATTAGGAGCAGCATCACTCTTATCAACTGGAACAGGAGCCATTGGAGTGTGCTTTCAAATTGACTCACTTGTAATTGATAATGATGAAGCACTGCACAAAGTTGTTGAAAAGAGGTAAATTCAGTAAGCAGAATCTTATCTCTAATATCCTTTTGCAAATTTAAAATAAACATATGTTGAATATCAATATCAGGAACATGGTAGGAAATCTGAGCATGTAAATGCTTAAATCTACCAATAAATTTAGTCAATTTTTCCCTAGCACTTTGTTTACAATGCATCAAATCAGTCAAAGACACTTGCGGGTCAATGTTATTTTGAAATTGTTGAATAAAAGCATTAGAAAGTTTTGGAAAAGAGTCAATAGAATAAGGAGGCAAGGAACAATACCATTGTAAGGCCTTCTCATGAAAAGTTATAGCAGACAACTTGGCTAAAATCCTATGGTCATGAGCATAATCACTACAAAGGATTTGAAATATTTTAACATGATGAACATGGTCTCCTTTTCCATTGTAATTCTCAAGACGAGGCATATCAGCTTGCTGAGGAATGGGAGTACAAATGATGTCTTAGGACAAAGGACTTCCCATGTCACATGTAGGAAAGCTAAACTTATTTTGAGTCAAGGATGCAAGTTGTTGTTGTAAAGATGACACAGTTTGAGCCAAACTGATGATTGTTGAATCATTAGAAGAAATAGGAGGAATAGAAACATTAGAAACACTAGGTAAAGTGTATGGAGCTGCAAGAATGGAAGACACAACTAGAGGAACACTTGGAACTACAATTGGAAGAGGATTGGAATAAGTAAAAGGAACATTGTGATAAGAAGGTTGTAATGTAGGAAGGGACACATGAGGAACACTCATAGGAACAAAGGGAACCATCACAGTCACTAAAGGAGTATAGGTAGGAATACTAGGTAAAGGAGTAGAAGAAGGTTATATACTAGTGACACGAGGAATCAATCCTAAATATTGAGCTTCTTGAGCTAAAGGTTTAACATTTGAATGCACAAGATGAGTAATACCACACAAGAGATTAACACCTTGATCACTATCACGAAGAAATTTCTTAAGAGCCTCTATAGCTTGAATGAAATCTTGATTATGGTCTTCTTGAATAAGCCAATTACCCATTTTATCAAGTTCAGTTGAAAGTTTTTGGACTTGTTCAGGAGGAACTCTTAAAGAATCATCCTCATCATGAGATGAGTGAGAAGATTTTTTCTCCATAATAGGATTGGAATCATGAATAATCAAATTATCATTCAAAATCCTAAGGAAAGGAGAGGAAGACTTAGGATCAAAGGCACCCATAAGTCTATGACTTTGTCTAACTGGAATATTATAAGTAGGACTAGAGGTAGTAAATCTCATATACCAATGCAATGCAAATGAACTAAACTAAGAAAACATAAAACACAAACAAATGAATATTTTTGTATTTTAAAGAGATTTTGTAATTTTTTTTGTATTTTTGAAATATAAATGCAAGAAATCTAATAAGCATGCAAGATTTAACATAAAAGGAAAATCTAACACCAAAAAGACAATATAAAGGGAAATCTAACACCATAAACACAATAGGGCATCTAATTCCACAAAAGAAAAGAGGGTAAGCATGTTGGGTTCACCAAAATGAATAGGATGATAATGATGTAAGATGGAGATGAATGAGGAATGTGATATGTGAGGGGAATATAAGACCTATCCCTAATCCAAATTCCCAAAAGGAGAGATCCAAATTGATTAATCACAAAGAAGTGATCAATACACAAATGAATCAAACTATGGAGAATATGAAGAAAGGAGATAATCTTATAATTTGCTATAGGAAGTATGTGCTTAGAATATTAAATGCATAGAAGAAAAATACTAACCTTAAAATGGGGTAAATCTGGAAAAGACTATTTTCTGATGCCTGTGTACAGTTTCAGGGAATTCTGCAACCTGCTCCAGACTAGAAATGCCAAGATAGATAAAACCTAGAATTTTTTTGTCTTTTTGGAACCAGGTCAACCTTGACCTCAGGATCGGGGCACAATCTTACTCCAGGGCACAATCTTACCCCCCACTGAAGGTCCACCTTGACCCGAAACAACTCCAATAGAAATTTTGTTCGCAGATCCTAAAAGTTTGTCAAAAAGGGTATCTAGATTTGAACTGCAATTCATTGTCTTGTACCTATACCTACAATAAAAATGGTTTTTGTTGTTTGGATGGGGGGTTTGCCTTGGTCAAAACCCAGTTTGGAATCAACCTTGAAATGTAATTAAAATTGTAATATATAAACAAAGTAAATGGAACTATTCACCTTGCTTATGTTGAAATCCTTGTGGAGGATTCAAATCCTTGAATGCACAAGTATGGATGCTCCAAATAAATGTAGAATTGTATGTAGGATGTCTCAAATCAATGACATTAGACCTTCAACACCAATCTTGAATGGATCTTAGCATAGGAAGAGGCTTGGATGAATGTGAATGGAGAGATCTTCAAGGGTGCTCCAAAGAGATTGAATCCTTTAATGGCTAACAATGGATCTCCTTGATGAATGCTCGAATGCTTGAATTATTGAATACTTGAATGATTGAGGATGAATGAATGCTTTCTTGCTTTCTTTTTCCTTCTTGCTTTCTTTTTCCTTCTTGCTTGCTTTCACTTGAGAGCTTGACCATGAAAGTGGATTGTAGATGGTAGATCGTAGATGGGTTGAAATGAGAGAGGAAGGCTTCCTTTTATAGTGATATAGGGCACAAACTTCTAGAGACACCGACATTGGAGAATTAAATCCCAATTAACCTTAACCCCTAGAAATGGACCTAGATTAAATGCAATTTAAGAGTTTACCATTTCAAAATCTAAAACAGCTGACCCGAAAGTGAGAAAATAAAACTTTCCAAAGCCCGACATCCTGAAACCTCTGAAACTTGAAAATTGGACCCAGGGTCAGGGTCAAGGTCAACCTTGACCCTGATGTCACAGATCTCAAATTCTCAAGACTAGGTGCCAAAAATAGGTGGAGAGAGAAGCAGAACATGGGGAAAAAGCCAAATCCATGAAAAGACCTATTCAAGGTGCTTGACATTGTTGGAAATATTCAGGAATTAACCGAGTTACTGAGAGGGGAGGGGTGAATCAGTAACTCCAAATTTTCTTTCAATTACAGATGTATTAACATGTAGTTTACTTTAACCTTTGCATACAGAAAGCATGAAACTTAAAAGCATTCACAATAATGACACATAGATTTGGTTACCCAGAAACCTTCCAAAAAGAAAGTAAAACTGGGGTGGGGATGAAACCCACAAAGCTTTAATACTGTAGAATAAAGTTGGCCGGTTAAGGCTTACAATTTGATCACTTCTGATGATCTGCCCTGTTAGGAGCAATAGGATTGCTAAATCCACCCTGTTAAAGGATTTACAAACATACAATGAAGTATGCACTCGGTAAAGAGATTTTACAAAAGACTGTTAAGTCTACCCGGTTAAAGGATTTAGTACTGATTCACCTGTTAGGATGAAACAGTAGATCTCTTGCTTTGCAACTGGATTGCTGATTGAGATTCATTGATGTACTGATCACCTTCTATGATGAATTTGTCTTTGCTGTTCCTTATACTGCTGAAGCTCTTTGTAATTCGCTTATCTCTGCCTTTCTTTCTTTTTCACATACATTCTTCTTACATACATCTTGACATTTTTACAACATTGTTTGTATACAAGTCTTAAATAATTAATTACAATTACAATTATAAAGTCGGCTTGACAAATAAACATAAGTGCTACTAAGTCGGCCCAAGTATAGTTACACGGTTCCTGCAAACTAACTCGATGACTTTCTGATACTCGGCGTCCACTGCATTACTCGGCATCATCATGCACTCGGTAGAAGTGAAGGCACGGTTCATACTGATCACTCGGTAGGTTTTGAACTCGGTAAATACTGGTGACTCGGTAGACATGATGTTACTCGGTTTACACTGTCCTGCTTAGTTTGTACTAACTTGCTCGGTTTGCACTGTCTGCTCGGTTTGCACTGTCTGCTCGGTTTGTACTGTCTGCTCGGTTTGCACCCAGAATGCAAATAAGTGTTGTCACTAGTGGCAATTCTGCTTAATGCCAACAATCTCCCCCTTTGGCATTAGTGACAAAAACACTTATTGGCCAAAACTTATATACATGAATCATGCTGAGTTTTATTTTGATTTTTCAAAATTTGTCTTTGCTATAGGGCTTTATACATTGTCTCCCCCTTTCAATGTGCTAACTGTTTCTATACAAATCTTCTTCTATACATATATCTCTCTCTATACATATCTCCCCCTTTTTGACGATAATGCCAAAGGTGTATATACAAGTTTTTTTACAGAGAGAATCCAAAATTTGATAGAAAATCAGAATGTACCTTCATTATTAGTGCCAGGGTTTTGTCCCAACTTTCTTGCAGAATCTTGCATGTTTGGATTGCAATTTGGACTTCTGCAGAGAGTTTAATCATGTGATCTGCGATAGAGAACTAATTGTCATGAATCAATGTTTTGGAATGTTCAATGTGCTTATACATTGTATTCATGATGGGAAGGATCATGTGTTGGATGTCTAGCAGTGTGGACCGGATCCTTGTGTCTTCTTTCAATAGATCTGACTGCATATTTGATAGATATGAGATTTTCATGTGATGAGCAGAGCTTGAACTTGGTTCAAGTTGCAGCTTCTGTATGCTAATCTTCATATCCTCATCCATTTTATTCATTTTATCCTTAACATCCTTTGTGAACTCGGCAATATTGCATAATCTGGCCAAAAGAGAGGTAGCATTCGAGGTAGATTCAATGTTTGACAAAACTGAAGACAATTCTACTTAGTTAATAGCTATGTGCTGAGCAATGTGCTCAAGCACTTTATTGTTGAATCTCTTCTCGGCTCTTTCAACTAACTTTTCTATCCTAGATGAATCCTCATTGTATTTATTAACTGCTTCTGCTAATTGTAGCAAAACATGTTGGGAGGAGTCTACTTTAATACCTAATGCATCAGACAAAATGTCCTTAGCATCCTTGATGATTTGATATTCCTTGTCTCTCTCCTCTTTAAGCTTCTTTTGCTTTGCTTTCCTTTGGAGGATCTCACCTATATTTTGCATTTGGTCCACTGATAGATTTGCAAAATCCAATGTTGGAATCTCTATCTCTTCATCTAGGTCTATATCCTCTACTATATTTTTACCCAAAAATTTTATACTCGGTAGAGCCTTAGGCTTATCTGTACTTAATGCTTTAGTAGTAGTGACAATAGATATAGTAGGGCTGGCTATAGAGACTGGCACACTGTCTACTGGAGAGCTTAAAATATTTACACTTGTAGAATCAAAAACTGGAAAACTTACTGCTAGAAAACTTGATGATGTGGGAGACTGCAACTCGGTAGAAGAAATGGTAGTTGCTTCTGTTGTTGCTATAGATGATTGGACAAATGTTGAAGTTGTCACAACCATGCTTGAAGGTGTCTCCGGGATGGATGTAGAAACTTTTACTGGAGAGGTAGGAAGGGATGCAATGACTTCTTCTGCTATTCTCACAGTATCATCTACCTCAGTGGCTTCTTCTTGTTCATCACTGTCATCTTCAATGTCTTTTATTATGACTGTTTCAATACTCGGTTGGAGAAGATGGTATATGTTTTTCCATGTAGCATTTGCAGCCTTCACAACCGATTCAATATTGTTGATCAGAATCAAACAAGTATTGAACTTTAATGTTATCTTACTTTAATTTTCTTTCAATGCCTTCTTTCCTTCATCATTTTTCAAGCTCGGCATTAAATGTCTCAGGGTTTGATCAAATATGTCTATCACAGTTTGCTTTGCATTGCTCCATCTCATTTTTATTGGATTTAATAGAACTGCTGGAACCTGTGGGGCTATTTCTTTAGGAGAGTATTTCCACTATCCCATCTTTTCAATAACAACATCTTCTATTTCCTTCTATTCTATTTTCGATCTGGTTTCATATTTAAAAGATTTTATGTTACTTACTCCAGATCCTGATCCGTCTCTAAAGAGTTTGATCTTTTCTTGAAAGTTTAGAGGAGGCCTTTTGAATACTATGTCTTTATCTGCCTTGTTTGTCTTGTCTCTTGCACTTCTCCTTGTAAATACAGCAGTGGGAGGCTTAGGTGCCTTAGTGATGAATACCTTTCCTTTCTTCTTTGCAGGTTCTGGTTCCTCTATTTTCTCATCCTTTTCCTCTTCTTCTTCATCTTTTTCTTCTTTGTCCTCGGTTATCATTTGCATTTTGGCTATCCTCTTCTTTCCTTTGTTTACCGCCTGTGGAAGCTTTATGCTTAGTTCAATTCTCACCTTAGCTTCATCATATGTTCCAAAATATGGAGCTTTGGGATTGACAGGCTGATTAAGAAGAGCTTCAATGATATTCTTGGTTTCATCAATATTTACCTCATAAGGAAGAGGTTTTACATATATAGTCCTCGGTTTAGCTGCTTGAATATATACATTGTCACAATCCACCATAAAACAAATGTCATCCTTGTAATCTTCCACCAACTTCTGTGGAATCCGAAATCTGTCATTCATTTTCTCTTTGAAAGACTCAATATAATTATCCATGATGCTTTCAAAATTTTCACCCATTTCTAAGATGTATTCATTTATTTCATAAAGGGCTGGCACATCTTTTCTCCATACAACTTTTCCTTTAGAAGGGAAGAATTTCTGAGCATAGAAGAATAAACAGACCAATAAGGATCCAAACTTACATGGATTGTTTTTGGAAGTTTGAATGCTTTCCATGTTTTTGTTAAACTGCTTTAACAATAAGTCTGCTAGGTCAAATGTTAAGTTGTTCTTGACCACTTTGTATGCTAGGTCAATAGCTTCACAGGAGACACTATTCTGTCGACTAGAACTGTATATCTTATGGGCAATAATGTGTGTACCAAACTTCAGTTCAACATCGATAATGCTGCTAACTTTCATGCCTCTACTGTCCCACTCGGCTAGGGTTTTCTTCTCTAGTTCTGTCCGACCTAGGGTTTTGGTAGTTTTTGCTTTGTTCAACACGGGAAGACCGGTGATTTGATGAATCATCTTCTTTGTGATCTCTATGGGTCGTTCAAGCCAAATCTTGCCATCATGTACACGGTTGAGAATGTATCTAACCCATTTATCTTGAAAGTTTCGAGGTAGATGTGCAATGTGAACTAAACCTTTATCTTCCAAATGTTTGTGCTCGGGTTTCAGAATACCATCCATACACAGTTCTTCATGCACAGTATCTAGTTCTAGGTTCCCCATTTCATGAATTGAACAGTTGAAATGATTGCGGATATCGTTAATAAGTAGTACCTTAGGAGGAATCTGAGATTGAGCTCCGTTCGGATCTAGGGCTGCTGCAATTGCGGGCACGATTTTGAAATCTGGTGCTTTCCATTCCCCGTGGACTAACATATCTGATCCTTTCTTCGCTGAAGTGCTGGATGATGCCATGGTAGCTCACAGAAAATTCCTTTCGCAAAAGTATTGAATCGCTGGGTTGCTCTTGAAATTTTCTGCTCTCAAAGTGCTAAAGGTTCGCGGTGAAGAATGAGTTTGATTACTTGCCTTTTGTTTACAACTCTGTCATTAATGCTTAGTACAAATTAGGGTATGAATTCTGACAGACTGTTACCCACTAAGAATTAATTTCTCGGTAAAGACTTCGCAACTCGGTGAACTCGAGAATTCATATTGCTCCGACCTCGCTCGGTAAAAACTGGTACCAACCTTGCTCAGTAAAGACTGATACTGACCTTCCTATGATCTTACTGCATCTTGCATGCTGATTTAGATCTTTCTTTTAATTCAGTTCTGGAACTGCTTGAGATTGGTCTATGAGAATACAGTTCCAGTGCTTTCTTAGAAATTTAGTTTGAGTCGGTAGAGCCACCCATTCCATTACTTGGACTGGTTTGCTCGGTAGATTTAGGAATCTATTTTTGTCTCACCTGTTTCCTGACCTTAGTTGCTTCATTCTTCTTTCCATCTTCAACTTCACTAGCATTCATGCAGTTTCTGGCTATGTGACTGAGTTTAGTGCATTTGAAGCATCTTACGGTAGTATCTCTTTTTCTTAGATGATGTTTTATGCAATTCATGCCAATGTGTCCATATTCTCCACAGTAATGACATCTACACCAGGTGTTGTAGTCCCATCCAAACATTGCTTTCATAATTTGTTCTGCTGGATTGAATATTTTGGATCTGCACTCGGATGCCTTGTGACCTTGTTTGTTGCATTTGTGACAATTACCTCTGAATCTTGGTTTTTCCCTGCATTAATTTGCTTTGTGACCATGTTGATTGCAGTTGTAACATTTTCCATTGAATTCTGCTTTTTCATTGTTCCAACATTTATTTGAAGTATGTCCTATTTTACCACAATGATTACAAGTAGGTTTTTGATTTCTTTGAGTACCTTGCTTAGAAGATTCACCTTCTCCTTTGTATCCAAGTCCTGCTTTTCCTTTTTGCCTATGAAGATTTCGCTCATACAGCTGATTCAAGTCTTCTTGACTTTTCAACATTCCTTCATTGATTTGTTTTTCAGCGTTTAGGTCATCCACCAATCTTAGATTGATTTCCTTTTCAGATCTTAGTTCTTCTCTTGTGCTTTCTATTTCTGATCTTAGATTCAGAATTTCCTCATTTGTATGAGAGATCTGATCAATTAGGTTTTCTAGCTGAAGGGTTTTATTTTGGACTTCAATGTTCCTTCCATCTAATTCATCTTTCAACTTGTTTCTTTGTTCCAAGATCTCACAGAATCTTGTAGAGTGTAGCTCTTGTTCTCTTTTTAATTTTCTCACTTCTTCCTGCAGAGACCCATTCTTTTCTAGGAGTTCTTTGACAGCATTGTTTGCTTCATCTGAGCTATTTGAGGGAAAAAGATATTCAATCTTTTCTTCAATGTAATTCTGATCATTCATCTAATTTGCAAGTTCCTTCCTTCTTCTTAGGGATTGGGAAAGATGTTCTTTTGCTTCTTTGAGTTTAGCTATGGCCATTTCCAGATCTAGCTTTTCATTTTCAATCACCTTGTTCAGTTTGAATACCTCCATTGTCCTGGATCTTTGCTCAAGCTAGTTAAGCTTTGTCTTGAGAACCAATGCTGCTCTGATACCAATTGTTGGAAATATTCAGGAATTAACCGAGTTACTGAGAGGGGAGGGGTGAATCAGTAACTCCAAATTTTCTTTCAATTACAGATGTATTAACATGTAGTTTACTTTAACCTTTGCATACAGAAAGCATGAAACTTAAAAGCATTCACAATAATGACACATAGATTTGGTTACCCAGAAACCTTCCAAAAAGAAAGTAAAACTGGGGTGGGGATGAAACCCACAAAGCTTTAATACTGCAGAATAAAGTTGGCCGGTTAAGGCTTACAATTTGATCACTTCTGATGATCTGCCCTGTTAGGAGCAATAGGATTGCTAAATCCACCCTGTTAAAGGATTTACAAACATACAATGAGTATGCACTCGGTAAAGAGATTTTACAAAAGACTGTTAAGTCTACCCGGTTAAAGGATTTAGTACTGATTCACCTGTTAGGATGAAACAGGAGATCTCTTGCTTTGCAACTAGATTGCTGATTGAGATTCGCTGATGTACTGATCACCTTCTGTGATGAATTTGTCTTTGCTGTTCCTTATACTGCTGAAGCTCTTTGTAATTCGCTTATCTCTGCCTTTCTTTCTTTTTCACATACATTCTTCTTACATACATCTTGACATTTTTACAACATTGTTTATATACAAGTCTTAAACAATTAATTACAATTACAATTACAAAGTCAGCTTGACAAATAAACATAAGTGCTACTAAGTCGGCCCAAGTATGGTTACACGATTCCTGCAAACTAACTCGGTGACTTTCTGATACTCGGCATCCACTGCATTACTCGGCATCGTCATGCACTCGGTAGAAGTGAAGGCACGGTTCATACTGACCACTCGGTAGGTTTTGAACTCGATAAATACTGGTGACTCGGTAGACATGATGTTACTCAGTTTACACTGTCCTGCTCGGTTTGTACTAACTTGCTCGGTTTGCACTGTCTGCTCGGTTTGCACTGTCTACTCGATTTGCACGGTTTGCACTGTCTGCTTAGTTTGTACTATCTGCTCGGTTTGCACCCAGAATGCAAATAAGTGTTGTCACTAGTGGTAATTCTGCTTAATACCAACAGACATGACCCCAAACCACTTACTCAGAGGGCTAAACCTTCTTAACATGGAAGTGCTTCCATTTTAAGATGATACACATATAAACTTTGATAAAATTATGAAAATAAGTACTACACTTGCTGTAAGATATTTGCCTAAAATTATGAAACCTACTAACATGATTTGCAAGGAGTGTGTTATGGCTAAACATAAGAGAAGCTCATTTCGTAGTAAGAAGTTCACATTAGCAGAAAAGTTAGAAATTATTCATACAGATTTGAGCGGTCCCACAAGGATTAGAGGATTCTACGGTGAAAGGTATTTTTTAATTCTTGTTGATGATTTTACAAGAATGATGTGGATTGCATTTCTTAAAGAAAAATGTGAGACATTTTATAATTTTAAAGTAATTAAGAACAAAGTTGAGAATGAATCTGGAATTAAGATTAAATGTTTAAGATTAGATAGAGATGGAGAATTTACTTCAAAATAATTTAACACTTTTTGTGAAGTGAATGGTATTAAGAGACAATTTTCAGCCCCTAGAACACCTGAACAAAATGGTATTGTAGAAAGAAGAAACAAGTCAGTGACTGAAGCAGCAAAAACTATGTTATTTGAAAATGATTTGGCGAAGATATTTTGGAGAGAAGCAGTGAATACAATAGTATATACAATGAAAAAAGTACAAATCAGAGTAGACACAGACAAGACACCTTATGAATTGTGGTTTGGACATGTGCCATCAGTTAAGTATTTCAGAATTTTTGGAAGTAAATATTATATTAAGAGAGATGATGACATTGGAAAGTTTGACCCTAGAAGTGATGAAGGTATATTTCTTGGTTATTCATTGAAAAGAAAAGCTTATAGATGTTTCAATAAAAGAAATAAAACTATTGTTGAGAGTGCAAATGTTAAAGTTGATGAAAAGTTCAAAATTTAGGAAACAATGCTTCATTATGAATCAGATGAAGGAACTTGTCGTAGAATTGATCAAGAAAATATTGGATTATTTTATGAAATTGACAGTGGTTTACAGAATGAGAGTCGCATTGAGGAAATTAGAGAAGAACCTAGAGGAGGACCTAGAGTTGAAGCAAGAACTGAGAGAGTGACACCTAACAGGAATCTAGCAAGAAATCATCCTATTGAGCAGATTATTGGGAGCATAGAAAAAGGAGTTCTGACATAGAATAAGGTACAAGAAGAACTATATTTAATTTCTCGAATTGAACCTAAATATACTGATGAAGCTTGTAAAGATGAATATTGGATTAAACAAATGAAGGAAGAACTATATCAAATTGAAAAGAACAAGACTTGGGAGTTGGTCCCTAGACCTAAAGATAAGAATGTTATAGGAACTAAATGGGTGTTCAGAAACAAGATGAATGAACAAGGAGAAGTGGTAAGAAACAAAGAAAGATTGGTATGTAAAGGATACTCACAGCAAGAAGGAATTGACTATGAAGAAAATTTTGCACCTGTTGCAAGAATTGAAGTAGTGAGAATGTTTTTGGCTTATGCATCTTATAAGAAATTCAAAGTATATTAGATGGATATGAAGTTAGAATTTTTGAGTGGAGAATTAGAAGAAGTCTACATCGAGAAGCTTGAAGGTTTTCCCTGAACTCATGAAGGAGACATGGTATGTAAACTGAACAAAGTTTTATATAGACTTAAACAAGCACCTAGAACTTGGTATGCAAGATTGGATAAGTATTTGATAAAATTAGGATTTACTAAAGGCACATCAGACAATAATTTGTATATGAAATAAATTGAGAATGGTTTGTTGGTTTTGGTTATTTTTGTTGATGATATTATCTTTGGAGGAGAAGATGAAGCCAGTGATAAATTTATAGATGAAATGAAGACTGAATTTGAAATGACTGTGATTGGTGAAATGGAATATTTTTTAGGACTACAGATAACACAAAATAGTGATTGTATTTTCTTATGTCAAACAAAGTATCTAAATGACTTATTGAAGAGATTTGGAATGGAGAATTGTAAGCCTGGTCACAAGTTATCTAGCACAGATGAAACTCCTATAGTTGAACAAAAGAGGTACAAATCTATGACTGGAGGATTGTAGTATTTAACTCATATAAGACCAGACATATCACATGTGGTTGGAATCCTAGCAAAATTTCAAGCTGATCCTAAAGAATCACATTATACAGCAGTAAGAATAATACCAAGATACTTGAAAGGCACAATTGAATATGGATTGTGGTATGAAAAATCTAATGATTTTACCCTATGTTTGTATATAGATGCAGATTGGGGAGGTAGTGTTGATGATAAAAAGAGTACAAGTGGTGGAACATTTTTCCTTGGAGGAAGATTGGTTTCTTGGCTAAGCAAGAAAAAAAATTGTATTTCATAGAGCACAACAGAAGCAAAATATGTATCAACATCAAATAATTATAACTAGATAATATGGATGAAACAAATGTTGAAGGATATTGGAATAAAATTTGATGAGCCTATTGTTATACATTGTGATAAGACCAGTGTAGTAAGTATGTCTAAGAATCCCGTACTACATTCTAAGACAAAGCATATAGAAATAAAGTGTCATGTAGTGCGAGAGAAAGATGCAGAAAAAGAAGTCAGACTTGAGTATATAAATACAAAAGAGAAGATTACAGATATATTTATAAATCCCTTACCTAAAGATACATTTGAGTATTTGAGAGGTATGCTTGGGGTTATGTCCCAACCTACTTTTGAGAAGTGATGTAGATTGTTGCATTAGTCTAGTGGTATATGAGCTTTATCTTTTTTCTAGAATGGATGTTGCTACTTCCTCTATTGGGGAGTATGTGTGTTCTTGAGCTGAGTCATAAAGGACTCTAGTGAATCTATTTTCTTAAAAAGTGTCTTTTGACATTTAGGATTGACATATTGATGTTTACTATTGTCATTGATATCAATGGGGGAGAAGGATACATGAAAAAATATAATAAGAAGAAGAAGGATACGTGAAAGGAGGAGATGAAGCAATATAAAATGAAAAAACTAAGAGAATATGATTATGAGAAAATGAAGAAAGATTTGATTGATGAAGAGGACTTGAAAATATTTCAGAGCAGTAGCGTTACAATTTGGTAGTCATGGAACTTGGATGTTTTTTCATCTATGTTGCCATCAATGCCAATGGGGGAGATTGTTAGGAATGAATGTTGAATATATCCTATGAGAGAGTATTCACAACCATTCTCTAGTAGTTGTATGTTGCATTCATGACTGTGGTTTTCATTGATGTCAACACAATGATCTACTAGAGATTAGCAGAGGAGTAGATAGTATTTGAATTAGCACATGTGGAATATTGTAGATCAAGCTACGTTGAGTTGAGGACTTACTCTATATTATGTCTTGAGATTGTGGTCAAGAGCACGTATGAAAATTCAACTATTCATGACAGTTATGTGTAAATCAGTGGAAGTAGTATTCAGGCAGTATTCCTAAGAAGTGGCTTGTAAAAACTGGATGATATCTCGTAATCGGGATAGAATTTGGGCATGAGAAGTTGTAAAATTGATAAAGGCATTATGTTAGTGATGTGGACATGACACCAAGGTTAGAGGTTGCATGAGTGAAGAATTATTTTTTTTGGAAGCTGACAGTTTTTATTTAATTGTGAAATATTGTGTAACGTGTGGAAGTTTATATTTTATAATTGGTTAAGCCATGTTGACAACTCATTTGTAATTATTTGAGTGTGGTATAAAGGAAGGATTATTTTCCTTAATTGTAATATGATATGAGAGATAATATGAAAATGAATTGCTGAATTGTGCAATATATATTGTAAGAGGATATGCGAAGTACATAGATCTAGTATTGAGATCTGATGAAGTAGCTGGTGCGGTCTGGCACAAACAAAGGAGTGAAGATAAGTTACTGAGATTAGTAATTAATTTTTATTATTCTATTGAGTAATACAGAGATCAGTTGGACAGTGTGTTTAGTGATCTTGCCCTTGAAGCTGTTTGACAGTGAGTCCTCCTATCTTCCATACCTCCTAATAGAGTAAGAATATTTTAATAGGGATTCAAAGTCTTCTAATAGGGAGTCATATGTACTGAATGTATTTCATAAGGCTCTTAACAGAGTCCATCCTCTCACAAGAAATTTTCATATTGGTACATCTTTTGTGGGCATCATTCCCACCGGGGTTTACTATCTGATCAAGAGGTTCCCTAGTTAACATATCTTGTGTTATTGTGTTGCCATGTATGTTCATATTTATATGGTTGTTGTTTACATTGTTTACATGGTTTAAATCTGTTAATGAAGAAAAGAATTGTATTTATCTGATAACTGATTCACCCCCCCTGTTAGTTATCTTGGTGGACTTTACTTTCTAACAATTGGTATCAGAGCAACAGGTCCATTAAGGAAAAGTTTAACAACTTAAGGACATCCATGGTGAATCATTTCAGGAAAGAAAGCCCTAAGTTTGATGGAGTGAACTATGACAGCTGTAAAGAAAAGATAAAGACACATTTGCTATGTTTAGGACTAGGATACTAGTTAATCACAAAGAATGAGAAGAATATCATTAAAGAAGACAAAATTGAAGAATGTACTAATGAGGAAAGAGATATGTTCATGTGTAACATACTTGCTAGAGAATCACTCTTGTCAACCCTTCCGGAGAATGAGTACAGTTAGGTGAAATATCTAAGAACATCTTATGAAATTTGGTTAGCTTTACAATATACTTTTGAAGGTGATGTACAATCAAAGAGAGTGAGATTACATAATTGGATATGTGCATTTGAAGATATAAGAATGATGAAAGATGAATCTATTAGAAATTATATTGGTAGAATATCAGAGATTGTTGAAGGTATCAAATCTTGTGAAGGAAACAAGACAGAGAATGAAGTGATATGGAAAATTCCAAAGACATTAAATCTTGTATTTAAGCATACAACACAGATGATTGAGCAAGTTATACCTTGTACTAAGAACTTCACCAGAGAGACCCTTCTTGGAAGACTAGAAGCAATAGAGATAAGCTTGAGAAAGTTAGGAGATCTACCTAGAATTGAGACAATATTCAATGCTCTTAGTGTTTGCCCTATCTTGTCAAGAAGCATTAGTGTGAGTATAGACTATGCTAGTGGCAATAGATCTAAGAATGAAGAAGACTGGAAGATTAAGGAAGGAATTGCCTTGCTTGTGAAAAGAGATCTGAAGAATGTTACTATGCTAATGATGAAGAATTTGAGGCTAGTATGGAGAAATCCCTAAGTGAAAGTGATGAATAGGATGAAATCGGGTTCACCCTAAAATGTATGGGGGAAATATGAGATCTACTTCTAAATCCAAATTCCCAAAGGAGAGATCCAAATTGATCAACCAAAAGGTTAATGCACAATTGAATCAATCTATGGAGAATATGAAAGAGGAAGAAAACCTTATATTTCCCTATAAAGAAGTTGTGCTTGAAATCTAAAATAATTGAAAAGGAAATACTAATCTCAAAATAGGGCAGATATGGAAAATGCCAATTTTTGATATCTATGTATAGTTTCGGGCAATTCTGCAACCTGTTGTGGATTGGAAATGCTGAGATGAAGAAAACCCAAAAAACTTTTATCTTTCTGACAACAGGTAGTTTTTGACCCCGATAAAAGGTTAAAGGCTACATTAATATTCTAAAGGTTGACTTTGAATTTGTTTACAGATCTCAAAAGTTTTTCTAAAAGGGTATCCAAATTCAAGCTCAGATCCACAGTTTCGCACTTGTACCTACAAGAAAAAGAGGGTTTTTGTTGTTTGTTTGAGGCGTTTGCCTTGGTCAAACCTTGGTTTGGAATCAACCTTAATATTGAAATTGAAATGAGAATGCTAGCAAGTAGTAGAATTAGATCTAACAATGAAGCTATGTAATTTGATAGATATGCAATTGTATTTCAAATGTAAATAAGTATGTTCATATGAAAGCTTGAACATGACAATAGAAAATGTAAATCAAAACCATGAAAGTAAATACAAAACCTCCATGTTTGTATGATTGGAATCCACCTTGATAGAAGAATGAATGGATCTAGAAGATGAACAAAGGATCTTGAAGGAAGATCACACCATCATGATGGCTAGATCTAGGTTTTGAATGATAAATCTTGCATGCTTGAACCAAATCCCTTCAATGGATTGAATACTCGAATCCTTGATCTTCAATGGAGAACTTGAATGGAGAAGAGGACTTGAATGCTTCCTTGAAAATGATTGATGAAAATTCTTGCTTGATCTTGCTTGAAAACTTGAGTGCTTGATGGCAAAAGATGATGTGAATAATGGATGTGAAAATGAGAGGGGAAGGCTTCCTTTTACAGTGATATAGGGCACAAACCTCTAGAGAAGGCTGACATTAGGGAATTAAATCCCAATTAACCTTAACCCCTAGAAATGGACCCATATTAAATGCAATTTAAATATTTACCATTTCGAAACCTGAAATGGCCGACCCAGAAGCGAAAAAACAAATATCTCTGAAACCTGACACTTGGAAATCATGGGACCTTGAAATTTGAACCCTGGGTCAAAGATGAGGTAGACCCTGACCTAGGTTAGGGTTGAGGTCTGCCCTGACCTAGGTCAAGGTCAAGGTCAACTTTGACCCTCAAGGTCAACTTTGACCTTGAGGTCAAAAACCTCAAGACCTCAATCTAGAGTGTTAGGAAATGCAAAAATAAAGTGAAATCAGGTGGAGAAGGAAGAAAAATAGGGGGAGAAAGCCAGATTCAAGTGAAGACCTGATCAAAGTGCTTAACATGACCCTAGACTACTTACTTGGAGGGCTAAATGCTCTTATCATGGAAGTGCTTCCATTTTAAGATAATACATTAAGCCCCCACTTTAGCAAGAGTATGGATTCGATGCAAACTCTTGGTAAAGGAGAAGAAAGAAGAGATCCAAGTGGATTAAAAATGATATAGGATAATGCTTTGTTAGGGATACAAGCCCCCAGGTTAAGGATTCTAACTTAACATATGCGCACAAGGGTGCGAAAACAAAAAAGGAAAAAAGACACAAAAGAGGGGTTAGTACTAAACAAACCCAAATCAACTAGTATAAGAAACCTCGCTAAGAAACATTTCCCACACTAATATCATATCTGGAAATCTATCATAAAAGCATAAATGATTACCTAAGAAAGACAAGATCAACACTATAAATAACATAGCTTCATGATCTAGTCCTACTAGCATGAAAGCGAAAAGAGAGAAAAGGGAAAAGAGTGATTACCTCACCTAGTAAGATGCCCACCTTACCATGAATCACCTTGGAGGGAGAGCCCAACAAGTTCACCCATAAACTGTGCTTGTAATTGTAATGAATCTTCTGATGGCTTTTGGAATACCCATAGATCCACCTTCTTGTATTACTATGAATATGAAAATGCATGTCTCCTCAGGATTTAGCAATGTATGTGTGTTACCTTCAAAAGATTTAGCATATAGGTGCGTGTCTTTTCAGGATTTAGCAACTTATGTGCATTACCTTCCAAGATTTAGCATATTGAAAAATTTGAAATATGCATGTCTCCTCAGGATTTAGCCACTTATGTGCATTATCATTGGAAGATTTAGCATATAAATGCATGTCTTTTTAGGATTTATCAACTTATGTGAGTTACCTTCCAAGATTTAGCATGTAAAAATAAAAAACTATAGTACAAGGGAGACCCTATATATGCCCCCCTCCTTATCATGGCAGTCTACTAGACAGGAAAAGGAAGAGGAAGAGGATACCTACTTCACAATGCAAGGAGATATCTTGTTTACAACAATGTATACCATATTCTTAGCAAAAGATAGTGACCCCAACATCCAAGAGTATAGATAATCATGAAAAGAATATGTCACTCATGGAAAATGGACCCTCAAAGAAAGAGATCTTATCACCAATACCCCCACCAAAGAGGAGTGAAATAGATAAAATATCATCTTTCAACAATGGGAACAAAGATTCAATCATCAAGCCCCCTATGAAGAAGAGGAAGAGGAATCTTTGAAATGAGGAAAACAACTTTAACACCAAAGCGAGGGTGAGAGTTTATAAAGAACATAATTTGGAACATAGAGAAGAGGTGACGACCTAGGAAAACAACTTCTCATATAAAAAGGTTATCCATAGTCAAAACATATGTTCATATGATGAAATAATATTGCAATATAAACAAATACCACTAGGCTAAGGAAAGCAGTTCCCTAGACAAAGAGAAAGAAGGAAGGACCTTGCCCCCCCAGGGATAGAGACAAGGGATACCTTCACAAAATGAATGTCTTAGAAAAGATATCTTGAATAAGATCTATGGATGATTATAAACATAATACATAACCATAGAGAGATAGGAGAGAGAGAATACCAATTAAGCTCAAGACATAATATATGCTAAAAGCTTAATGGATCCTAGGAGACTAGATGAAAATACACCTCTTTCCCCCCAGTCATGAGACAATAGGGGAAGAACATTTATGTTATATCAGAAGGGGGGGAATCCCCTATATCAAAATTATGAAGAAATTGTAAAACTGCACGAGAGTGAGATATAATTCCTAAAGCAACTCTTTCTCTAACATATAACTTGAAATGTTTACAATCAGCAAGTAAATGTGTGTTGCTATAATGAAAAGGAAATTTATATTTGTATAAATCATCTATTGGCATAGGTCTAAAGATTTATTTCTTGGAATTCATTAGTTCAACATATACCTTCTTAGCCACTTCTTGACAAGTATTAGGGTTATCTAAGATAGGTGTAGGGAGAAGAATATGAAGAGGAGGACGATGATTAACATCACCTACCTTGACTTGAGATTTTTAACAACCAACACCATACATATCTAGTTTAGGGGGTATATGAACTAGAAACCTAACACCATGCTCATTAACCCCAAGCCCTAAACCTTTATAACCTTGTCTAGTCACCATATTATATCCGGTAGTGTACATATTATGTAAAGCTTCTATAGGAGGTGATTGTTTATCATGTTCATGAGTAAAGGTTGTATATGGTGGAATAATAGGTTTTGAAGAAGTTTCTTTACCCTTTCCTTTAATATCATCATGCATTGGAGGAGAAGGTAAATCAAATAAATCTTGCACATCCACATCCTGAGCTATAGCTTGAATCCCATCATAAGTACAGGGAGAGCAAGGATGAATAGATGGAGAATTAGGAATCAGATTAGGATTAGGAAGATTAGAATTAGGATTAGGATTGATAGGATTAGGATTAGGATTGATACAATTAGTATTAGGATTTATAGGAGATGGTGTATCATCTACCAAATTCTTCACATAATCCAAAAGATTAATAAGGCTACCACATAAATCTTTAATGAAGGTTTTTCATGTAGGAATACTAGTGTCGGTCAACTTCACAAAAGCATAGGCAAGAGCAAAGTGGAGGGTCATCAACATAATGAAGTGAATGATACTTTCATAAACATCATAGGTATTGTAAAGAGATGCTAAAAGAGAGGGTAATAAGGAACATGACCATGCACCAAAGCATCTTAACAATCTCCATTGTAAAATGAAATGCAAGAAATGTTTTTATATTTTATTGAATATGTAGATTTTTTATTTTTTTTAAATTTTAAAATGCAAGAGCATAAACTAGATCTAATCTTAAAGGGAAATCTAACACAAAAAGAAAGAGAGTGAATAGGGTTAAAATGGATTCATCCCTATTCAGATGTAAAGGAAAGGGGGGAAATATGAGATCTATTCCCTAACACAAATTTCCAAAGAAGAGATCCAATTTGATAAACTAAGAGGTTAATACACAATTGAATCAATTTATGGAGAATATGGAAGAGAGAGAGAGAGAGAGTAAATCCAATATTTCCCTATTGAAGGAATTTTATGCTTGGAATATGAAATAATTGAAACACAAATACTAACCTCAAATTAGGGCAGATCTAAAAAATGTTAAATTTTGATGTTTGTGTGTACTTTCAGGCAATTCTAAAACCTATCCTGGACTGGAAATGTCGAGACAGAGAAAACCCAAAAATATTTCTCCAAGATGAGCTCAGGTTGGGTTTGACCCTCATAAAAGGTCAAATACTACATTCTTTGCTTGAAGTCTGATTCAAATTCTATTCCCAGATCTCGGAAGTTTGCCGAAAAGGGTATCCAAATTCGCTCTTAGATCCAAAATTCTGCACCTGTACCTACAAGAAAATTGGGATTTTTGTTGTTTGTTTGAGGGGTTTGCCTTCGTCAAACCCTAGTTTGGAATCAACCTTAATATTGAAATTGAAATAGGAATGCTAGCAAGTAGTAGAAAAGGATCTAATAATGAAGCTATGTAATTCAATAGATATGCAATTGTATTTTGAATGTAAACAAGTATATTGATATGAAAGCTTGAACACAAAAATAAATGTAAATCAAACCTCCATGATTTTATGCTTGAAATCCACCTTGAAGGAAGAATAAAATGGATCTTGAAGATGAACAAAGGATCTTGAAGGAAGATCACACCATCATGATGGCTAGAACTAGGGTTTGAATGATGAATCTTGAATGCTTGAACCAAATCCCTTCAATGACTTGAATGCCTGAATCCTTGATCTTCAATGGAGAACTTGGATGGAGAAAAGGAATTGAATGCTTGAATGGATGCTTGAACTTTATCACCTTGAGAGCTTGAGAGCAATTTCTTGATTGTGGATGATAAAATGAGAGAGGAAGGCCTCCTTTTATAGTGAACTAGGGCATAATCCTCTAGAGGGGCCACCTTGGAGAATTGAATCCCAATTAGGTCCTAACCTTTATAAAATATACTTATATTAAATGTAATTAAAGGATTTACGATCTTGAAACCCGAAATGGTTAACCCGGAGGCGGGAAAATAAATATCCCGAAAGCCCAATGCCTGAAAATCCAGGATTTTGGAAATTTGAATGAGGGGGAAAAAATTGAGGTTGGACCTGACCTAGTTAGGTTCAACCTTGATCCTAACCTAGTCAAGTTTGAGCTCGATCCTGACCTAGTTAGGATCAACCTCGAATTTGACCCTGGGCCCAGATTCAATCAAAACCAGGTCAGGAGGTCCCGGGGATGCCCAGAAACCTAGAAATGATATCAGAATAGGACAAAATGTTAGGGATAGACATAAAATCCTATGATTACTATGATGAAGGCTAGGGGGACTTATTTTTGAATCCTACCTAGAAAATAGAGCCATGGAAGAGGGAAATTAAGGAGAATCCTTGAGATCCTAACCCTAATTTCACCTAGAATGAAGAAATCCAGTGTAGAAAAGAAGTGGAAAGTAGGGAGAAAGCCAGATCCAAGAAAAGATCAATTCAAGGTGTTCAACATGACCCCAAACCACTTACTCAGAGGGATAAATGATCTTAACATGGAAGTGCTTCCATTTTAAGATGATACATTAAGGCCCCCACTTTAGCAAGAGTATGGACTCGATGCAAACTCTTGGTAAAGGAGAAGAAAGAGGAGATCCAAGTGGATTCACAAAGAGATAAAATAACACTTAGCTAAGGACACAAGCCCCAAAAATAAGGATTATAACTCAACATACATGCATGAGGGTGCCAAAAGAACAAGGGTTAGTACTAAACAACCCAAATCAATTAGCATAAGAAACCTCGCTAAGAAATATTTCTCATACTAATATCATATTTGGAAAGCTAGCATAAATGATTACATAAGAAAGACAAGAGCAACACTATAAATAACATAGCTTCATGATCTTGTCCTACTAGTATGAAAGCAAAAAGAGAGAAAAGAGAAAGTGATTACCTCACCCAGTAAGATGCCTACCTTACCGCGAATCACCCTGGAGGGATAGCCCAACAGGTTCACCCATAAACTATGCTTGCAAATGTAATGCATCTTCTAACGGCTTCTAGAATATCCATAGATCCACCTTCTTGTATCACTATGAATATAAAATGCATGTCTCCTCAGGATTTAGCAACTTATGTGCGTTACCTTGAGAAGATTTAGCATATAGGTGCGTGTCTTTTCAGGATTTAGCAAATTATGTGCGTTACTTTCCAAGATTTAGCATATTTGAAATTGGAAATTCATGTCCCTTTAGGATTTAGCATATTGAAAAATTTGAAAAATGCGTGTCTCCTTAGGATTTAGCAACTTATGTGTGTTACCTTTGGAAGATTTAGCATATAAATGTGTGTCTTTTTAGGATTTAGCAACTTATGTGTGTTACCTTCCAAGATTTAGGATGTAAAAATTAAAAACTATAGTACAAGGGAGGCCCTATATATGCCCCCCTCATTAATATGGAAAAAACATACTATTTTGACATGTTAAGGAAAGAAAAGAACAAGGATAAAGCCTTCTTCAGCATCAAGATAATATCCACAAACAACACCCAGTCCAAGCCAAGAAGGTCACAACTCCTATGAGGCCATGGAAGGGATGGACGTAAAGAGATATCATACAGGAAGTGAAAAGAAAGTAACTCTTATGAGGGATAGCACACTATTTAGTTTCCAAGGTGAGAGATATATCAACCATGGAAACCCAATGTCAAACAATGAAATAGGTTATGATCAAGGACAAAGATCCTCAACGCAAACCAAAATTTTCATGTATGATTGGATGTCTCATAATAGATAAATACTACTTAACCAAGGAAAGAGGTGAATCCCAGTAAGACAAAATGAGATGGAATCCTTTCCCCCCAAGTGTAGGACAAAGATGAAAGAGGATACCTACTTCACAAGTCAAGGATATATCCTGTTTAGCAACAATGTATACTATATCCTTAGTGAGGGATATTGACCTGTACATCAAGAATATAGATAATCATGAAAAGAATATGTCACTCATGGAAAAAGGGTCCTCAAATAAAGATATCTTATCAACAAGACCCCCACCAAAGAGGAGTGCTTTAGATAAAATATTAGCTTTCAAAGGTGGGAACAAAGATTTAATCATCATGCCCCTTGCAAAGAAGAGGAAGAGGAATCTGTGGAAGGAAGAAAACAACTCCAACACAAAGCAAGGCTAAGAGTTTATAAAGAACATAATTTGCAACATAGAGAAGAAGTGATGACTTAGGACAACAACTTCTCATATAATAAGGTTAATCAAAGGCAAAACATATGTTAATATAATGAAATAATATTGTAATATAAACAAATACCACTAAGGTAAGGAAATTTTCTCCCTAGACAAAGAGAAAGAGAGAGGTACCTTGCCCCTTAGAGATAGAGACTAGGGATACCTTTGCAAAACAAATGTCTTAGAAAATATATCTTGAAAAGAAAGGATAGATTCTATGGATGATTAAGAACATAATGCAAAGCCATAGAAAAATAGGAGAGAAAGAATACCAATTAAGCCATAATAAAAAGACCTAATGGATCCTAGGAGACTGGATGAAGATACACCTCTTGCCCCCCAATCATGAGATAAGAGGAAAATAACATCTACATTATATCTAAAGGAGGGGAATCCCCTATATCAAAATTATGAAGGAATTGTAAAACTGTACGAGAGTGAGATATAATTCCTAAAGCAGCTCTTCCTCTAACATATGACTTGAAATGTTTACAATCAGCAAGTAAGTGTTTGTTACTATAATGAAAAGGACATTTATATTTGTATAGAGCATCTATCAACATAGGTCTAAATATTTCTTTCTTGGAATTCATTAGCTCAACATATACCTTCTTATCAATTTCTTGTCGAGTATTAGGGTTATCTAGGATAGGTGTGGGGAGAGGAGGATGATGTTTAGCATCACCTACCTTAACTTGAGATTTTGAACACCCAACACCATACATATTCCATTTAGGGGGTATATGAATTGGAAATATAATACCATGCTCATTAACACCTAGCCCTAAACCTTTATAACCTTGTTTAGTCACCATATTATATCTAGTAGTATACAGATTATGTAAAGCTTCTATAGGAGGTGATTGTTTATCATGCTCATGAGTAAAGGTTGCATAAGGTGGGATAATAGGTTTTGAAGAAATTTCTTTACCCTTTCCTTTAATATTATCATGAATCGGAGGAGAAGGTAAATCAAAGAAATCTTGCACATCCGCATCCTGAACTATAGCTTGAATCCCATCATAAGTATGGGAAGAGCGAGGATGAACAGATGGAGAATTAGGTATCAAATTAGGATTAGGAAGATTAGGATTAGGATTGATAGGATTAAGATTAGGATGATTAGGAGATGGTGTGTCATCTACCCAATTCTTCACATAATCTAAAAGATGAATAAGGCTACCACATAAATCTCTAACAAAAGTTTTAAATGTAGGCAGAATAGTGTCGTTCAACTTCACAAAAGCATAAGCAAGAGCAAAGTGAAGGGTCATCAACATAATGAAATGAATGATACTTTCATAAACATCATAGGTATTATAAAGAGATGCTAAAAGAAGAGTAATAAAGAACATAACTACACACCAAAGCATCTTAACAATCGCCATAGAAAATGAAATGCAAGAAATATTTTTGGATTTTATTGAATATATAATTTTTTTTTTTGCATTTTTGGATTTTAAAATTCAAGAGCATAAACTAGATCTAATCTAAATGCAAGAAAGGATCTAAAATCTAACACAATAGGGCATCTAATTCCAAAAAATAAAGGAGAGTAAGTATGTCAGGTTCACCAAAATGAATAGGGTTAAAATGGATTCATCCCTATTCAGATGTAAAGGAAAGGGGGGAAATATGAGATCTATTCCCTAACCCAAATTTCCAAAGAAGAGATCCAATTTGATCAACCAAGAGGTTAATACACAATTGAATCAATTTATGGAGAATATGGAAGAGAGAGAGAGAGAGAGAGAGAGAGAGAGAGAGAGAGAGAGAGAGAGAGAGAGAGAGAGAGAGAGAGAGAGAGAGAGAGAGAGAGAGAGAGAGAGAGAGAGTAAATCCAATATTTCCCTATTGAAAGAATTTTATGCTTGGAATATGAAATAATTGAAACATAAATACTAACCTCAAATTAGGGCAGATCTGGAAAATGTTAAATTTTGATGTCTGTGTGTACTTTCAGGTAATTCTGAAACTTGTTCTGGACTAGAAATGCCAAGACAGAGAAAACCTAGAAATATTTCTCCAAGATGAGCTCAGGTCGGGTTTGACCCTCATAAAAGGTCAAATATTACATTCTTTATTTGAAGTCTGATTTGAATTTTGTTTGCAGATCTCAGAAGTTTTCCGAAAAGGGTATCTAAATTCGCTCTCAAATCTATGGCTTTACTATCCTTTAATTTAATCTATGGCTTTGCATTATAAGGATTTACATAATAGTGAATAGACATGTCCCATGAAGGGACATGTCTCTTCTTGGCTTATTCTCAATATAAATTCTTAGTAATAAGGATTTACTATCTCGAAACCCAAAATGGTTAACCCGAAGGTGGGAAAATAAATATCCCGAAAGCCCGATGCCTGGAAATCCAAGATTCTAGAAATTTGAATGAGGGGGGAAAAATTGAGGTTGGACCTAACCTAGTCAGGTTTGAGCTTGATCTTGACCTAGTTAGGATTAACCTTGAATTTGACCCTGGGCCCAGTTTCAGTCAGAACCAGGTCAGGAGGTCCTGGGGATGCCCAGAAACCTAGAAATGATATCAAAATAGGACAAAATGTCAGGGATAGACATAAAATCCTATGATTACTATGCTGAAGGCTAGGAGGACTTATTTTTGAATCCTACCTAGAAAATAGAGCCATGAAAAAGGGAAATTAAGGAGAATCCTCGAGATCCTAACCCTAATTTCAATTAGAATGAAGAAATCCAGTGTAGAAAAGAAGTGGAAAGCGGGGAGAAAGCTAGATCCAAGAAAAGATCAATTCAAGGCATTCAAGATGACCCCAAACCACTTAATCAGAGGGCTAAATGCTCTTAACATGGAAGTGCTTCCATTTAAGATGATACATAGAGTAAGTATGTTGGGTTCACCAAAATGAATAGTGAAGGTGAACACACAAGGGAATACAAAGGGAGATCTAACACCATAAAAGAAAGAGTTGTCTATCGCGGGTTCACCAAAATGAATAGGATGAAATCAAGTTCACCCTAAAATGTATGGGAGAAATATGAGATCTACTTCTAAATCCAAATTCCCAAAGGAGAGATCCAAATTGATCAACCAAAAGGTTAATGCACAATTGAATCAATCTATGGAGAATATGAAAGAGGAAGAAAACCTTATATTTCCCTATAAAGGAGTTGTGCTTGAAATCTAAAATATTTGAAAAGGAAATACTAACCTCAAAATAGGGCAGATCTGGAAAATGCCAATTTCTGATGTCTGTGTATAGTTTCAGGCAATTCTGCAACCTGTTTCAGATTGGAAATGCCGAGATGAAGAAAACCTAGAAAACTTTTATCTTTTTGATAGCTAGTAGTCTTTGACCCTAATAAAAGGTCAAAGGCTACATTAATATTCTAAAGGTCAACTTTGACTTTGTTTGTAGATCTCAGAAGTTTCTAAAAAAGGGTATCCAAATTCAAGCTCATATCCGCAGTTTCGCACCTGTACCTACAAGAAAAATGGGTTTTTGTTGTTTGTTTAAGGGGGTTTGACTTGGTCAAACCCCAGTTTGGAATCAACCTTAATATTGAAATTGAAATGAGAATGCTAGCAAGTAGTAGAAGTAGATCTAACAATGAAGCTATGTAATTTGATAGATATGCAATTGTATTTCAAATGTAAACAAGTATGTTGATATGAAAGCTTGAACATGACAATAGCAAATGTAAATCAAAACCGTGAAAGTAAATAGAAAACCTCCATGTTTGTATGCTTGGAATCCACCTTGATAGAAGAATGAATGGATCTAGAAGATGAACAAAGGATCTTGAAGGAAGATCACACCATCATGATGGCTAGATCTAGAGTTTGAATGATAAATCTTGCATGCTTGAACCAAATACCTTCAATGGCTTGAATACTTGAATCCTTGATCTTTAATGGAGAAATTGAATGGAGAAGAGGACTTGAATGCTTCCTTGAAAATGCTTGATGAAAATTCTTGCTTGATCTTGCTTGAAAACTTGAGTGCTTGATGGAAAAAGATGATGTGAATAATGGATGTGAAAATGAGAGGGGAAGGCTTCCTTTTATAGTGATCTAGGGCAAAAACCTCTAGAGAAGGATGACATTGAGGAATTAAATCTCAATTAACCTTAACCCCTAGAAATGGACCCATATTAAATGCAATTTAAGGATTTACCATTCTGAAACCCGAAATGGCCGACTCGGAAGCGAAAAAACAAATATCTCTGAAACCTGACACTCGAAAATCATGGGACCTTGAAATTTGAACCCTAGATCAAAGATGAGGTAGACCCCACCCTAGGTCAAGGTTAAGGTCATCCATAACCTAGGTCAGGGTCAAGGTCAACTTTGACCTTGAGGTCAAAAACCTCAGGACCTCAATCTAGAGTGTTAGGAAATGCAAAAATAAAGTGAAATCAGGTGGAGAAGGAAGCAAAACAGGGGGAGAAAGCCATATTTGAGTGAAGACCTGATCAAAGTTCTTAACATGACCCCAGAATACTTACTTGGAGGGCTAAATGCTCTTATCATGGAAGTGCTTCCATTTTAAGATGATACAAGTGATAATGAGAATGATGATATAGGATTTGTAGCAATAAAAGAAGAAAACTCTAAAACTGAAGTTAGAGAAGAAAAAGCTTTAGTTTCTCAAGTAGAAAAGAGATCTGATTGGATTATAGATAGTGATTTTTCACATCATATGATTGGAGATATGAATAAATTTATAAATTTAACAATTATGATTGAGGAATTGTTAAAGTTGGAAACAATGCACCTTGTTTGATAAAAGGAATAGGATCTATTTCTCTTTATGGAAAGAATAACACTAATGATGTTTATTTTTTGAATAGGTTGAAACATAATATTTTGAGTGTTGGACAGTTAGTTGATAAGTGATATCAATTTTGGTTTACTAAGAAAACTTGTGTGATCAAGGATAAGGATGGTAATTTGATTGGAATTGGATTAAGAACCAGAGGTAATGTATTTCACTTGAACCCTGTAGAGATGACATGCTTGATTACTAAGATTGATAATAGTTGGTTATGGAACAAAAGATTTTGTAATATAAACTTTGTTAACATTGTGAAAATAAGTACTACACTTACAGTAAGGGATTTGCCTAAAATTGAAACCTAATAACATGATTTTCAAGGAATGTGTTATGGATAAACAAAAGAGAAGCTCATTTCCTAGTAAGAAGTTCACATCAACAGAGAACTTGGAAATTGTTCATATAGATTTGAGTGGTCCCACAAGGACTAGAGGATTCTATGGTGAAAGGTATTTTATGATTCTTATTAATGATTTTACAAGAATGATGTGGATTGCATTTCTTAAAGAAAAATTTGAGGCATTTGATAAGTTTAAACTAATTAAGAAAAAAGTTGAGAATGAATCTGGAATGAAGATTTAATGTTTACAATTAGATAGAGGTGGAGAATTTACTTCAAAACAATTTAACACTTTTTGTGAAGTGAATGGCATTAAGAGACAGTTTTCAGCCCCTAGAACACCTAAATAAAATGGTATTGTAGAAAGAAGAAATAGGTCAGTGACTGAAGCAATAAGAGCTATGTTATTTAAAAATGATTTGGCAAAGAAATTTAGGAGTGAAGTAGTGTATACAATAGTATATACAATGAACATAGTACAAATAAGAGAAAACATAGATAAGACACCCTACAAATTGTGGTTTGGACATGCACCATCAGTTAAGGATTTCAAAATTTTTGGAAGTAAATGTTATATTAAGAGAGATGATGACATTGGAAAGTTTGACCCTAGAAGTGATGAAGGTATATTTCTTGGTTATTCATTGAGAAGCAAAGCTTATAGATGTTTCAATAAAAGAACTAAAACTATTTTTGAGAGCGCAAATGTTAAAGTTGATGAAAAGTTCAAAATTCAAGAAAGAATGCTTGATTATGAATCAGATGAAGGAACTCGTCCTAGAATTGATCAATAAAATATTGAATTATTCTATGAAACTAAAAGTGATTTGCAGAATGAAAGTCATGTTGAGGAAATTAGAGAAAAACCTAGAGGAGAACCTAGAGTTAAAACAAGAACCGAGATAGTGACAACTAACATAAATCTAGCAAGAAATCATCCTATTGAGCAGATTATTGGGAGCATAGAAAAAGGAGTTCTGACACAAAATAAGGTACAAGAAGAACTATGTTTAATTTATCAAATTGAACCTAAATCTACTGATGAAGATTGTAAAGAAGAATATTGGATTAAACAAATGAAGGAAGAACTAGATCAAATTGAAAAGAACAAGACTTGGGAGTTGGTCCCTAGACCTAAACATAATAATGTTATAGGAACTAAATGGGTATTTAGAAACAAGATGAATGAACAAGGAGAAGTGGTAAGAGACAAAGCAAAATTGGTATGTAAAGGATACTCACATCAAGAAGGAATTGACTATGAAGAAACTTTTGCACCTATTTCAAGAATTAAAGCAGTGAGAATGTTTTTGGCTTATGCAGCTTATAAGGAATTCAAAGTATATTAGATGGATGTGAAGTCAACATTTATGATTGGAGAATTAGAATAATAAGTCTACATTGAGAAGCCTGAAGGTTTTCCCTAAACTCATGAAGGAGACATGGTATGTAAACTAAACATAGCTTTATATGGACTTTAACAAGGACCTAGAACTTGGTATGCAAGACTGGATAAGTATTTGATAAAATTAGGATTTACTAAAGGCACAACAAACAACAATTTATATATGAAATAAATTGAGAATGGTTTGTTGGATGTGGTTATTTTTGTTGATGATATTATCTTCAAGGAGGAGAAGATGAAGCCAGTGATAAATTTGTAGATGAAATGAAGGCTTAATTTGAAATGAGTATGATTGGTGAACTAAAATATTTTTTAGGACTACAGATAACACAAAACAATGATGGTATTTTCTTATGCCAAAAAAAGTATCTGAATAACTTATTGAAGATATTTGGAATGGAGAATTGTAAGCCTAGTCACAAGTTATCTAGCACAGATGAAACTCCTACAGTTGAACAAAAGAGGTATAGATCTATGATTGGAGGATTGCAGTATTTAACTCATACTAGACCAGACATATCACATGCAGTTGGAATCATTGCAAGATTTCAAGCTGATCCTATAGAATCACATTATTTAGTAGTAAAAATAATACTGAGGTACTTGAAAGGCACAATTGAATATGGATTGTGGTATGAAAAATTTGATGATTTTACCTTATGTGCATATACAGATGCAGATTGGGGAGGTAGTGTTGATGAAAAAAAGAGTACAAGTGATGGAGCATTTTTCCTTGGAGGAAGATTGGTTTCTTGGCTAAGTAAGAAACAAAATTGTATTTCACAGAGCACAACAAAATCAGAATATGTAGCAGCAGCAAACAATTGTAACCAGATAATATGGATGAAACAAATGTTGAAAGATATTGGAATAAAATTTGATGAGCCTGTTGTTATGCACTGTGATAACACTAGTACTGTAAGTATGTCTAAGAATCCTGTACTACATTCTAAGACAAAGCATATAGAAATAAAGTATCATGTAGTGAGCGAGAAAGTTATAGAGAAAGAAGTCAGACTTGAGTATATAAGTACAAAAGAGAAGATTGTATATATATATTTACAAAGCCCTTACCTAAATATACATTTGAGTATTTGAGAGGTATGATTGGGGTTATGCCCCAACCTACTTTTGAGAAGTGATGCAGATTGTTGCATCAGTCCAGTGGTATATGAGCTTTATCTTTTTTCTAGACTGGATGTTGGTACTTCCTTTATGGGGGAGTATGTGTGTTCTTGAGCTGAGTCATGAAGGAATCTAGTAAGTGTATTTTCTAAAAAAGTGTCTTTTGACATATTGATGTTTACTATTGTCATTGATGGCAATGGGGGAGAAGGATACATGAAAAAATATAATAATAATAAGAATGATCCATGAAAGGAGGAGATGAAGCAATATAAATTGAAAAACCTAAGAGAATATGATTATGAGAAAATGAAGCAAGATTTTATTGATGAAGAGGACTTGAAAACATTTTAGAGCAGTAGTGTTGCAGTTTGGTATTCATGGAACTTGGATGTTTTTTCATCTATGTTGCCATCAATGCCAATGGGGGAGATTATTAGGAATGAATGATGAATATATCCTATGGGGGAGTATTCAAAGCCATTCTGTAGTAGTTTTATATGTTAGGAATGGGAACATTGGGGGGGGGGGGGCGGGGGGTGAATCAGTGTTCACTGTATTCAATCTTTTTACGTTACTCTTTAAAATCTTGAATGCTTAAGTACTAAAATGAACATTAACATAAAAAAGAAACATGAACTCAAAAAATAACACCAATATGGTTATAGGGAAACCCAAATAGGTAAAAAACTTGGTGGGAATTGACACCCACTAATAATCTGTACTAGTGTCTTATGATCCTTGTTAGAAGATCCTTAACCCTGTTAGGAGTTGTCTTTACAATGCTTTTAGTATAGTGACCTTGTCAAGGGTCAGACCCTGTTAGGAGTATTTTATAATAACCCTAATAGGGGTGTGGACACACTATCCTAGAGCTCTCTTCTCAAGTGGTGAAGGCTATAACCTTCTGATCTCAGATACACACTATATCTGCTGGATGAACTAGTGCCGTGACACTGCTTGTCAGATCAGTTCCTTTGATGCGTTAATGCTTTGACCTCTTGCAAAGCTCTAATACATCTTATCTACTCTTCACACACTTCTGCTTTGCTTATCTCAACTCTATATCAACTTCCATGCCTATTACAAAGGGTGCATCTCATATTTATATGTGCTACCAAAATAATTAACTAGGTTGACCTATAACCGATTACATACAATGCTTCCAATTGAATTGGCTCAAGCGTGTTTACAAACAAACATAATTACATGTCTACAACTTAATTAAAATAGGTGCATAGCCTTTACAAAATAATATTATAACCGCAAAACCAAATACTACTAGTCAGCTGCATACTCTGTTTTGTTCTGTCATTCATTGGTTGTGTAACTTTAATTGTCTATATCTTTTTCATACTGTATCTTCTGATCATGCACTCTTAGACTTAGCATGAATATACTCTTACCATCTTATCTTCAAGGGCGCATACCATAACTAGGTCATACGCACATGCGCTGATGCTTTGACCTTTTGGTATTTTGCTAACTGTCCAGTCTTCTGTACTTAGCCAAAATCTGATCTTTTGATAATGTGTGCTGACTCCAAACCACTGTAATACCCCAAAAATGGGCTATAGGTTCATTAACCTCTTACATCGACACATCAAACAAAATCGATACAAAAGTCCTAACCAAAGGCACATATGCACATCTGAGCATCAAAACGCTAATTGATTTCATTATAATTTTGCATCGGGGAATATTCCTTGAATATTCCTAATTATCCTAATTATCTTTAATTTAATGATTATTTGGTGATAAATCTCATTTATCCTAAAATTTGATTAATTGAATATTTAATTAATTAAAATTAATTTTGCCACTTAATGATTTAATTCTATTTATTCCTAATTATATTATTTAAATTTGACAATAAATCAAATCTCCTACAAATAATTGATTAAATTCTTATTTAATTAATTAAATCAGTTGTCAATATTTAATAATATAGTTTTGAATAAAGTTTGATTTAATAATTGATTAACCCATAAATCAGTTATTCTTAAATTTAAAATCAGTTAAGTTGAGAATAAATCACTTTATTATTAAATTAATTCAAATTAAAATCATGCACAATGAGAAAAGTAGGCAACTAGAAATTAACAACCAATTTTAAATTTAAACTCAACATGTGATTGTGAGTTGGAAATTGATCTAAAACTCTATTTTGAGTTAAAAACTGCTTTTGCATAATTTTATGAATTAATTATTCACGATTACTTGTTAACTCAAAAATCAACCTGAGTTTATCAAGAGTAATTTATGGCTTTTCTCAATGCATCCTCAAGTCCTAGATTTCTATAAAATCAAGGCTCAGCTTTTCACAATACATCTCTCAAATTTGCACAATTACTTTGGCGAAATTGCATCTGAAGAATCAAGCACTTGTGACAGGTGATTTGTGAGATCATTCATTGTTTTTCATAGCTTTGCATCCATTTTCATATCAATTCATATCATTGTTAGAATAATTTGCATATCCATTTCATACATTCTAGACTATTTTCATACAATTTTTCATCATATTGCATATAAAATCCAAAAAAATAGATTAATTTGCATTCATCCTCATTTGCTTTCAAATCCTTCGTTTAGGTGTTGCATTGTCACTGATCTTGGTTTTAATTTGAGAATACCATATTCGCACCTACTAGAAGGTAGTAAATCGCTTCATTAGCTTAGTTTATTTCATTTACAAGATTTCTCGATTTGCTAACCTCTAATGTTTTACTGAAGTGTTGTGTCCACAGCTAGGTACAATTTTTACACACACATTTCTGTGCCCACCGTGGGGCCTTGAAATGGGTTTCCATTTCATTTCTAACAATTTCTATCAATTTTCTATCATTTTCTATCAAAACTACGATTTTTACTTTATGTCCATACAATTTTCGTACAAGTTTTGGCAAAGTGTCATGCCAGGACCCCCTGACTATCATATGATAGTTGGTGTTTTCAAGACTCATGCCCGTTGTTATACATTGTCATTTGGAGGTTGCTTTGTCATTTGTGCACAGATCCATTGTCGTATCAAGATTGGATTGTTATGTGGGAGGTAACCCACTATCGTATGAGTTTTGGTGCCAGAATTTCAATTGTTGTTTCAAATTTTTAGGTAGTTTTCCAGATTTGATTTTTGGATTTAGACTGACAGCTAAACCTAACAATTGAGATCTTCTATATCTGATTGGTATTTGTTGATTCTGATTAGAAAAATGCAACAAAAATTAAAAAATAAGTAAAATCTACTAAGCGCGTTGCAAAGGAACTCAAGTATTCTATCTCATCTGACAACACTTTGATTTGGGATATAAAGCAAACTCTCATGTGTCAAGCTTGTATGCCTTTCCCACTTTCATAAAATAGACTTCAGTTTTGGGCTCTAAAATGAACATAGATTTTCTTTCTACATATCTGTTACACATAGTAATTAGGCCCTATGAACACTATTTGTAGATGATCTTGAGAGAGTGGGATTCATTCGCTTATTTTGTATGCAAATCTCTTCTTGACGACATATCCCCTTGTAGGTAGGGAGGTTACTAAGATTATCTCATAGTTTTATTGGGTTTGGTCCTCAACTTTGATCAGTACATTCTCTCTTGGTCCCACTTAGAGAGCTCGGTAGACATCATTGTTGACATCACAAATCTTGGTGAGGTAGTTTCAGTCTTAGCATGTCAAAGAATCTTTTTTCTTTATTTTGGTGAAGTGAAGAGGCTAGGGGACTATGCTCTACTCCCTTTTTGGGTAGTATCAGAAACCCAGATCCTTGAATCTGATCTAGTCCCCCTGTGGCTCTTTTTGTGAGTCACCTTTAGAGAGGGTTAATTGTAGTGGACATTCCCTTTATTGGGTCAACCACGTGGACAAAACCTCAAGCGATAATAGCCATTTTTGTCATGGTAGTAACAGCCGCTATATAAATGTCCTTGTGGAAGAAATCTCCACAGGTGTAGTCTCTTGTTGGGCTGTCAGATCTCCTCAGCAACTCCTGATTGATTAAATTCTCAGACTGTGTCAAAACCCTGGTGTGCCTAGATTAGATTTCACCCTCTTGAGATTACAAAATTTGTAGAGTCAGACCATTACTAAAAACCCTAGTGCTGCCAATTTTTTATTTTCTAGGTCTTTGTGCATGATTGAAAATTTTTTTTGAGAACATACACAAGTAGCATTCCTAGGGTTAGAACAATAAGTCACTTGATTGTTCATGTGTAAGGTTGCTTTGTCCCTTGCTCATTATTTTTAGATGTTCTTGAATCCACTTACTATTTTGTGTTCTTGTTATCTACTTGGTTATTGGAAACAAACAAACCCGAGATGAACTATTACACTGATTTTCAAACCTGGATAGAGAAATTTGCAAACAAACTGATACTAAAAAACTGAAAAAATTGCAAATCTGAAGCAAAATTCCTTTTTGGAGTCAAAAGTTGTCCCACAGTCTCAGAAAGTCGTACGAGTTTTGTTGAAGTGTCGTATCAGAACCCCCAGATTGTCGTACGATAGACTATATACTGTCGTACGAGCATTGCCAAAAAAATCAAGTAAAAAGTTAATTCTAGTGTTAATTGTCATATGAGCCTTGCCAACTGTCATGCTAGAGCTAACCCACTATTTTACGAGCCTGCAAAAACTCATATCAAAGTTTTCCAAAGTTGTCAAGAAACCCCAGAATTTTTCAGAAATCCAATTTTTACAGCCTACTTCCAGATTCAAAAAATTCATTGTGTCAGGAACAGAGCAGAAACTAGAAGAATCCAATCTATTTTCCAAAAGTGGTCTCTTGAGTTTAATCTAGCCTTCTGATCTATTGATATGAATCTTTTTAATCTTGTCTCAAAACCTTGTCAATCTTCATCTTTAATCCAATCTTCATCAAAATGGCTGTGTTGTGAGCTCATGTTCGCCACTTTTTGGGCATCTACCCATACAACTAGGGCACAATATCCTTCATTTACATCCAAATCTATCTTCAATCAATCCAATCTTGACAAGGTTGTGTCATTTCATCTTCTTGAATCAAGTCATTCTTCAATTGTCTTTATCTTGCTCTTTTGCTTCACCCAAGGTTAATGGTGGAAACTAGAGCTTCCTCACAATGAAAACAAAGAGAACAAACCAAACTCTCTTCAGTGACATCTTCTATGATTTCTCAGACCTTTCATCAGTCTTACAACACAAATAAATTTGGAGAAGATGCTCTTGGCAATCTTTTCTTGAAAGGTGGTTACATCACTCCTCCCACAACAATCCAAGGAGGTAATCAATCAACTCTACGTCAATCCATTCATGTAAGTTCTCAAAACAACACTATGTCTCAAGTAGGAGGAAACTAAGGATTCCAAGGCCATCAGTCTCAACATGAGGATCCTGAACCTACTCCGTCTGAGATTGACTGATACATAACTGATGAAAACTTTCAAAAATTGATGCAACATTTCTTGCAAGAGGATAGAGAGATATATTTTCTTGAGCTAGCAAGACACAGAGCTAAACTTCCTCCCAACTTCAATGTTGAAAATATCATCACTCAAGAGGAAGAAACTCCTCTTATTGCCATGATGAAATAGATGCATGCCATGCAAGTTAAGCTCAACCAATTGGAAAAATATAAGGAACCTAAGGAGTTCTCCATGGAGGCCCTATGTCCTTTCCCATTTGACAAAAATGTGTTCATGCCACCATTTCCAAAATGGTTGGAGATACCTAAATATGACAAATACAATGGCGACTTTGACCCCCAAGATCACGTCAGAGAATCTTGTACTCAATCTATGGAGTTTATGCATGAGCCAACTTACCTAATGCATCTATTCCCATGATCTCTGGGAGGATCAGCCATTCATTGGTTCTCTAAGCTTCCTCCAACCATCAAAACCTTTGAGGAGTTAATCAAACTATTTTATCAACAATACTCCTACAAAATTCAACATTCGGTCACCATGATTGATATCTGTAATCTGAAACAAAAGATAGGAGAACCCTTCCTGAATTTTCTCAAGCGATGGAGGAAGAAGTTTTCACTTTATGCTAGATCTATTCTAGAAACTAAAAAAATGGAAATCTTCATCAACAATTTGATCCAAAATCTCAATTACCATCTGCAAATGCAAAATCATACTTCATTTGATAAGATGGTGGAAAATGCTATAAAGATTGAAAACATGCTTTCCCGTAAGGGAGACATATCCATTAATAGAGGTAACAAGTATGCATCTGGTTCTAGTTCCAACAACAACAAAGATAAGAACAAATTCTGGAACAAAAACAAGAATGTTGTGACAGATGGTGTTGTTGACCACATCACTGCTCTGTCAAAGGCACCTGCATTCAATCTCACCATGAGCACCCAAGCCATCAAAGCTTCTGAAAAAAAGGCATCTGAATCATCTAAAAAGTTGAATGACTATAAACCATGGGCTTCAAGACCAAAATTTGAGTTCACTCCTTTGGGCGAGTCCTTAGAATTTTCCATGAAAACTCTATTGGCAAACAAAATAATCATGTTGCCTAAGATAAAACCATTTGATCCTAAACCTAAACCAAAATAGTGGAGGGAGACCGATTTTTGTGATTTCCATCGTAATAAGGGTCATAAAACCAATAACTGCATACGCTTGAAGCATCTCATTCAAGACAAAATTGATGAAGGGGAAATTGTAATTAACAATCACAAGACCAACAATGATCATACGACATTCACAGAACCATTTCTGAAACACAATCAAGGAGTTTCTACTTCTCAACCTAACATGGGTGTTAAAGTCAATTATGCATACTTTGGAAACAATGATGTCATCAACATGGTTGAACCATACCTATATGAACATTGCAATGTCATCACTATTGTGAAAAAGGATAGAGATAATCAATCAACAAATGCAGTAACTCGATCACAAGCTTAGGCCCAATTACAAGGACAAAACTCAGGTTCATCAAATACCCCTAAGGTGCCTTTTAATCTTTCATCTACTTCTAAACAAAGGGCTGTCTCAAAATCATCAACTCCTAAAGAGACTTGAGCAACATCATATAGTATTGTCCAACAACTCCAGCATACCAATGCTAAAAAATCCATGTTTGAGTTGCTACATATATCTCCCACTCATAGGGCTATTCTGGATAAAGCTCTGCTTGGTTCCAATGTTCCTGACAATCTTGATCTAGATAGATTCCAAAGTATGGTTGGTCATTTGACATCACCCCAATATATCTCCTTTTTAGAGGAAAATGATAATTCATTAAGTCATCTGCATAACCAACCCTTGCACATTGAAGTCTTGATCCAAAACCATCATGTCAAACGTGTGTTGATAGATGGAGGTGCTAGTTTAAACATCTGTTCCTACAAATTGATTACGCAACTGGGATTATCTAAAGATGCCATTAATCCTAAAAAGAAGATAACTAAAGGCTTATGATGAACAAGAAAGAGCTTCCAAGGGAACAATTGTCTTACCTATCAGAATAGGACTAGTCATCAGAGATATCACATGTCAAGTTCTAGATCTTCCATTGGCTTACAACATTCTTCTAGGAAGGCCTTGGATACATGAGATGCAAGCTATTCCATCCATGTACCATCAATGCATGAAGTTTCCTTATGATGGAGTAGAGGTAACAATCCCAGCTGATATATCTACATCTTGCAATGCATTGAAGGAAAGTGCTAACAAACTTGTGCCACATAATAGAGAATCTTCCACTAAGAAAACATACATTGCATCTACATCCAAGATGGAAGATATTTCCAAAGAGATCAAAATCAAAGACATAGGTATGAGAGAATATACTATGAAACCAATTCTATCTCTCACATCTCTTCCAATCTTGCCTAAATCCTATGGGCAGTCTTTGAAACAGACAAAACAAGCATCTAAAAAACCTCAAGCCATCTACAATGGAAGTTTTGTCATAGAGAAAGTATCCAAATAAGAGTTTGAAGAAGATGAAGTTGTATTGGCATGTTTGTACAAAGATGAGTCTCAATTCCATTCAAATCTTATGGACCCGGTCACAAACTCATGTCTAAAATAGGATACACTGGAAAAGGACCTCTAGGAACAAGAGGCAAAGGCATTATCAAACCGGTTGAACACTGTGGAAGAATGACCAAAGATACTACAAGTCTTGGATATCAGAAGAAGCCTTTTCATCTTAGCAAGAACTCTCAACATGTCTTAGAACAAATTGAACCATCCACAAAAATTCAGTTAAATGAAGGAGCACAACAATTTGATAGTGATGATTTAGACACCACTGATGAACTTATTCCTTATGAGTGTTTACCTAAAGAAATACTAGATCTTCTTAAAGATGATGACAAACCTAAGGAGAATATCAATGTAGTAGACACACAAGAACCTACTGCTGAACAAGAAGGTAATCCTATCACAATAGCTAAACATTTAGGACATGAGAGTGATTTTGAGACAGACTCCCATGAGTATGAATTCAAATCAGAATCTGAAGGTAATCCTACTTGGGGTATTCACCCTGACTTTACACATGTTCTCAAATTTCCCAGGGGTCTAGATGAAGAAACAAAAGATGAATCCAATGATTATGAACGGGGAGTTATCCTAGAGGAAGATGAGCTTATCACTGAGAAACACATTGATGTCATTCATCAATATTCATCCAAATCTGATGTAAGTCTAGAGCAAAATGACAAATTTAACGAATATGATCTGCCTATGGTTGAAGAGGAATCCCATAATGACATTGAGCCTATTAAAAAATTGAACATTCTGAGTAGTAATATCACCTTTGAAATCGAGAGTCAGGTTAGGACCAATGATGACAACAACATATGCATTAACACCATTTCCCAATCTTCCCCAACCTTGACTATCCAATATCCAGAACTGATTGACCAAACATCTACCAATTTAAGCCAAGATATCCATACCTTTTGAAATGACTATGCCCTTTCTTTCTACCTCAATGTAGTGGAACCCATGACAACTTCCATCAGTGAACCTAGTGTTAGCATGATAGAGTCAGATATCAAGTATCTTAGTCAAAAGAACAAAAATAAAAAGAAAAGGAGTTCTGAGGGTGAAAACCACTTTGTGGCAGTCTCAGGACCTAAAATAGTAAAGAAAAAAGATGTATCCGAAGGTGAAAACCTCTCTAAGGTGCCTAAGGATGAGATATTTGATGTCCTTCCAAGTCATTTATAGGACAAATCTCTAGTTTTAATTGAGCCCACTCAATCTATCAACTTGGGTACAAAAGAAGAACCACAACTGATTCATGTAGCCCAATCCTTGTCAGAGGAAGAGAAACAAGCATTCACCAAATTCTTGACAAAGAAGAAGATTAAATTTGCTTGGAAATATTTAGATATGCCTGGACTTGATCCTGATCTTATAATGCACCATTTATCTATCGCTCCTGGAGTAAAACTTGTTAAACAAAAGTTAAGGAAGATGCATCCTCATGTTGCATTCTTAGTCAAAGCTGAATTGGAGAAACTACTAAAAGCTAGATTTATCCGAGTGATTGATTATGCTAAATGGATCTCCAACATTGTTCCAGTATCAAAACTAGACATATCAATTAGAGTGTGTACCAATTTTAGAGATGTAAACAAAGCATGCCCTAAGGATGATTTTCCATTACCAAATATCAATATGATAGTGGACATGACTGTGGGCTTTGATATGTATTCTTTAATGGATGGTTTCTCTGGATACAACGAAATAAAGATTTCTCCTGAAGATCAAGAGAAAACAACTTTCATGTGTGCATGGGGTACCTTCTGTTGGAATGTCATTTCATTTGGTCTTAAGAATGCTGGTGCTACATATCAATGGGCCATGACATCTATCTTTCATGATATGATGCATCCAACTATGGAAGACTATGTTGATGACACCTTAGCAAAGTCTATGATAAGATTAGAACATTTGAATGACTTGAGAAAAATTCTAGATAGAGTGGAGAAGTTTAGTCTTTGACTAAACCCTAAGAAGTGTGCTTTTGGTGTCACTTCTGGAAAGCTCCTAGGCTACATTGTTTCAAAGAAGGGTATTGAAGTTGATCCTACTAAAGTCAAAGCTATCATGGAGATGCAACCTCCTAACAATATTAGTCAAATGAGAACTTTACAAGGAAGGGTGCAATCAATCAGACATTTCATATATCAGTTAGCAGACATATCACAACCTTTCACAAAGACACTACATAAAGGTGTGACTTTTGCATGGAGTGAGGAGTGTGAAAAGAATTTCAATCATATCAAGAAATATCTATCAAATCCTCCTATTTTGATGCCTCCTATTCCAAGGAAGCCATTGATCCTATATGTCTCCACCATGGATATATCACTGGGGGCATTACTAGCACAACATGATGAGAACAAGGAGAGAGCTATTTACTATATCAATAAAACATTGGTAGCATATGAGAAGAATTATTCAATGATTGAGAAAGCTTCTCTAGCTATGATCTTTGCATCATAGAAATTGAGACATTACATGTTAGCTCATACAACACAACTAATAGCTAAGATTGATCCACTAAAGTACGTACTAAGCAAAGCTACCCTCGCAGGTAGACTAGCTAAATGGGTGATGCTATTGAGCGAATTTGACATAGAATATATTGAAAGGAAAGATATCAAAGGCCAAGTCATTGCTGATCAGTTGGTTGAAGCACCAATGTTTGATGATATACCATTACAGATGGAATTTCCTGATTCATCCAATATGCACATATCTTCTAGGACTTGGCATCTTTTCTTTGATGGATCTGGAGCAGGCATATTATTCATATTACCACAAGGTTACTCAATACCTAAAGCATTTCTAATAAAATTTCCTTGCACAAATAACATAGCTAAATATGAAGCTCTACTTAATGGCATGAAGATATAAATTGAGTGGCGAGTGATAGAATTACACATTCATGGAGATTCACAGCTTGTAATACACCAAGTCAATGATGTGTACCAAACAAAAGATGAGAAACTAGTTCCATACAAGTGCATGGTCTATGACCTTAAGAAGTATTTCATCTCAATCACTTTTGAGCATATTCCTAGAATGGAGAACAAGGCTGTTGATGCTATGGCAATGTTATCATCTTTACTATAGCAGCCCAAACATGAGCTATGCTATGAGTTCCTAGTGGAAGCACTATCATTCCCTGCATATGATTCCCTTGAAACCCACATGATCTGCACTATTGTTGGTCATGATTCTTCCAGATACAAAAACCTATACTACTACCTTAAAGACCAAATCATCCTAGATACCTTCAACCAACATGAGAAATGATACCTTATCTAAAATGCATCTCGGTATGTCATCATTGGCAATAATCTATACAAATGAGGTCTAGATGGTACGCTTCTTAAGTGTTTAGAATGTGAAGAGTCTCAACATGCATTATAGGAAGTCCATGATGGTATATGTGGATCACATTCTAATGATTTAACACTAGCTCAAAAACTTATTAGGGCTAGGCACTATTGGCCTGATATGGAAAAAGAGGCTATCAAATTTGCAAAGAATTGTCAAAAGTGTCAAGTACATAGGAACTTGATTCATGCACCAGGGAGAGATTTGATTCCCTTTACTACACAATGGCCTTTCCAATAATGGGCATTTGATCTCATAGGTGAGCACTATATATCCAAATTCTTCTAATGGACATACCCATATCATTATAGCTATAGATTATTTCACGAAATGGGTAGAAGTAGTTCCTTTGACACAAGCAACTGACAAGCAAATCTCAATGTTCATCCTAAACTACATCATATGTCAGTATGGAATTCCACATTCAATAGTCACAGATAATGGAGGCTAATTCAAGAACAAGGACCTAGATTCCTTATGCTCAAAATTCAAGATTACACAACATTGGTCATCCATATACTATCCCCAAGGGAATGGACAAGCAGAGGCATCCAACAAGAATCTATTGAAAATCTTGCATTGCACAGTTAATAAAATAGGAAGAGACTGGCATCTCATGACCAATCCAACTCTCTAGGCCTATAGAACAAGTATCAGAATGCCCATTGGGGCTACACCTTTCACTTTAGTTTATGGGTCTGAAGCGGTACTGCCTATTGAGGTTGAAATCCCATCACTAAGAATCATAATGCATGGTCTAGTGATTGATGATGACTATAGAGTGTCTAGGTTACAAGAACTTGAACTACTAGATGAGCATAGACAATAAGCATATGATCATCTTGGAGTATATCATAAAAGAATATCTAGAGGCTACAACAAGAAAGTCAGACATAGAGAATTTTAAGTTGGCGATCTAGTCTTAAGAGAAAATCCTAAAAAAAAATTCACAACAAGAGCGCAATGGGAAGTTTGAACCCAATTGGCTGGGTCCCTTTTTTATCACTACTACTTTTGGCTCTGGATCCTATAAACTCTCAACGATTGAAGGAGAACAGCTCTGAGAACCAATCAACATTCTCTATCTGAAGAATTTTTACGCCTAAGGCATTCAGTCTATGGTAAAATGTCCTGAAAAAAATCATAAAAATCAGAAAAAGTCCTAAAAAAATAAACATCTTGGTGAAAACCTAGCAATAGGCACCTTGATGATTCACAAAAAAATTGAAAAAATGAAAAATACAAAAAAATGAGAAAAATAAAAAGTGCCTTGGTGAAAACTTGGAAACATGCGCCTTGGTAGAAAAAATAGAATCTCTGCCAAGATGGTGAAAATCTGACAAATGGGCACCACTTGTTCAAAATGCTCCATCAATCAGCACAATCTTGGTCTTTCCCAGCTTTCACTCATACTTTAGTTTGTATATATCCTTGTTTTCAATAAAGTCGGTTTGTACACCAATCAACAAAAATGTCTATATCCTATCAATGCTCAAACTTGGAGGCAATCAATGTCATATCCTATGGTCTCCAATAGACCTCAGATGAGTCATATCCAGTCAAGGTCCTTCCAAAGCTACATCTGAGTCAGTCTATTTGTCTCCTCACCAAGAAAGGATTTTTGCACACCAAACACAAATAATAATAAAAAAGACAAAAACAACCTATGCTTCACATGCTTTTATCTCCTTGTATGCTTCCTAATTCACATTGAGATTTTTGCATATTTTGTTCCCTTGAGCTCTTTGATGATGTCCTTTATCAGATTTAGAGAGTGATGACTAGGGGAAAAATTGTTTCTTTGTCTTCTGTTTGTATGTGAAAATCTAACAACTTTGAAAATTCTGGATTGAAATGGTGTCCATCTGTAAGAGCCTCCATATCATATTGGATGGCCATGTGTACCTCAACCATTGATATGCGGATGCTTCAAGGAAGTTTGATCTAACTATTTTCTTTTTGAGTGATTTATTACTCCTACTATGAAACATGATCTTACCTAAGGATGTAAATGATAAAGGGTCACTACGGGTAATTCACATGGGATTCAGAATGATCTCCCAACTACTTGGTGTGTTTGCTACACAAGGTGTATTCTGGGCATCACAATGTTTATGTTCTTGTAATGTCCCCATTTTTTGCAAGTCATTGATCTGATGGTGCCAGATCATTATTTTGATCCTCGTGGTCTGGCGAGGTGTTTAGAGGGTCATTGGTGTAAACTTACTATTTATAGTAAGTCAATGGATAGTTTCGATGAGCTCAGACGAGTTAGAGGAGTTGAATGATGCTCTCAATTTTCATTTTTGGCTTCTGATTTGGGCTCCAAGAATCTTGGAGAGAGCGTCTATTTTTAGTAAGTCACCCCGTCAATTTCATTCATCATCTTTCATCATCTGGATCATTCCTGTGTAGATAAATTTTGATTCAGACGCTTCTTCAGTTGTTTTCGCAAGACATGTGGTTTATTATTATTATTTAATTAAATTTGCTAAGGTTGCCATTTTTGGCTAGTATTATATGTTGGACACCTTAGTGTTATAGCTCGTTGGAACCAGGATGAAAAGTTTTAAATCTTGGGCACAAGAAATAGGGACCTTGTGTGTCATAATTTCATGATATTGGTGAAAAGGCCTTTTTGGGAGCCAAATGAATTAATAAATTATATTATTCAATATGTGCCTAAGTATAAAAAGTGTTTTAAGTGAAAAGTGTATGAGAGAAGACACTTTTGAATTATAAAAGCAATGCTTTGTGAAAGGAAAAGGATCCATTGTTCATTTTGATAAAAATTATGAAGTCTTTTGTTGAGAGCTTTCAACAAGGGTTTGAGGACTGATTCCTCTCTGCTGCACTTTGAATCATTCCTGTGGTGGTGAATTGTGCATTTGATTCTACTGAAGAAATTCTGATAATTCATAGCTGTGAATTGATGCTGATGTATATCAATTTGGTTCAAGAATAAATTGAATTCATTACTTCTACAGCTAGGTTCGATTTTCTCTTATTTGGATGCCATTGCTGAGTAAGGGAGGTTGATGTATCTCCTTATGATTGCTGCATTGACTATATGGTTGCCTACCAATAAATACAGGCTACATTAATTATTTTGGAAGCTGCGTTTCAATTTCAGGGAGCCACATTCTGATTTCAAACAGCTGTGTGGAGTCCTTTCTTGCCTATGAGTTCTTCCTAGGAGGTAGCATTTTGATTCCTTGAGCTGCAAAATTCTTCCTAGGGCTGCGTGATAACACCTGGAGTTATTCATCATTTAGCATGCATACTTTGCTTGCCAGGTGCCATTTTTTGATGGAATTAATTTTTAGAATTTGAATTTACAAATTCTTTGTATATTCATACCTGTGAGTTTAATTTATAAATGGATTATTTTAAATTTATGATATTATAATTGTGAAAAAATATCCAAGTTATATATTTTCCTTGATAAAATTTTGTGGAAGTGTTATCTATTTCAAAGAATTGAATTTCCTGGAGCTAAGAGCTAGTTAGGCTCTTTAAGTTCTGATGCTTATACAAATTTCTATATCAAAATGTACATGATATTTAGGTCATCATGGTGTTTATGCCTTGGTGCTTATATCTAATAAGACATTCCAAAAATAAAATCAATATTCATATGTCCATTGTTGTCTAGCCAGTGGGTGTTGTATTGACTTTTGAGCATACAAATTGATATTCATATGTCTATGGTTTCATAACTAGTGGGAATTGTATTGATTTATTTGGTTACCTAAAAAAAAATTCAATGATGAAAATGATCGACACATGATCAATGACTGGGTCCTAGGTCTTAGGTTTGCATTTCACTTTGCACTTTGCACTTTGCATGATTGCATGATCTCATAATTGTTGAATGAACTTGAATGCTTAAACAATTCTTCAACAAAAACCCTAAACATGGCATGAGAGCTGAGTCTCACATGAAGGTTCTCTTCACATATCAACAAGCAGTTACCATCCTGGGTTAGACATCCTTTTTGACAAAAGATTGAGTACTTGTCTTCATCAATACCTGCGAAACATATCATGTGTATTGTTGCATTTAAATTACATAATCATTACATCACATTCATTTTCATTACATACATGTGCATTCATAAAGCATAAGCAATTCATATATTTTCCATAATCAAATGCATTTCATAATCCATACATTTGAAATAAATCATCCATACATTCTACACTTCTCATAGCATTTACATCACATGATATCATCATAAATAAAAAATGACAAGTACAAATGAAGTCATAACCAAAAACTCGATCTCATATATATCATATAACTAAAATAGTCAGGGGTGCACTACTAACACAAGATATAAAAGAATGATCTCATGTGAGCTATCAAGAGTTAGATCAGTATATATGGACAAAATATCAAAATTAGAACAACACAAGACAGATCAACTATCTGCATGATCCTTTGCATCAGGTGGGGGTGGTGCTGGTGCATCTAGAATAGGGTTAGCCCGTGGTGCTCTAGCTCCCTCTAAAGAAATTCATATATTGTGAATATGTTGGAACTCTCTGTCCAGTAGGAACAACAACATAATATGCAGAGACATAGTAGGCACTTCGTGTAGTCTGATAAGTCACCTCTGCCTGTAACCGTTTGTTCTCTGGCTGCTGCTCTAAACATGCAAAAGAGATTGCATTCAACCATGCTATTTACATGACACATGTAGTTTACCTCTAGCCTAAATTAGCATTAAATCATGTGATTGATAGCAGAATGGGGCTCACCTGAGCCATAAACATGAATAATTATTCTAAAAAAAGATGTAAACCATATATATGCGCACTTGAGGAAAAGAGAAGTTATGTCATATCAATATTAAAATATTAGATACAATATGAAAATACTAAACTAACTAATTCCTAAGTTCATCTTTGCATATGGTCGCAACAAATTAGATATGTGATTACAATACAAAGAAGGCATTGTAAAAATATAATTTTGGAATTTGCCCTAGCCTGACACATTTTGCACTCAAATCCTTCATCGCGGATAAGTGAAGATGGGCGGATAGATGTAGATGAGTTGTCATCGACCCAACTAAAGTATCCATAGCCATTATTTCCTTGTGATACCCAGCCTACATTAGTTCTTATATTATAATGAATAGTATTTACATTAGAAACTTTAAATATATACACATTAGCAACCTTTTTTCGATTAGGGCAGCACCAAAATTATCGTCTAGGGTTGTTCAATGTCCATGAAGTCTTCAACACACACTTCCCACCACCACATTGACAGTTTGGCACATTGACAAGAGTCATCGAACCTATATCAATAATGCACCGCACCATCGTTACTACATTTATTATTTTTATATGATTATTTTTACAGTCCAAATACACCAAGGAGTACCATCAGAAATATTAACCATTTACAATAATGAAAAGTAAACCTAAATCAAATAGCTCATTTTTTATCAGCATGTGTAGTCTGTGTGTATATGAAAAATGAAAGAAATATGAAGCTAAAATAAAATAGTGAAAAAAATAGTATTCCACATAGAGTGAATGAAATATACCATCAAAAGAAGGTGACAAAATCTTGTCACGAAGCACAAACATAGGAAATAAAAAAGGGACAAAAGACAAGAAATAAGAAAAATCATTACGACTATAGAAAAATCATTTATACTATAATAAAAAAAAGTAACACTCTTTGTCAACAATTTCCAAAATCATTAGGTCTATAAATGGATGGTTCTAATATTGCTTTGCCATTACAATAATTGAGCATTCATCATTTGATACTTCTTGGTGTATTCCATTTAAGTTTTTCAGTTGCTGTGTTTATGTGCATGTTCTTTATGTGTTTGGCTTCTCTCCCTCGCAAGGGATACGTCGATAGGTAATTGATTTGAAAGCATAATGATTTGACAGTCTTTTTTCAGGATAGGCGTAATCATCCCGCCAACCTTAATTAGCAACATTGGTGTCCTATCATTGCACAAGTGCAAGATGGTAAGGGTCTATTCAAGGAGGGATGAAAAAAAGGTCATTTTAACCTTGCAAGGCAAGAGGAGAGATAGTCCAAATAATTCTATGGTGACTGTCCCAAACAAAAGACAAATGATAGAATTGCTAACATGTTTTCTTTTCATGTTTCTAACAAGTTTGTTGCAATTAGGCTAGTGTGGTCACAATTGAAATTGTGAGTTTCTCTTGGAATTGAATAGCATACTTTATCTATTGTGCAGAAAAACATATATAGGATTATTATGGTCACAAAGTAATTGTCTTAGCATCAACATTTCACTTCTAATATAACATGAAACTTAGGGACGTTGACCTATATGAAAATGATGACCTTATATTAACCATGACCATGATGTCATCATCAAATCATGTCTTATGTATTTTATAAATTATTAAAATACATACCAATGGATGAAATTCATTTCCCCCTTCAATGTGACCATGTTGCCTACAATGTTCCTCAGTTGTTTTGATTAGATATCTTCAAGTTTTTAAGCCCTTACAAATTTTGCAAGGAAAATAACATTTTCCATCACCTTTTCTTTTTAAGTTAGACCATAGTCTAGCAATTGTCTCCCTATTTTTTTGTGCATTGATATCATCAGACATGGTCTTTCTTGAATGGAATGACTCGTTGGTGGAAGAAGGATGATTTGTTTGCAACCTGCAGATACAAATCGTTACTGAACAACCATTTTCTCAACTATAATTTTATCAATGCAAAGGGACATTTATCATACCAAATCAAAGTTTAGAAATGGACGGTTCTGATGCTTTGCCATTACAATAGCAATAGAGGGTGTATAGATAGAAAAATAGTTGTAAATAGTAGATTTAAATAAATAAAATCAGGTAAATAACTAGGGAAACTGAATAACATTGTAGGAATCCTTACCTCCATATATAGGCTGCTCTTAAGTAATGAAAACAAAAAGAAACCTCTCCTAATCATATGAATACAAGCATGGATTTTTTTATTTCATTGTTAACTTGAGCACCCTATTTCAAATAAAACATTATCTTAAAATCTCGTAGGCCTTAATTTTTTGTATTTTTTTAATGACATTAACATGGTAAATTTCCAAAGTTAAGCACCTCCAATAATACTCCCAAGACCATTCTTGTGGCTTACCATAATGACAACTCATTTCTTAGTTTCCTAAATTGTTAAATTGCCTCTACAAGTCCATAGTACTTCCAATATTAGTAATCTATCTAGTTGTGAGATTTTCATATCTTATCTCTTAACATATTTGCTAGAAGCCCTCATATTTCTCTCAGTAAGAATAGTTGTGGCATAGGATCCTTCAACTATTTGTGGACCCTTTGTCTTGTAAACAATGACCAATCTTTCAATCAAATGCACCTTATGTTTGACGTGTTGTGGTAACTTTCTCATTATAGTGACGAATCTATTGTTTAAATCAACTATTGTCTCATAGATGCCCTTTTTGATAGTGGTAAGTTCATGTCTAGAAAACTTGATATCGATCAGATCCCCATATTGTAATCTAAAAACACTCATAAACTCCTCCCAAGAAATAGTACTACTATCTAGGATATTTTTGTACCATTCTTTGGTACTTTCTTTTAAGGAATTCACAAACAATTTTATCATGGCATCCTCATTGTCTGTCTCATATTCATGTGTAGTATTGATGAAATAACTTAGATGTTCTTCCCCAATTACTCCATTATTACCTTGAAACATATGAATCATTCCTTTTATTTCAACTATTGGTACAATTTTATGGACATGGTATGACTGTCCCAGAATGACAACATTTTGGTGAGTTAATTTGTTTGTGTAGAAGTATGAATGAATTGGATCAATAGATTGGAATGGATATGGGCAGAGTATAGAAGAGTTTAGAATGATGTTAGAGTTTCTTGTGGATGAGAAGGCAAAGCCATAGTGTGCTTAGGGGAATAGTGTGATGACTGTCCCAACTAGAGAATCCCTCATATTTCTCTCAGTAAGCTGAATAGTTGTGGCATAGGATCCTTTAACTGTTTGTGGACCCTTTGTCTTGTAAACAATGACCAATCTTTCAATCAAATGCACCTTATTTTTGATGTGTGGTGGTAACTTTCTCATTGTAGTGACGAATCTATTGTTTAAATCAACTACACATGAATATGCGACAAACAATGAGGATGCACAAACATGAATGATTCGTATGTTTCAAGGTACAAAAATCTCCTAGATAGACAAAGGGTCCACAAACAGTTGAAGTATCCTATGCCAAAACTATTCTTACTGAGAGAAATATGAGGGCTTCTAGTAAATATGTTAAGAGATCAGATATGAAAATCTCACAACTAGATATAACTACCCTAGGTAAGCCAATTTGCATAATTGGACAAGTTGAAAGGTGCCATGAAGAACCTATAATATAAAGTTGTGATTCTTTAGTTGGGATAGTCATCACACTATTTAGAAGAAATATGAAGAAATATGAATATGAAAAAATAGTACTACTATCTAGGATATTTTTGTACCATTCTTTGGCACTTTCTTTTAAGGAATTCACAAACAATTTTATCATGGCATCCTCATTGTCTGTCTCATATTCATGTGTAGTATTGATGAAATAACTTAGGGGCATTATTACCTTGAAACATATGAATCATTCCTTTTATTTCATTGGGGATTGTGTTTGGGTAATTAGAAATTCCAAAGAAATCCAATTCATGTCTATATATTTTTGCTCCTACAGGGTGTTTGAACTTTGAAAGAAACAAACCTTTGAGCTTGTATTCAAACCTGATGTCTAGGGTTTGGCACATTGCCAAACCATTGATTTCACTACTGAAAACTGAACTGCTACTGGCAACAGTTTTATGGAACTTGATCATTGTTATGGTTCCCGTGTTGTTGTTGATTTCTATTTTATTGTTTTTTATTTTCTCTCCCTTCAATAGGATGCATTGGCTATCTATTTTATCAAGAATCTTGTATATGCTCTTGTGACCTAGTAGGTGAAACATGATATGTGCATTTGTGTTTAAGCATGCCAAAAATTCTCTTACGTGCATCCCTTAAATATACAAATGCATTGGTTATACTAGATGTACAATGTCATGCTGCATCCTAAACAATGATATGTGCGTTTATGTTTAAGCATGCCAAAAATTCTCTTACGTGCATCCCTTAAATTTGCAAATGCCTTAAATCTACAAATGCATTGGTTATACCAGATGTACAATGTCATGCTGCATCCTAAACCCTAGTCATAACCTTCATAGTTCTCGGTCATAGCATTTACAAACCCTAGTCAAACCGTAGTCACCACTAAGAATACTCATTGATTCAATCGCCTACCAGCATATTACTAACATAGATGACAAGAAAATGACAATCCAGTACGTAATGAAATATAGAAAACATGGAAGATACCTCAAACTCCATGGAAGATAAATGATGAAATGTGCTATTAACCTCAGGTGTAGGGCTCTTCATGACCTGGAATAAGCTCTACTCCTTAGCTTAGAAATGAAAATCCTAATTTGTGGGTTGCAACCGTAAAAAAAATGAAAATCCTAATTCGCGCACTGCAACCGTAAAAATGAAAATGAGAATTGAAATGTTTTTTTAAAGTAATATGCCCGTGTTGGTCAAAATTTTGACCAACATGGTATTGGTGGAAATTTGACCAACACGGGCATGGTTTAAAATTTTATTTTATTTTTCCTTCTATACCCCGACCAACCTAAACCATTTTCATTAATGGTTGATAATTTTCATAGAAAAATGATGTCAAATGTACTAGTGAAATACTACCTCTCAGACTCCTTGAGGTGTACCTCAAGTCTAGCGCTCTGCAATCTCAAATCTCTAATATGTAATTTGAGCCGTCTAATAATATCCTATGGAGTCTAAGCCAATCTAGGATCTACATCTACGATAGGCATATAAGTGTCCTCACCTAGCTAATCAACAACCTCTACTCTGCATGCCTTATGACGTCTAATCTCCACACCAAGATCAAAATTAGTATCCATCTGAGCCGCATCAGTATCGACACCTACATCCTGTTGTGCTCCAATTACCTCATCAACACTCCCAATACTACCTAGTGTCCCACCCTCTCCTCTAGTGGATCTCCTCTGTAACACTACAGGTCTCCTTGCTATAGAACTAGAAGGATGAGGTGGTCTCATGTGTCCTACTAGCCTCTGTAGAGTGGAAACTACCCTAGGTCTCAATGGTGTAGGGTGCACCACTGGTATCTATGTATCCTGGCATCTCTAGCCTCTACTCGTGGGAGCCCTTGTGACATCTACCGCCTCCTCCATGCTCAGAATTAGCTCGGTGAGATCTAAGAACCTATGTATCAGGTGCTTTGCCAACCAAGTAATGAATGCATCTATAACCCTGACATCCACTACCTTTGGTCTATACTCCCAATCTCTCAGAACAATACTTGTATACTCATGAATGCAAAGAGCATAAGATAGATGAGCTTTCCATCCCAATCCAAGAACTCAGACTAATCGTGCATAAGTAGCATGCTCCTATGGTGCATCTTGGATGATACCATATTGTCTCCACACCTGTGAAATAAGGAAACACTCAAGAACAGTGGTGGATCTACCTATCAGTACCTGACTCTAGAAGAAATACCTAAACTGAGCATGAGTAGTAGGCCATGCCTCAACTTGTAAGTATGGTCTCTAGATAACAAAGGTCATGTCATTTAGGACACACCTCTAATACTTAGTAATCCCCATGCAAACCTATGTTACATATCTAGAATAAACATATATCTTTGGCTCCTGCGGTTGTCTTTGTGACTGACATACCAACTGACATATCAAGATGTGCTCCCATGTCAAAATATGTAGAACTAAAGCACCATATGCAAAAGATTTGCTCTCCTAATACACTATCTAGTGCATCTCGGAGAACATGTGGGCAAGCATACACTATCCCCAACCCAACTCAGAAGGAGCAGCCATCAGATGAGCTACCATTAGGGCCCAACCTATCAATAGACTGTTCTGCTGATGGTCGGACATGATGATCCCACCGATCATCCCTGATATGATGCACTCTAATCTATGTGTGTGCCCATATCTTTGAACTAATGACTCCCATGAGATAGATTGAGTCAGCTGAGTGTCATCACTGAAAAATCTATGAAAAGAAAGAAGACCAACATTCCCTGAACTGACATAGTCAGGCCGAGGACCATGAAATGAAATACACAATATCCTGTAAACATCCTTAGGTGTGACGGTAATATCTCCAGTAGGGAGATGGAAAGTTTATCTCAGAATGGAACTGCTCTATCAACACAGTCAGTAGGCCATGGTTCACCTGAATCTCAAGCAATTGTATAAGATACTCCAATCCACAAGAAGCTAAGTGCACTCTCATCAGGTCAGGTAGCGACACACACAGTCTCTGGGTCGCTGGGTGTGATATAAGAACATGAACGTTAGGGTAGATGACCTACACAACACAAAAACAAGGTATCCTATCAGTAACTTGGTAAAAAATTAGGCTATCAGTACAGGAATTGTAAAGTTGAACACTTCAGAAGGTGCATTAAATGCTAAGGAATCAACCTATGAACTTGAAAAAAAAAAAAAATTACCTAAAGGGGTGAAAAAGGCTCATTGTTTTCCATACAAGTTTTCAAACTGGTGTGAAAACTCGTACGAGTTTCTAGGGGTTCCCGTATGACAATTCATGCATGCACAATATTATACAGATTCTCGTATGAGATTTGAGGGACCCGATGAAATGTCATATGACACATGGGTCCTTCTCATGTGAGTTTCCTACAGTCTTGGGATGACACTCTAAACTAATTTCAAAAGTTGTACGAGTCCCAGAGGACTGTCGTATGAGTTTCTATGCTAGAAAAATTCAAAAATTGAAATGCGTATGAAAAAGATCCTAAAAAGCATAAAAATATGAAAAATTTGAATTCACAGAGAGGCACAGAGGTCCACTTATCAGGTTCCCATACTAGGGAGGTCGCTGGTATTGCCGACTGCACTTGAATTGGTGTAAAGAGACTGGAACTTTCATCTCAGCCATTTTTCTCTCAGAGGGCTCCATGGAAGTTTCTAAAGTCAAATGTGAATAATGAATTGAAAATGACCCTTTTGGGCTTTATATAGGTTTTGACCTAATTGTTCAAAGTGCTCAATTTTCCATGAAAATTGCACCCCTGGCTAATTTCAAATTTCTAAATCCATTTTTGGGATCAAAATTGAAATTTGAGATCATTTACTTTGTCAAAATTATGATTTAAAAGTTTTGGACGTAGGACGACTGACTGCTTGCATAATTAACCTTCAATACATCAAAGAAATCCATTTTTCAACTTAACTGATTATCTTGCATCAAACTATTGAAATTTCAACTTGGTCAACCATGGTCAACTCATGGTCAAACCTAGTCAAACTTGGTCTTCTGGACCTCCAAACGATGTAGAACGTGTTCTCAAACATGTACAACCAATTCTACATTCAATTAACATGCTTCTAAACTACAACGCTGGCTTTTCTTACCATATTTTGATTTTAATCCCGAAGGGGGCATGGTATTGCACATCAATCAAATCTATAAATCAATCTTTCTTTCAGTAATCAAGACAACAACCATGTCTAGTTGTTGATTCATCAAAAGTCCTCATCGCTTGGGGCACATCGCTTGGGGCATATCAGATTCATCGAAATCCATATCAATCTGGTATTTTCTTTATTTGTGAACTGTATTAGCTCTTCGTAACCATCAATTCAGTCATGTTATTTCCTTGGTTCTTCATAACTGAAGGGTTCAGATTTGGCATCCTTTTTGAATCCTTTGGACAATCAGGTCTGGAGTTAGGACAGTCACTTCTTCGTAATCATAGGTTCAAAATCAAGCGTTTTGGCACTTCTTCATAATCACTGATTCATTGTTGATATAGTTAACATCATTTTGATTCTTTGGTCAATCAAGACCTGAATCACAACATCTTCAAATCTTTCAATTAGTTTCTATCTCAGAATCAGTTAATTTTTTAGGATTAGTTTCTCCACCACATAACTGAGTCCACATCTTTATCAAACACAGATTATTCTTTGAATCACTGTGCTTCGCATAGTAATTCAAAGAGGGGCAAAATGTAATACCCCCAAAATGGGCTATAGGTTCATTAACCTCCTACATTGACACATCAAACAAAATTGATACAAAAGTCCTAACCAAAGGCACATCTGCACATTTGAGCATTGAAACCCTAATTGATTTCATTCTAATTCTGCATTGGGGAATATTCCTTGAATATTCCTAATTATCCTAATTATCTTCAATTTAATGATTATTTGCGATAAATCTCATTTATCCTAAAATTTGATTAATTGAATATTTTGAATATTTAATTAATTAAATTTAATTTTGCCACTTAATTATTTAATTAGATTTAATTCTATTTATTCCTAATTATATTATTTAAATTTGACAATAAATCAAATCTCCTACAAATAATTGATTAAATTCTTATTTAATTAATTAAATTAGTTGTCAATATTTAATAATATAGTTTTGAATAAAGTTTGATTTAATAATTGATTAACCCATAAATCAGTTATTCTTAAATTTAAAATCAGTTAAGTTGAGAATAAATCACTCTATTATTAAATTAATTCAAATTAAAATCATGCACAATAAAAAAAGCAGGCAACTAGAAATTAACAACCAATTTTAAATTTAAACTCAACATGTGATTGTCAGTTGGAAATTGATCTAAAACTCTATTTTGAGTTAAAAACTGCTTTTGCATAATTTTATGAATTAATTATTCCTAATTTCTTGTTAACTCAAAAATCAACCTGAGTTTATCAAGAGAAATTTATGACTTTTCTCAATGTATCCTCAAGCCCTGGATTTCTATAAAATCAAGGCTTAGCTTTTCACAATACATCTCTCGAATTTGCACAATTACTTTGGCGAAATTGCATCTGAAGAATCAAGCACTTGGGACAGGCGATTTGTGAGATCATTCATTATTTTTCATAGCTTTGCATCCATTTTTATATCAATTCATATCATTTTTATAATAATCTGCATATCCATTTCATACATTCTAGACTAGTTTCATACAATTTTTCATCATATTGCATATAAAATCCAAAAAAATAGATTAATTTGCATTCATCCTCATTTGCTTTCAAATCCTTCATTTAGGTGTTGCATTGTCACTGATCTTGGTCTAAATATGAGAATACCATACTCACACCTACTAGAAGGTAGTAAATCACTTGGTTAGCTTAGTTTATTTCATTTACAAGATTTCTTGATTTACTAACCTCTAATATTTTACTGAAGTGTTGTGTCCACAGCTAGGTACAATTTTCACACACACAACCACTATATGACTTTGTTGCCATAATGACAACACTATATTAAGTCATATACAATAGTATAGTCAACTTGCCAACAATCTCCCCCTTTTTCATTGATGGCAACAAAGGAATATGGCATAGTTACTAACTATACCCTTATACAAAAAACTCTTTATCATACTCTAACTTATATCTCCCTTATATTCTTTACTATGCATCTCCTTTACATATATGACTCCATATTCTATATGTTACTCCCCCTTTGACATTGATGAAAAAGGTGCTAAAAAATTGAATCTCTATAAGTACTTACAAGGAAAGTACATCTGGATATGCTATCTACAAATTGTAGATCTCTTGCTTCCAAAATGCAATTAGTGCATTGACTATTTGGAGATGGGCGCATAATGCATAAGTTAGCTTCTCCATCTTCTCCAAATCTGAGCTAGGACCTTGATCATATGTCACAATGGTGGCATCGATCTCCTTGATGTTTTGATTTAGTACATCTAAAGAGGGCGCACGAGCATTCCTTAGCTATGTTTGCCTTGCCCTTATCTTAGACATCTCCTTTTCTACTCTTTCAATCTTGTCAATCTGCCCTTGATATACATTATTACACATATTTACATCAGTGGAGGGATCTTCCACAAATTTCCTCACATTCTCTATCATAGCCTCTACCTCTTGGATCTTTTGGTATAGATGAATTGTTAACTTATCCTGGTTCATGCAATTAGCTATAATCTTCCTACCCTTTGCTACAAACTCTTTTAAGGATGCTTGACCAACCTTGAGTGAGCTTAGGTCAAGTGCAAAGTTACTGACCAATTCACTAAGCCTCTTCTTCATATACTTTTCTTCTGCAAATAGGGATGCAGATTCTTCCAAGCTAGAAAAGTTTGTCTTAAAATTTGAAAGAATTATGCTCACATCATCCACTGAATGAACCTTAGACACTTTCTTTCCTAAAGGTAGCAGGTTGTTCAAGATGTTCACTGACTCAACAAATAAGGGATTCCTCATCACTTGTTTCTCTTTGGCCTTCTCCATAGCTAAGACACTGATCTTTATCAGGTCTTCCTCTCCCCATGAGTCCAAACTAGTGGTGTCAGGTGTCAATCTTGACAACAATGATGCTGAGGGAGTGATAGGAGTGCTATCCATCACTTCTTGTTTTACTATGATTAGCTTTTCCATAGATGGCTTATCTGTTGATTCACTTCCTTTTACCTCTTCTTCTCCTTTCTCCTCTTCCACCTTTTCTTCCTCTTTCTCTGTTTCTTTTTCTATCTCCTTTTCTTCTTTTTCATCTATTATATCCTCAATCAATACTTCTTCTTGTTGATTGGGAGGAGTGTTACCACATAGAGTCTCAACCTCTTGCATGCTTATGAAGGCTTCCTCAAACTTGTCCAAATCAATGTCTATGGCCACCATAGTAATTTTTACATTATCAATAAAGATTGAGTCATCTTTGTGTGTCTCTGTCATGGGTGTAGACTTTTCTACCTCTATAAGTGTCTCAACTATAGGCGCTAAATCCTGAGGACCTGTAAATGGTACATTTGTGGTTTCTAACTCCTTGGCTACCTTTGTGGGTACTTGAGTTGTGGGCATAGTAGGTTGGTACATGTGTCTATTCATGAAAACCTTCTCAAAGGCTTTCTCTATCTCTTTGGCTATTAACTCAAAGTTCTTGTCCATTATATGTAGTGTTCTTAGCTTTGTTCGTAGATGTTTCTTTACCAAATCTAGAAACAATGATTTATCTTCTAAGGAACACACTGGTAGAATTTCATCTAGAATTTTCTCTCTTATCCTAAGATCTTCTTCAATAGCTTGTTTCTTCAAGGATTCTAAGATGCTCCAAACATTGTCTAAAATGACTTTTTTTAGTTCCAAGACTGTCTTTTTGAACTTGATTATATGTTTTATGATCATGCCATGAATCTCTGACTTGTCAATGTCACTGTATTTGTCATAAAAATTTCTTTTTTGATCCAATCTTCCTTCATCAACAATCCTTGTAATTAACACTTTAAGACTAGGTTTGAAACCTACCTCTAGAGGTGCTTTAGTATTCTTCCCACTTCTTGTTGCTCACGAGGATGGATGACTTGTGCTAGTTTCTTTCTTCCTCTTAGGCATTGCCTTATACTCTAGAGTAGTAAGGTCAATTGTTTCCTTGGGCGCAAGAGGGGTATCATCTATTTTACCCTTCGGATCATCAGACTTCTCCACTTTTACCTTCTTCAATTTTGGATCATTAGACTCTGCCTCTATTGTAGATGCACTCTCAATTCCCAAAGCGATCTTTTCTTGTCTTGCTTTGTCCAGGTCTACTTGAGTTACTCCATGAATTTTCAATATCTCATAAGTAACCTTGGCTACTTTTCTTTTAGTTGCTGCACTATTTACAACTATAAAATCTTCTCTTGTTTTCTCTTCATAAGTCCCCCATCTTGGCTCATTAGCATCCTTAGGTGATGATAACAGTACTTGAGCATATGCCTCTAGGATTGGCTCCTCAACCTCATATCCAAGTGGATGGATCCACTTTTTTCTTGGCTCTACTGCTTCCATGCAAGTTACATCACTTTCTACCATAAAGAAAATGCTATCTTTGTACTTTTCAACAATACTTTCTGGAATCCTGTATCTCATCTACATGTTAGAATAACTGAGAGGGGGGTGAATTAGTTAATCACTGTCCCAAATCAAAATGTATAATCCAAAACAAATACTTCAACTTTTGCTACTCGGTAAACATAAAATACTTTCACTGTTTGTGCTTTTATCGATTATCAGTCTACAACATATAGTAGTTATCGATCAAATCTAACATGTAATATGCAAAGTATGATAAGAAACAAATATCACAATCAACATATAACATAAGAGATTTAATGTGGAAACCCTATGAAGGGAAAAAACACCTGGGACTGGCTACCAAAAATTATTCACTCTTCTGAAGTGAGGTTGGTGAAGACCCAACCCTGTTAAAGGTTTACAAACACACTGTTAGGTGTGATCTTGTTAGAGGATTTTAGACCAACCGTTATCATCCAACCAACATTCATTATGGGGTTGATAGGATAACAATGTTCATTCTATGAATGATACATAATAAGACTTTCTTAGTCCACTCAGTTAAGAGATTTGATTGTGTACAATGGTTAAATATGTAACAATAGGTGATCTGATCTATTACAACTTCAATTGTAGATATACAAATCAATATTCAGCTCATAAAAATCTTTCTGATCAATGTAACACTTCTGATTCAATAATATATCAACTTACCATCTGTCGATAATTACTCTCTATCGCTCGGTAATGCTTTGTAGTTGGGTTCTCCTTAACCAGTATGATTAGAATGCATGAAAACTTGTTCACACAAAAATTCTATAGTTTCCTTTTCTTCCTACATCCTTCATCGTGGAATCATCAGTCTCTTATATAGACATGTAAACTATTTTCTTCTTGTCCATCAGATTTTGCCGCTTAATCTCATCCACTGATTTTGCTACTTTAACCTTCCTTGATTGATGTGTTAATAACATGTTTCAATCTTCTCCATTAGATCTTCCTTGAATTTTGTTAGCCATCGATCAACATAAAAAACATTATATGTTACCACTGATTTTGAGGTACTTTCTAGCTCATCAATCCTATCAGCTAAACTGATCATTTAATTTATTCTATTCTGCTCAGTTAACAAAGAAATGCGTCGGTGATCACAAGCTCAGTTTACAATATGCCTGGTATACACTACACTCCATCGATGTATACTGAAATGCTTCATTAACCAACAATACTGCTTTGTGTCTTTAGGCTCTTTTCCTCATCATAGATGAATGTAACATAATCAAGTCAATATCATAAGGTCATAGACTCATCAACAAGTTACTCAAAGTATTTCTTATCCTCATTTGTCATATCCATCTTCCTCATGTAGATATTTTTGTTCTTCATCTCTTTCACTCCTTTCTCTAGATGTTTCGGTATAGTAACTTACAAGATAAGTGCTATCAAACTAGTTGAAATCAATGACAACATAATACTGATTTAATCATCTTACATATCTAATCAATCAGCTCGGTGATCTTTAATCACAGATTCTTCAATTAGGTTCTAAATCAATTGTATTTCATCAATACATTTTGGCCCTAAATGTCTTCAATTCCAGTGTTATGTAATCCTTTAGTGTACTTTTAGTAGATACCTTAAAGGATATCTATGGCATTGTGAGAATACTCTTGTCTAAATATAAGTCTGACACCTTTCCAAGAATGTGGAAGTACATGTATATGATCAAAGACCCAAACTTGAATATTTTGGTCTTGTCATGTTTAATGGCTTTAATGTTGTCTATCAATTGTGCATGCAGGATCTCACATAGCTTAAACTCACCATTTTCTCTCACAAGTCTTATTACTGCAAGAGTTGTGGCCACTGACACACTGTTCACCCTACTAGTGTGTTGAAACCTATACCCCAATATCATAGACATCAATTTGATGTCTTTCTCCTCTATAGGCTCAATGGTCATTTCATGCCTATCACTTCTTGACTTGTATGATTGTTCTACAAGTTTTCTAACATCCTTTCCCATTAGAAGAACAATGCTTGTCCTTGAGAGGCCCATCATTTCATGTATTAGGTCTCCTATTATTCTGACCGACACTTCACCTATTCAGAATAGGTTGTCATGAATCTTGATAAGTAGAGTCTTTATCCATTCAGACTCATAGAACTCATATGTTGTGGCATATTCAATTATAGGGTAGTTTTCAAACTACACATACTCATCCAGGAAGGTTTTATCTAGTTTCATCATGGTTTCTAAGTGCGCTCTTATCCTGTCAAGTCCTAATGGTTCCTTTTTGCAGTAAATATATTCTTGGATGTCTTCTACATGAATAACACTCATAGGAGTGCGGGAGAATGCCCCTTCTAGGTCATCCAATGTAGATTTGAATGGGTGCCTCTTAAATACATATATTTTCTTCTCCGCAACATCAAATACAATAGGAGTAGCCATCACTTACTTGTATATCACTTTCCTAATGGTTTCCAAGAACTTCTAAATCGATGTGACATATTAGAGCTTCCGCAACCGATCAAACACACTACTTCACTGGTGAATCAATCTATAATCCTTCATAATCAACTGATAGGGCTTTTGTGCTCTTCAATCACTCAAGCTCGAATGCAATGAGTAACCCATAAGACTCTATGTACTTTAAAGTGAAAATTCCACCATTAATGCTTGCCACGTAAACCAGACTTTTACTAAAAATCTCCAACTTTAATTCTGCAAATAATTAGGTAGTGTGCTCTTGCACATATGTTCTACTAGTATCCAAAAGGTTAAATCCAAAGGTGCATACTCTGAGGGTAAGTATACTAGTCGCGCAGGGGTTTAAAGCTAAATTAGCTCCCCTTATGACCCTGAGGGCCATTCATCTAGATGTAGAGGGTGCATCCATTATGGATGCATCCAATACATTCTCATCAACCTTATCCTTCTTTTCCTTTGACCAAATCAAGCTTGTATCTTCTGAATCTTTCACAAACTTGACTTCTCCTTCGATGACCAATATTGATTCTTCTAGCTTTTTAGGGCTTTCTTGACTTTGCATTCTTGATCTACAAAACTTTTAGATGTGTCCAGCTTTGTTACAAGAGTGACAAATAACTGGAGGCCTTATATTCCTCGGTGCATTGACATGGGTTACCATTTTACACTATCTAGCTGAGTGACCATTATAGTTACATATCTGACCTGTAATATTATGAGAACTTCTTGCATTAGGTTGATTTTGATTTCTCTGATTATACTAAGTCTTGTTTTTCTAACTTGTTCTATAATTCATAGCTCTATGACCAAATTTATTGCATGAATAACAATAACCATTGAAAGGTCTTACCTCTTTACAATTCCTTGCAATGTGTCCATGCTTATTAAAGGCATAAAAAGTTCGGTCTACTGGCTTGCATTCATCCTTGGATGGTTCAACATTGTCTTTAGTCTAATTTTGAGTCTCCTTAGCATCTGTAGTGTCTTTTGGAGCATTCATTCTTGCTCGCATGTTATCAATATGATTTTGTGCTTCATTGAATCTAATGCAACTGGTATCTCGCTTAAGCCTCTGAGCATATAACTGAGATACTATCAGATCCTTTCTTGTGTGTAATTTATCAATGTGATTCTTTGCCTCTTTCAATTCAGATTCCAAGCTCTTTTTGCCATTTCTTAGCTCCAAGATTTCCATGTTTTCTTGCCTCAACTCTTCATTCATTTGAAGGTTCTCTTTGATCTGCTCATCATAGAATTCCTGATTGTTAGTTAGCTTGTCATCTAATTCTTCAATCTAATCTTTCAGAGATGCATTCTCTTCATTTAGTTTTTTGATCATTATCTCTAAATCACTGGTAGAACATTCCTTTAGATATTTTCTTAGTATTTTAATGACTACTTGAGCATTTGATGACTGCTTGAGCATCATTGAATTTTTCTTTTAGTTCTTCAATTTCATTTTCAAATCTATCCAGGTCTTTAAGAGAATCTTTAAGATTTCTTTTCAGATGTTTCATTTCTATCTTGTCCATGATCTCCTCAAGTGGTTAAACTTCTTTGCTAAGGACCAAAGCTCTGATACCAATTGTTAGGAATGGGAACACTGAGAGTGGGGGGGTGTGAATTAGTGTTTACTGTATTCAATCTTTTTACTTTACTCTTTAAACTTATCTTGAATGCTTAAGTACTAAAATGAACATTAACATAAACAAGAAACATGAACTCAACACATAACACCAATATGGTTATGGGGAAACCCAAATAGGTAAAAACCCCAGTGGGAATTGACACCCACTAATAATCTATACTAGTATCTTATGATCCTTGTTATAAGATCCTTAACCCTGCTAGGAGTTGTCTTTACAATGCTTTTAGTATAGTGACCTTGTCAAGGGTTAGAATCTATTAGGAGTCTTTTACAATAACCCTGTTAAGGATGTGGACACACTATCCTAGAGCTCACTTCTCAAGTGGTGAAGGCTAAAACCTTATGATCTCAGATACACACTATATCTGTTGGATGAACTGGTGCTATGACACTGCTTGTCAGATTAGTTCCTTTGATGCACTGATGCTTTGACCTCTTGCAAAGCTTTAATATATTGTAAATACTCTTCACACGCTTCTACTCTGCTTATCTCAACTCTATATCAACTTCCTTTCCTATTATAAAGGGCACATCTCATATTTATATGCGCTACCAAAACAATTAACTAGGTCAACCTATAACTGATTACATATAATGCTTCCAATTGAATTGGCTCAAGTGTGTTTAAAAATTAACATAATTACATGTCTAAAACTTAATTACAATAGGTGCATAGCCTTTACAAAATAATATTATAACTGCAAAACCAAATACTACTAGTCGGCTGCATACTCTGTTCTGTTCTATCATTCACTGGCTGTGTAACTTCAACTGTCTGTATCTTCTGATCATGCACTCTTAAACTTAGCATGAATATACTCTTACCATCTTATCTTCAAGGGAACATACCATAACTAGGTCATACACATGTGCACTAATGCTCTGACCTTCTGGTACTCTGCTAATTGTCTAGTTTTCTGTATTTAGCCAAAATCTGATCTGCTGATAATGTGCACTAACTCCAACCACTATATGAATTTTTTTCCATAATGAAAACACTATATTAAGTCATATACAATAGTATAGTCAACTTTCCAATAGTATATTGCATTCATGACTATGGTTTTCATTGATGTCAACATAGTGATCTACTGGAGATTAGCGGAGGAGAATATAGTGTTTTAATTAGCGCACGTGGAGCATTGCAGATCAAGCTATGAGTAGAGGACTTAATCTATATTATGTCCTAAGATTTTCATAAAGAGTGCATATAGAAATTAAACTATACATGAGAGTATGTGTAAATCAGTGGAAGCAGTATTCAAAGAGTATTCCTAAGAAGTGGCTTGTGGAAATTGGATGATATCTCCTAATCGGGATAGAATCTGGGCATAAAAAGTTGTATAGTTCATAAAGGAATTATGATAGTGATGTGGACATGAAAGTAAGGTCAGAGGTCACATGAGTGGAGAATTATTTTGTCTAGAAGTCGACAGTTTTTATGTAATTTTGAAATGATGTGTAACGTGTGGAAGCTTATATTTTTATAATTGGTTAAGCCTTGTTGGCTGACTCATTTGTAATTATTTGAGTGTGGTATAAAGGAAGGATTTTTTTCCTTAATTGTAATATGATATGAGAGATAGTATAAAAGTGAATTGCGAAATTGTGCAATATATGTTGTAAGAGGATATGCAAAGTACTTGGTGTGGTTTGGTACAAATAGAGGAGAAAAGATAAGTTGATAAGATAAATAATTATTTGGTATTATTCTATTGAGTAATAAAGAGATCAGTTGGACAGTGTGTTCAATGATCTTTCCCTTGAAGCTGTTTGGACAGTGGGTCCTTTTGTCTTCCATAACTCCTAACAGAGTTAGAATCTTTTAACAGGGATTCAAAGTCTCCTAATAGGGACTCATATGTACTAAATGTATTTAATAAGGCTCTTAACAGAGTCCATCCTCTCACAAGGAATTTTCATATTGGTACATCTTTTGTGGGCATCATTCCCACCGGGGTTTACTCTCTGATCAAGAGGTTCCCTAGTTAACATATCTTGTGTTATTGTGTATGTTCATCTTTATATAATTGTTGTTTACATTGATTACATGGTTGAAATATGTTAATGAAGAAAATAATCATATTTATCTGATAACTCATTCACCCCCCCTCTCAGTTATCTTGGTGGAATTTACTTTCTAATAATTGGTATCAGAGCAGTAGGTCATTGAAGGAAAAGTTTAACAACTTAAGGAGATCCATGACGAATCATTTTAGGAAATAAATCCCTAAGTTTAATGGAGTGAACTATGACAACTAGAAAGAAAAGATGAAGACACATTTGCTATGTTTAGGACCAGGATACTGGTTAATCACAAAGAATGAGAAGACTATCATTGAAGAAGACAAAATTGAAGAATGTACTAATGAGAAAAGAGATATGTTCATGTGTAACATACTTGCCAGAGAAGCACTCTGGTCAACCCTTCTGGAGAATGAGTACGGTCAGGTAAAATATCTAAGAACATCTCATGAAATTTGGTTAGCTTTACAATCTACTTTTGAAGGTGATGTACATGCAAAGAGAGTCAGATTACATAACTGGATATGTGCATTTGAAGATATAAGAATGATGGAAGATGAATTTGTTAAAATTTATATTGGTAGAATGTCAGAGATTGTTGTAGTTATCAAATCTTGTGAAGGAAATAAGACAAAGAATATAGTGATATGGAAAATTCTAAAGACATTAACTCCTATATTTAAGCATACAACGTAGATGATTGAGCATGTTATACCTTGTACTGAGAACTTCACCAGAGAGACCCTTCTTGGAAGACTAGAAGCAACGAAGATAAGCTTGAGATAGTTAGGAGATCTACCTAGAATTGAGACAACATTCAGTGCACTTAGTGTTCGCCCAACCTTGTAAAGAAGTATTAGTGTGAGTGGAGACTACGCTAGTGGTAGAAGATCTAAGAATGAAGATTAGAGGAAGATTGAGGAAGGAATTGCCTTGCTTGTGAAAAGAGAACTAGAAGGTAAGAAAATATTTAAATGTTGGACTTGTCAAGAATATGGTCATTTTGCATCTAAATTTTCTAAGAGAGTAAAGAAGTATAAGAAGAACTTTAAATCTAGAAGATCTAAAAAATGTTACTATGCTAATGATGAAGAATTTGAGGCTAGTATGGAGAAATCCCTAAGTAAAACTGATAATGAGAATGATGATATAGGATTTGTAGCAATAAAGAAGAAAACTATGAAATTGAAGTTAGAGAAGAAAAGATATCTGATTGGATTATAGACAGTGGTTATTCAAATCATATGACTAGAGATATGAAGAAGTTTATAAAGTTTAACAATTATGATAGAGGAATTGTTAGAGTTGGAAACAATGCACCTTGTTTGATAAAAGGAATATGATCTATTTCTCTTGATGGAAATACTAACATTGATGATGTTTATTTTGTGAATGGATTGAAACATAATCTTTTGAGTGTTAGACAGTTAGTTGATAAGGGATATCAAGTTTGGTTTACTAAGAAAACTTGTGTGATCAAGGATAAGGATGGTAATTTGATTGGAACTAAATTAAGAACTAGAGGTAATATATTTTAGTTGAACCCTACATAGGTGACATGCTTGATTACTAAGATTGATGATAGTTGGTTATGGCACATAAGATTTTATCATATAAACTTTGATAACATTTTGAAAATAAGTACTACACTTGCAGTAAGAGATTTGCCTAAAATTATGAAACCTGCTAACATGATTTGCAAGGAATGTGTTATGGCTAAATAGAAGAGAAGATCATTTCCTAGTAGGAAGTTCACATCAAAAAAGAAGTTGGAAATTGTTCATACAGATTTGAGTGGTCCCACAAGGACTAGAGAATTCTATGGTGAAAGGTATTTTATGATTCTTGTTGATGATTTTACAAGAATGATGTGGATTGCTTTTCTTAAAGAAAAATTTGGGGCATTTGATAAGTTTACAGTAATTAAGAACAAAGTTGAGAATGAATCTGGAATGAAGATTTAATGTTTAAGATCAAATAGAGGAGGAGAATTCACTTCAAAAGAATTTAACACTTTTTGTGAAGTGAATGTCATTAAGAGACAGTTTTCAGCCCCTTGAACACCTGAACAAAATGGTATTGCAGAAAGAAGAAACAGGTTAGTGATTGAAGCAACAAGAGCTATGTTATTTGAAAATGATTTGGCAAAGACATTTTGGAGAGAAGTAGTGAGTATAGTAGTATATATAATGAACATAGTACAAATCAGAGCAGACACAAACAAGACACCTTATGAATTATGGTTTGGACATGCACCATTAGTTAAGTATTTTAGAATTTTTGGAGGTAAATGTTATATTAAGAGAGATGATGACATTGGAAAGTTTGACCCTAGAAGTGATGAAGGTATATTTATTGGTTATTCATTGAAAAGAAAAGCTTATAGATGTTTCAATAAAATAACTAAAACTATTGTTGAGAGCGCAAATGTTAGAGTTGATGAAAAGTTCAAAATTCAAGAAAGAATGCTTGATTATGAATCAGATGAAGGAACTCATCCTAGAATTGATCAAGAAAATATTGAATTATTCTATGAAACTGACAGTGATTTGCAAAATGAAGTCACATTGAGGAAATCAGAGAAGAACCTAGAGGAGGACCTAGAGTTGAAGCAAGAACTGAGACAGTGACACCTAACATGAATCTAGCAAGAAATCATCCTATTGAGTAGATTATTGGGAGCATAGAAAAAGGAGTTCTGACATAGAATAAGGTACAAGAAGAACTATGTTTAATTTATCAAATTAAACCTAGATCTACTAATGAAGCTTGTAAAGATTAATATTGGATTAAAGCAATGAAGGAAGAACTAGATCAAATTGAAAAGAACAAGACTTGGGAGTTGGTCCCTAGACCTAAAGATAAGAATGTTATAGGACCTAAATGGGTATTCAAAAATAAGATGAATGAACAAGGAGAAGTGGTAAGAAACAAAGCAAGATTGGTATGTAAAGGATACTCATAGTAATAAGGAATTGACTATGAAGAAACTTTTGCACCTATTGCAAGAATTGAAGTAGTAAGAATGTTTTTGGCTTATGCAGCTTATAAGGAATTCAAAGTATATCAGATGGATGTGAAATCAACATTTTCTAATGGAGAATTAGAAGAAGTATACATTGAGAAGCTTGAAGGTTTTCCCTTAACTCATGAAGGAGACATGGTATGTAAACTAAACAAAACTTTATATGGACTTAAACAAGTACCTAGAACTTGTTATGCAAGACTGGATAAGTATTTGATAAAATTAGGATTTACTAAAGGCACATTAGACAATAATTTTTATATGAAATAAATTGAGAATGGTTTGTTGGTTGTGGTTATTTTTGTTGATGATATTATCTTTGGAGGAGAAGACGAAGCCAGTGATAAATCTACAAATGAAATGAAGACTGAATTTGAAATGAGTATGATTGGTGAGATGAAATATTTTTTAGGACTACAGATAACATAGAACAATGATGGTATTTTCTTATGTCAAACAAATTATCTGAATGACTTATTGAAGAGATTTGGAATGGAGAATTGTAAGCCTGGTCAAAAGTTATCTAGCAAAGATAAAACTCCTACAGTTGAACAAAAGAGGTATAAATCTATGATTAAATGATTGTAGTATTTAAATCATACAAGACTAGACATATCACATGCGGTTGGAATCGTTGCAAGATTTTAAGTTGATCCTAAAGAATCACATTATGCAACAGTAAAAAGAATATTGAGATACTTGAAAGGTACAATTGAATATGGATTGTGTTATGAAAAATCTAATGATTTTACCCCATGTGCATATACAGATGTAGATTGGGGATGCAGTGTTGATGAAAAAAAGAGTACAAGTGGTAGGAAATTTTTCCTTGGGGGAAGATTGGTTTCTTGGCTAAGAAAGAAACAAAATTGTATTTCATTGAGCATAGTAGAAGTAGAATATGTAGCAGCAGCAAACAATTGTAACTAGATAATATGGATGAAACAAATGTTGAAGGATATTGGAATAAAATTTAATGAGCTTATTGTTATACACTGTGATAACACCAGTACAATAAGTATGTCTAAGAATCATGTACTACATTCTAATACAAAGTATATAGAAATAAAGTATCATGTAGTGAGAGAAAGTTGTAGAGAAAGAAGTCAGACTTGAGTATATAAGTACAAAAGAGCATATTGTAGATATATTTACAAAGCCCTTACCTAAATATACATTTGAGTGTTTGAGAGGTATTCTTGGGGTTATGCCCTAGCCTACTTTTGAAAAGAGATGTAGATTGTTGCATCAGTCCAATGGTATATGAGCTTTATCTTTTTTCTGGACTAGATGTAGGCACTTCCTCTATGGGGGAGTATGTGTGTTCTTGAGTTGAGTCATAAAGGACTCTAGTGAATGTATTTTATGAAAAAGTGTCTTTTGACATTTAGGATTGACATAATGATGTTTACTATTGTCATTGATGTCAATGGGGGAGAAGGATACATGAAAAAATATAATAATAAGAAGAAGGGTACATGAAAGGAGGAGATGAAGAAATACAAAATGAAAAACCTAAGAGAATATGATTATGAGAAAACAAAGCAAGATTTGATTGATAAAGAGGACTTGAAAACATTTCAGAGCAGTAGCGTTGCAGTTTGGTATTCATGGAACTTGGATGTTTTTCATCTATGTTGCCATCAATGACAATGGGGGAGATTGTTAGGAATGAATGATGAATATATCCTATGGGGGAGTATTCACATCGATTATGTAGCAATTTTATGTTGCATTTGTGAGTGTGGTTGTCATGGATGTCAACACAATGATCTACTAGAGATTAGCAGAGGAGTAGATAGTGTTTGAATTAGCACACGTGGAGTATTGTAGATCAAGCTATACAGAGTTCAGGACTTACTCTATATTATGTCTTGAGATCATGGTTAAGAGGATGTACAAAAATTCAACTATTCATGAAAGTTATGTTTAAATCAGTGGAAGTAGTATTCAGGTAGTATTCTTGAGAAGCGGCTTGTGGAAACTAGATGATATCTCCTAATCGGGATAGAATCTGGGCATGAGAAGTTGTATAGTTCATAAAGGCATTATGATAATGATGTGGATGTGACAGAAAGATCAGAGTTCACATGAGTGAAGAATTATTTTGTTTGGAAGCCAACAATTTTTATGTAATTATGAAATATTGTGTAATGTGTGGAAGTTTATATTTATAATTGGTTAAGCCTTGTTGGCTGACTCATTTGTAATTATTTAAATGTGGTATAAAGGAAGGATTGTTTTTCTTAATGGTAATATGATATGAGAGATAGTATGAAAGTGAATTGCAGAATTGTGTAATATATGTTGTAAGAGGATATGCGAAGTACAAAGATCTGGTATTAAGATCTGATGAAGTAGCAAGTGCGGTTTGGCACAGACAAAGGAGAAAAGATAAGTTTATGAGATCAATAATTATTTGGTATTATTATGTTGAGTAATATAGAGATCATTTGGATAGTGTGTTCAGTGATCTTTCCCTTGAAGCTGTTTGGATAGTGGGTCCTTCTATCTTCCATAACTCCTAACAGAGTTAAAATCTTTTAACAGGGATTCAAAATCTCCTAATAGGGACTCATATGTACTGAATGTATTTCATAAGGCTCTTAATAGAGTCCATCCTCTCACAAGGAATTTTCATATTGGTACATATTTTGTGGGCATCATTTCCACTGGGGTTTACTCTCTGACCAAGAGGTTCCCTAGTTAACATATCTTGTGTTATTGTATTGCTATGTATGTTCATATTTATATGGTTGTTGTTTACATTGATTACATGGTTGAAATCTGTTAATGAAGAAAAAAATTGTATTTATCTGATAACTGATTCACCCACCCACCTCTCATTTATCTTGGTGGACTTTTCTTTCTAATATCAATACCCTTCGCTAAGAATATAGTGTACATTCTTGTTAATAGGATATCTCCTAACTTTGTGAAGTAGGTATCCTCCTTTCTCTTCCTTATCCTATCTATGAGGTAGCCATGATAAGGAGGGGTGCATATATAGGGTCACCCTTATGCTATAGTTTTGATTTTTTAATATGCTAAATCCTCGAAAGGTAATGCACATAAGTTGCTAAATCTTGAAGAGACATGCATTTTCAATTTTCAATATGCTAAATCCTCAGAAGGTAACACACATAAGTTGCTAAATCCTGAAGAGACATGCATTTTCAATTTCAAATATGCTAAATCCTCATAAGGTAAGGCACATAAGTTACTAAATCCTAAAGAGACATGCATTTTATGTTGGAAACTGCAATTGAAGAAATTGTTGTATTGTCATTGATGTCAAACCTTAATTGGTAATACAAGTTGCTATCTAAGAAAGTACTATATCTATCAGTTGATGATAAGGATTAGGGAAAGGTTGATAACAATAGCACCTAGGGAAAGGTTGAGTTATCTTGATACTTCAATGAGTACTTGATTATATGGCACAATGATAAGACAATGCATAACAAGTAGGCTTAACCGAGCAAAAGTGAAGAAATCTAGTTTAAGCCAAGTGATGTTAGTGTCGACCAAGAGCCAATATCTGTCGAGTAAATTTAGTGTTGAACTAACATCTGTTTATTGCTAAGTGACAATATTAGTTGAGTGAGATAGATTGAAGAGATGACCAAGTTGCACAATAATGATCAAGGTGTTAAACATAATATTGACCGAGCGTCAATAATTTACATTTGAGGAAGAATTCATATTTCTAGCTGACATTGTTGAATTCTTGGATTATGTAAATCATGTCAGCTTTATTTATAAAGTGTATGGAGCATTTAATGCATAGTAAACCATTTTATTGATATTTCAATAAGAAGAATGAAGATGTTTCTAGAAGGATGGATGAAGAACTTAAATGTTGGAAGGATTCAATAGATCCGACCTAAACCTAAGATCTACGGAGGAGATTAAGCGGTAAAAGAGAGATCTATCTATTGAAGAGATATAAAGAAAACCTAAGCATGAGGTTGAGTAGAGGATGTTGGAGTTGTTGATGTTATTAACTGATAAAGTAGAAAGGTTGAAGGTTGAAGGTGAAGGAGTTGATCAGAGTTGTGATTGCTTGAAGGGATTTCTGAGCAGATCAGTGATGGAGATGGAAATGGTACCTAGTCAACATATGTGTATGAAGTTAGATCTGGTATTTGCAAAGTGAGTTGTATGTTTTTCAGATCAATAATACTGCTACTTTCTAACCATTGTATTAGTCAAAATATTTTAATCAAGGTTGACCTAATAGTCATTGTATAAATCCTTTAATCAAGGTTACATCTAATGGAATGTACTTAAGTCCTCTAACAAGGCGCACTCCTAACAGGGTGGTTGAAATCCTTTAATAGGGTCACACCTAACAGTGCATTTTGTAAACCTTTTATAGGGTTGGCTTTTCACAGAGCTCACTTCAGAAGAGTGAAAATATCTGTAACATGTTACAAAGTGGTTTTTCCCAAATTGGGTTTCCACTATAAATCTTGGTGTCAAACTTGTGTGAATGTTTTGGTGTTAAACATTTCTGTGTTTTGCAAGTTAAATACTATTGGATAGTGGACTTCACTGTTATATGTTTCTGGTATACATTTCTTTAATGACCGAGTAGTGTTGGTTATTAGATCTGAGATTTTTGAAGTGTTTAAGAGTTTTATTTATACATCTAGACTCGAGAACAACTGATTCACCCCCCCTCTCTATTGTTCTAAATCATATTAACATTTTATATTCCATAGTGATACAAGAATGTGGATCTATGGGTATTCCAAAAGCCATCAAAAGACACATTATAACTACAAAGCAAAATTTATGGGTGAACTATCAAGTTTGGCTACCTATTGGGCTCTCCCTCCTTGGTGATTCATGGTAAGATGGGCATCTTACTAGGCGAGGTAATCATTTTATCTCTTCTCTCTCTTTTCGCTTTCATGCTAGTAGGATTAGATCATAAAGCTATGTTATTTATAGGGTTTCTCTTGTCTTTCTTATGTAGTCATTTATGCTTCTATGATATCTTTACAAATATGGTATTATTATAGGAAGCATTTCTTAGTGAGGTTTCCTTTGCTAGTTGATTTGGGTTTGTTTTTGTACTAACTCTTCTTTTTTGTGTCTTTAGCTTTGTCTTTATTTTCTCTTTATTTTCGCACCCTCGTACGTGTATGTTGAGTTATAATCCTTGGCCTGGGGGCTCATGTCCTCAATGAAGTGATGTTCTACCTCGTTGCAATCCACTGGAGTCTTTCTTCTAACTTTACAACGAGTATGTTCAATTTCCAGACTCTTGCTAAAGTGGGGGCTTAATGTATCATCTTAAAATGGAAGAACTTTCATGTTAAGAATGTTTAGCCCTCCTTAGGGGGTCTTTTGGGCCATCATCATGTTGTCCTCTATTTTCTACCCCTTTTCCATCTCTTGTGCCTTTTTAGGACTTTGATTGGGCCTCTTTGGGCACTATTTTCCCCACTTGGCATATTTTTTAGAGGTTTTAATCCCCTGGGTCAAGGTTGACCTTGACCTTGACCTAGGTTAGGTTCAACCTCAACCTTGAACCAGGTCCCCCTTTTTCATTGGAAAGTTTTCCAGATGCGGGGGGAAACTCAAAAGTTTATTTTTTCACTTCCAGGTTAGCTATTTTGGGTTTCGAAGTAGTGACTCTTAAAATATATTTAATATAGGTCCACTCCTAGGGGTATAGGCTTAATAGAAATTTATTTCTCATATGTTGGCCTCTCTAGAAGTTTGTGCCCTACACTAGTATATAAGGAAGCCTTCTCCTCTCATTTTGAGATGAAGGAAAAATAAGCAAAATAAGCAAAGAATGAAAAAAGCAATGATCATCAATCACAAGTAATAATCTATATTCAAGCATTCAAGTTCTCCATTGAAGATCAAAGATTCAAGAATTCAAACCTTTGAAGGGATTTGGTTCAAGCATTCAAGATTCATCATTCAAACCCTATATCTATCCATCATGGTGGTGTGATCTTCCTTCTGTATGCACCCAAAAATGGTCACCTAGACTTTATGCCCCATTTATTTGATTTATCAATCTTGAATCAGTTTTATCAATAATCAATATTTTCAACATTATCAATTTCTTAATCAAGTCTTAATTTTGATCATATATTAAATTTTTATCCTATGGGCTAACCATTTTATCCTAAGTTTTATTTATTTAAAAGGAATATTTCCTCCCTTTTTAATAAATAAAAAGCCCCACCTTTTCCTCTTATCCTAAGTTGCACAAATAAAGCATCATTCTTATTTTATAAAAAGAGAAAAAGTACTTTTTGTCTCATATGGACACTAAAGTCAACTCCTATTTTCCTATTGGAGGATATTTGTGCACAAGGATCAAGCTTCCTTTTTTCTCCACCGTTGATTAAGTCTTTTGCCTCTTAATCTCAATGGTCCATTTCACCTCATTTTTTATAAAAGGAGAGCTCTCTTCCTCATTTGCATATCCATCTCTTTCATGCTAATGTTATGCTGTAGGTTTTCTAGGTTATTTGGAGTTCTCTTTGAAGACACTTTTGCATCCAAGATTTGAAGATCTTTGTTGCATTTCATCTAGTTCATATTTGCTTTCTTAATTGCATAATCATGGCATTTTTAGTATAGATTTCCTTTATGCAATAGATTAGCTTCACATAGCTTAATTAGGGGAATTGTAATCCATTGCTATTTTCTTTTATAGTTGCATTGTACTTTCATTTTGATAGATTAATCTTGCATACTCATACTAGTTTCATTGGCATTTGCATACATTTGATTCAATTTGGGGATATTGGCATTGTTTCCCTTGTCTTCATTGTGAATCTCTCATTGTATGGTTGACTAGCAAGGTCACAAGTTTGTAGCTCTAGCTGAGAGCAAATTCATCATAGTCCCTTGTAACTCCATGCATAGAGAGCTATGAGCCACTTTGTGAGGCCTCATTGTTGAGTAACCTTGCATGTAATGGTTCATAGAAGTGTGGTCACTTTTGACTCATACATTTTTGGCGCCCACCGTGGGGCAGAGTAGCTTAACTTTGTCTTTTATTTTCTGATTTCTGCAAAAATTTTCATCAATTTTCAGCTTTATTTTCAGTCTCTGGTTTTTTTGTCTCAAAGTGTCGCGTGACATTTTTCCAGTGTTGTGCGATAGTTCTTTGTATAGCAGTGTGACACTTTACTAGTTAAAAGTGTCACCTTGTTTGACAGAAAGTGTTGCACTATTTGAGGAGTTCTGTCACCTGCAGTAGGGCGAACTGTCACATAGGAAAATTTTGTCACCCCAGTATACAGAGAAGTGGCGCATGACAGTTCTGGTGACTGTACTGTCGCCTGTACTTGACAGTGAGTTTTTTTTAGCCCTTTTAGCTGAGTTTAGATTTTTTTATTTGTTAGTTTGATTTGCTGTGGCTAAATAGATTGCATTTCCATATTTTAGTTAGTTTACTTGCTTTCATAGGCACATCTCTTTTGGTTTAATAAAAGGACATAGATTTACTTTTGATAGTTTGTAAATGCTCTTTGGTTTCCAATATCAAACATCTCATTTGAGTGATTGAGGGCATGGATTCATTTCTTGTTTACATAGGGAGTTAAATGCACCACTTTGTGGACTCACTCTATGTTTACTTAGAAAGTTAAATATTCCATTGTTCAACCCTTTTTCATTTGTGAGTAGTATTGATAAGAAATTTTAGATTACTTTTGATTGAACTTGTTAGCTAAATTGGGTGTTGGACTCACTTATTTCTAATCACCCCTCATTATTTTCCCTTTGGGTGCAAGGTTAGAATTCATACATGGGGGAGGGGTCTACTTGAAAAGAGTGTTAAGTGTTCCACAAATTTTTACCCTTTTTATGCTTTCTTGATCTCATCAGTTTTCTTAAGTGTGGACTCACTTTGAGTTGGTGTGAAGAGTTAAATGTTCCACTTTTGGGCTCATTTTGAGTTGATGTGAGGAGTTAAATGTTCCACTTTTGGACTCACTTTGAGTTGGTATAAAGAGTTAAATGTTCCACTTTTGGACTCACTTTGAGTTGGTGTGAAGAGTTAAATGTTCCACTTTTGGACTCACTTTGAGTTTGTGTGAAGGGTTAAGTGTTCCACTTTTTGGACTCACTTCACATTCTCTTGAAGGGTTAAATGTTCCACTTTTGGATTCGCTTCACATTTTTTTGAAGGGTTAAATGTTCCACTTTTGGACTCACTTCACATTATCTTAAAGGGTTAAATGTTCCACTTTTGGACTCACTTCTCATTCACTTGAAGGGTTAAGTGTCCCACTTTTGGACTTGCTTACTTGAAGAGTTAAGTGTTCCACCTTTAGTGCTTTAAATACTTTTCAATAGTGGATTGCTTGGAGCTAATTGGATTTTAAGATTGTTCTAACCATTGTGGAGCTAACAAGTTGTGCTTGTAGGTGCTCTCATTGCTTAAAAAATTGCCAAAAAAAAATAAAAATGCATGTCAAAGAGGGCTACTAATGGTTTTTGCAGGGCTGCCCTAAGCATAAAAACCAAACCAAGTGCTTGTTTAATTGTTTTCTTTATTGAGTGCAGCATATACTACTTGTTTCATTTCATAGGCACTTAATACCTTATTGTAGGAATTTTGAGGTGGTAGGAGAGTATGCTCTTCACCCTTATGGTGAAACAAAAATCTTGACCCATCTTGGGATTTTGAAAGCAAGGGGGTAATTGAGTTTGCTTGGTGTGTTTGGGAGAAGTTTTTGAGATAGGGGATTATGCTCTTCACCCTTGTGGTGAACCAAAAACTTTGAACCTCAAAAATCATCCACTCTTTGTTTAGTATAGGAGTCCTTTAGCGGGCCTGCTCTTGAGCAATCAAGAGGAATGACCCAAGTGGGGAAAAACCTTTTGCTGGCTATTCCGACTCACTATAAACTCAAGGTTATCAAGGACACAAAACTTTGGTAGACATAACACTTGTCTTCACTTGATGTGAGTAACTCATGGGATTGTGACCATGGGGAAAGCATTGAGCAAGAATGCTTAAGGTACTCTTGAGGCCGTGAGGTCCTAGTCCTTTATGAGGAGCAAGAGGGGTGTTGTGAATGGAAGCCCTTACTAAGAACCATAGGATAGAAGCCACCTATTTTAGCCGCTTATCTTCTTAGTGCAAGGATTGATCTAAGTGGACTAACCTAGATCACCCCAAGATACTCACCATATGTGTCCCTTTGGTTGTGTTGTTTGACACTTCCATGACAAAGCCAATATCTCTTGTGGGCAACCACTTGGTGTGAGGCAAGGGGGCATCAAGTTGTGGGCTAAGTTGGTAAGTATTGAGCCTTGTCTTGTAGGTAGATATTGCTTGAAGTGTCTTCGATTATGTGATACCAGTGTAAACATTCTCAATATACAAACAATCGGTAGCATTCATAGGGTCCTTTTTTAGTTTTGATATCACAATTGTTTGTCTTGGCAAGGTTGCTTTTGCCCTTGTTCTAAGTTCTTGAAGACACGTTTGATCCCATACTGTTTGCAAACCTATCAATTTGCTATTGTCATTATGATTACATTAAAAAAATTAACCCTCAGACTAAAATTTTTGAACGAACAAGCCTTAAAACTGAGGTTTTAACACTCACTGATCATAGAGTCATACGACACTGAACAAGTGGTGCGTCCTGTTGTGAGAATTGTCGCGCACCAATTCACCCCTACAAGTTTGTCGCCCTGTTTGACAAAAAGTGGTGCTCTGATAGCCTGGAAACTATTGCCTAGATTAAGGTGAAGTGTCGCCTAATTATAAACTATCACCTTTCTTGCCTAGAAAGTGTCACCTGGGTAGTTTCTGTTGGGTTTGTAGTTTCAGTCAGTTTCAGTTGCTGCTAGTTAAATTAAGTCTTGGAGTAGGTTTCTTGCTCTATAGTTGGAGACCTATTTTGGCTCTAAATCTCTAGTTTTTGCCCTCTAGGAATAGCATCAATTGGTTTACAAGGCCACTTTAGAAAGAGTTGTTAGGTTAGAAGGTTATTCTTGGTGAGAAAGCTTATCTCTGAAATTGTTAGCTACATTCTTGGAGAATTTTAGTGCTCTTATTGTCCAAATCACTTTCATTTAATCAATTTCAGTTATATTTCGGCCTAGTCCAACCTCCTAATTCAAATGTGCAAGGGTAGTCACCCTTTGATTTGAGGCACCTCTTTGACAGTGTTGGTAAAGCCCCTTTTTCTATCTTTTCATTCCATTTTGGACAATAGAGAACTTTGATTATCCTCGTCTGGTGTTGACATTTTGGGAGGTCATCTTATCATTAAGAATCTCTTTCTTTCATGTCAGTTACAACAAGGTACCAAGTCAATCAAGGGAAGCGACCCCCTATTGTCTTTAGCCAGTTACCACCAGTTAAGACTCGTCAACAACACAAGGGAAAAGAACCCCTTTTCGACCAGTCTCCTAAAAGTGAATCTGAGGTTTGTTTTAATCCAAAAGGTAATCCTAGTGAAGTGAGAACCTCTTTAGCACCACTTTCATCAAGTATGGACATGAGTTACACTTTCACTCGACAACAAAGAGAAGCCATGAATCAAACTCTTGAGAATATTTTCCAATGACATAGGAATACCAGAGTGTATGGTGGTTCTTCTCATGCTAGTCCACCCGGGTCACCCCCCAACAACACAAGGTATTTGGATGCTCACCAATGAGCTGAGAAACATTATAGGTAAAATCACTCAGATTCAGGGTCACAACACAAGGACCAGAACAACGAATCTAGTGACCATCACATCAATGCAACCAATGTAATAAGGCATTCAAGACAATCTTCTCCACTTAAAGATACCTCTCGATATGCAAATACGAGGTTGAAAAGCATTGAAAGGGAGAAGCAAGCCTATCTAGATGAATAAGCTGCCAAAAAGGAGAAATTCAGACAACTAGAAGAAGAGGAATGTGCATTATTGGACATAAGAAAAAGAGTCACCCAAGAAGAAGAAGACAGGCTCTATGCACAACAACTCCAAAATAAATTTAATGGGAGGGGTACCAATAGTGGGACCAACTCATCCCCATCTACCCCTTCACCAAGTCCTAGAAGAAGGTTAAGGATGGCCTCAAGATCCCCAAGTCCTAGAGGTAGAAGGACTTCAAGATATGATCACCATAGGAGACAGTCACCTCCTAGACTTTCAAAGAAACCCTCCCAATGAGCACATCATGGCTCATGACATGGAGGAAGTTATGCCAACTTCGATCATATAGATTTTATGACTATGCAACAAGAACCATCCTTTCAAGCATATGTAGAAAGGTATGTGGAACAAAACAAGGATCAGTTCCTAGAAAGTCTCATCAACAAAGGTGGTAAGGTCCCATATAATTTTGATGTGGACCGAAAGGTAAAGAAGAAAGATCCATCAACTAATGAGGTGATCAAAGAATTGCAAAAGGATATAGAAAGGATGGGGGCTCCTAAGAGCACATTCAATTTGGATTCCATATGCCCCAACCTAATTGACAAGAGTGTGGTTTTGGTTGAGTTTCCTAAGAAAATTGAGTTTCCAACCTATGACAAATATGATGGCATTGGTGATCCTCATGACCATGTTAGACAGTTCTATATAATGAGTTTTTCTTTTCACCATGAAGACTCCTACTTGATGAGATTATTCCCAAGGAGTCTCAAGGGTCAAGCCATGGAGTGGTTTACGAACCTTACTCCTCTAGTTAAGACATTTAGAGAGCTTGTGGAAAAATTTGTTCAACATTTTTCTTACAACTTATCAAGGTCGGTCACCATGCTTGATTTGTGCAAACTCAAGTAGAATCAAGGGGAATCTTTTGTTACCTTTCTACAAAGATGGAGACGTTTGTGCTTGAAATATCCAAGGACAATTCCTGAGGAGGAAAGAATAGACATCATTGTGAGCAACTTGGTAGTAGAATTAAGGTATGAAGTAAGGAAGATCCCATTTAATTCTTTTGATACCATGGTGGAAGTGACGTGTCGCATAGAGGATGTCCTGAAAGAACAAGGAATTTTGGCCAAAACAACTAACAACAACAATGGCCAAAACAATAATAATAATGGTAACAAGGACAAAAAGACCTCCTATTGGAATAAGAATAAACAAGTAGTCAATGACGGAGTTGTTGAATCATCACAACCTAAGAATGAAGGAGTTCTTAATCTCTCTAATGCAGTCCAAGCCATGAAGTTGCAAACATCTTCAACACAACAAGAGAATAAACCCAAGTATCAACGGAGACCTAAAAAAGAAAAGAGACAATTTACCAAACTTGGGGACTCCTATGTAGACATTTTCAAGATGTTAATTGCTCATAATTTTGTGCACCCACAAGATCCTACAAAGCACCGCATACCAAATCCTAAGCCTCATTGGTGGGATGAGAAGGCTTTTTGTGTCTTTCACAATGGAATTGGCCATGATATAGAAAATTATTTTAAACTTAAGCATCTTGTCCAAGATCTTATTGAGAGTGGATGATTACAAGTTGATGGTTTAACCACTAATGTGGATCAAAAAGCTTTTAAAGAACCCTTGCCCAAATATGAGAAAGGAGAGAATTCTAACAACAAGAATGGCAAGGCTGCTATCAACTACACTAACACAAATGCTAAAAATGTTATTAATATGCTTGAAGTTGTTGATGACAAAGTCAACATGATGAGAGGGAAAGACCCTTATGGATATGATGTGGATTCAAATCCTATGCTTGATGAAGGACCCATTGTGGTCCTAAGAGGTCCTCACTCATGAAGGATGTCTCAACCCCTCAATGTTGTCACTAGAAGCCAGTCTCAAGCTCCCATTGTTATTAGAGGTCCTAGTAGTAAATCTAAGTAGCCAGTGTCAAAAGGTGTTCTTCCTAAATCTGCTATTGGTTCTAAGTTGAATTATAATCTTGTTGACCAATTATAATGTACACCGGCACATATATCAATCTTTGAGCTTTTGGAATTGTCCCCTAAGCATAAGCGTGTCCTTGAGGATGCCTTGCGAGTGGCTAATGTCCCTAATGATATAGATGTAGATCAATTCTAGAATATGGTCAACCACTTGGCTAGCCCTCACTACCTTACATTCTCAGAAGAAGATGACAAGTCATTAAGCCACCCACATAATTTGGCCCTTCATATAGAGGTTATGATCCCGAAGACCCGTGTTAGGCGCGTATTGATAGATGGGGGTGCTGGGATTAATATTTGTTCTTTGAGCTTATTGAAGGCCTTGGGTTATTTAGAAGAAGTCATTGATACAAGGAAGAAGATAACTATCAAGGCTTATGATGAAGTAGAATGAAGTTCTAAAGGATTGGCTATTCTTCCTATCCGAATTGGTCCTGTAGAGAAAGATATTTTGTTTCAGATTGTTGATGCCGGTCCTTTGGCTTACAATATTTTGTTGGGTAGACCTTGGATACATGAGATGCAAGCAATCCCATCTACTTATCATCAGTGTGTGAAGTTCCCTTACAATGGAGTAGAAGTTTGCATACCCGGGGATAGCACATTGTCAGTCAACATAATTTCAGCAGGATCTCACATTCCTTTGAATAGGGAGGCCGACACTTTTGATACCACATTTGAACAATGCAAAGACAAATTAAAAGCCATGGATCTTGGCATTGGGGATTACAAAATTGATTCATTCACAAAATTGCCAATTTCCCCTAGGTCTTATGGCCAACCTTCTCAAGAAATGAAGCCCTTATCTTTGGCCATGACATTGTTCGATAAGTTTGTGGAATCCTCAATTTTGATTCAAGAAGAAAAAGAAGAGGTTGCCATTAGGGACTAGATCTACCGAGAAGAGAAATACCTACATAATGAAAATTTTGCACCTTCCCCTAGAGCTTATGGGAGAGGGTATACATTGGTCAAGAATATGGGTTATCCAGGACATGGTCCCCTTAGTCATAGGTTGGATGCTAAGGCTGAACCTCTTAACCATGCCCTTTTTGGATGAAGGAATAAGTCAATAGTTGGCTTAGGTTTTGAAAATAAGAAACAAAAAAGTGTCCCTGTCACAACTGCGACAGACAGTGACAATGACTCAGACTACACACCTAATCTTTCCAATCAACAAGACATGTCTGATGATTGGGTGCCTTCAACAAATCTCCTTTGGGGAGATTCAAAAGATTTGAAAACTGATAGTACTCCTATCCTAGCTATGATAGATAGTGACTATATGAAAGCTAGATTGACAATGGCAAGTGTTGCTATCCTAGCTGCGACAGATAGTAACAATGCTAGTACATCACAAGGCCCAAATAATGATTCAGAAATAGACTCACATGAGTTTGAATGGGACTCAATTTCAGATGCAATAGTTGATTTGGACATGGATGTTGTCCATACTTATAGTACTCAACCTGATGTGACCAACAAGCTTAGTGTAGGACTAGAAGATTGTACTCCTCGAATTACTTTAGTGGACGACGCTTCATTTGGTAGGACAAACCCTGATTAGGGTATCTTAGAAGGAGACTTGATGAATCTCAATTGTATGGTCACCAAAGATAACACCTTCCACATACACAATGTTGAACTAGTCATTAACCTACCCCTTGTTCATTTCCACCTAATTGACTGGTCTCAGCGGCATCAAGAGCCTAAACTCCTCACTTTTCAAAATGACTATGAAATTGCCTGCTATCTAAATGCTCTTGAACCTGTAGTCTCTTCCACCGGCGAACCGACAACAAGTATGACGGAGCTTGATATTAAGTACCTTAATCTAAAAATAAAAGAAAAAGAAAAAAAGAAAAATAGGTCTGATGGCGAAAACCACTTTGTGGCGGTGTCAGAACCAAAAATAGTAAAAAGAAAAGACGTATCCGAGGGTGAAAACCTCTTTGAGGTGCCTAAGGATGGGGTACTTAATAACTTTACCAGTTACTTCCAATACAGGTCATCAGTTCTCATTGAGCCCACACACCCAGTGAATTTGAATACAGAAGAGGCTCCCAAAATAGTGCACCTAGCTCAGTCTCTATCAGTTGGAGAAAAAGAGGCATATACAAAGTTTTTGCAAAAGAAGAAAATCAACTTTGCTTGGACATATTCTGATATGCCAGGGCTTGATACTGATCTTATTATGCATCATCTATCTATAGCTCCAGGAATAAAACTGGTTAAACAAAAGTTGAGGAAAATGCATCCTCACATAGCTCTTCTTGTTAAAGCTGAATTAGAAAATCTCTTACACGCAGGATTCATATAAGCTATTGACTATGCTGAGTGGATCTTCACTATTGTTCCAGTTTCAAAACATGATGGGTCCATTCACATTTGCACAGACTTCAGAGACCTCAACAAAGCATGCCCAAAGGATGACTTTCCACTCCCAAACATACACATGATAATGGATATGACGACGGGTTATGAGATATATTCCTTAATGGATGGGTTTTCCGGATATAACCAGATAAAAATAGCTCCCGAAGATCAAGAGAAAACAACTTTCACATGTGCATGGGGAACCTATTGTTGGAATGTCATGCCATTTGGCCTAAAGAATGCAGGAGCAACATACCAACGAGCTATGACCACAATTTTTCATGATATGATGCATAAGAACATGGAAGATTATGTGGATGATACCTTGGCTAAATCTAGGAAACAGGATACACACCTCGATGATTTGGAAGTGATTCTAGATCGCATGGAACAGTTTCAACTTAGATTGAATCTGAAAAAGTGTGCATTTGGAGTTACCTCAGGTAAACTTCTAGGATTCATAATTTTAGCAAAAGGAATAGAGGTTGATCCTGAAAAGGTCCAAGCTATATTAGATATGCCACCTCCAAGAAATGTTAGTCAGATGAGAAGTCTTCAGGGATGACTCCAATCCATAAGGAGGTTTATTTCACAGCTTGCAGATAGAGCACAACCATTCAATAAAACATTGCATAAGGGAGCCACATGTGCTTGGAATGAGGAATGCCAAAAGAGCCTTGATCAAATAAAATAGTATTTGGCTAATCCTCTGATTTTGATGCCGCCTATTCCTGGGGAACCATTGATTTTATACATTTCAGAAATAGACTCTTCCTTGGGGGCATTGTTGGCTCAATTAGATGATACTGGGAAAGAAAGGGCCATTTACTACATTAGTCATACTATAGTATCTTATGAGATCAATTATAATAGCATTGAAAAGTCTTGTCTGGCAGTAGTGTTTGCTTCCCAAAAGTTGTGACACTATATGCTTGCTCATACTATACATTTGGTTGCAAAAATTGATCCTCTTAAGTACTTGCTTAGTAAGGCTGCCCTCACGGGTAGGCTTGCCAAGTGGATGATGTTTTATCTGAATTTGATATAGAGTACATTGAAAGAAAGGCCATAAAAGGGTAAGCTATTGCTAACCAATTAGCTGACTTCCCAGTTAAGGATAGTATGCCTATTCAGGTAGAATTCCCAGATGAACACATACTGTATATGACTACCCGCACTTGGAAGATGTTCTTTGATGGTTCCTACATACAAAATGGATCAGGTGCTGGAGTATTATTTGTCTCTCCACATGGGTACAACATTCCAAAGTCTTACAAACTTTTATTCCCATGTACAAATAATATTTCCGAATATGAAGCTTTGATCAATGGATTGAAAATGGCTATAGAATGGAACATAACAGAATTACATGTCTTTGGGGATTCATAGTTAATTATCAACCAAGTCAATGAGGAGTATCAAACCAAGGATGATAAATTGGTACCTTACAAAAAGATGGTTGAATCATTGAGACGTTACTTTACATTTGTGACATTTCAATAGATCCCTAGGATAAAGAACAAAGCTGCAGATGCTATGGCCACATTAGCCTCACTCCTTCAGTTGGAACAACATGAATCAAGATTTGAATTCCTAGTGGAAGAGCTACACCATCCCATATTTGACTCATCTGAAAGCCATATCATTTGTACCTTGGTTAGTCATGAGTCTTCCTGCTATGGTGCTATCTATTCATATCTATGTGATGGCATCATCCCTGACACTTTCAACCATTCTGAACACCGAAACCTCATCCATAATGCCTCTCGCCACACCCTTATCTCTGGTGATTTGTATAGGAGGGGTTTAGATGGGACACTTCTTAGGTGCTTGGAAAAGGAGGAATCCAACCAAGTTTTAGCAGACATCCAAGAGGGCATTTGTGGTGGACATTCTAATGGTCTTGCCATGGCCTGAAGGTTGCTTAGGGTGGGGTATTACTAGCCCACAATGTAGACAGATGCAATAGCTTTCTCTAAGTCTTGTGAGAAATGTCAAAAACATGGAAACTTGATTCATGCTCTAGGTAGGGAGCTAATTCCTTCCATTTCTCATTGGCCATTTCAGCGCTGGGCCTTTGACCTTGTTGGGCAAATTCACCCCAACTCATCAGGTGGACATAAGTTTATCATCATAGCTACTGATTATTTCATGAAATGGGTAGAGGCAGTCCCTCTTTCTATTGCCTCAGGAAAAATAGTTTCCCTATTTATTCTGAATCATATTATTTGCCAATTTGGAGTGCCTTTTGAGATTATTACTGATAATGGAGGACAATTCAAGAACAAGGACCTAAAGCATTTATGCAAAAAGTTTAAAATCAAGAAACATTGGTCCTCCATCTACTTCCTAGAAGGAAATGGATAGGCAGAAGCCTCTAATAAAACCATTCTTAAGATTCTTCATAGGACAGTGCACAAGAATGGAAGGGATTGGCACTTGCAAATCAATCTAGCACTATGGGCTTACAGAACAAGCATTTGCACACCTATAGGAGCCACACCTTTTGCCCTTACTTATGGCACTAAAGTGATATTACCTTTAGAAGTAGAGATCCCTTCACTTAGAGTCTCACTCAAAGGTTTGATTATAGATGAAGATTACCGTGCCATGAGGTTATAAGAACTAGAACTTCTAGATGAGAAGCACAAGGCTTCCTTTGATCACATGAGAGTATATCGGAAGCATATGTCCAAGGCATTTAACAAGAAGGTTCACCCTAGGGAATTTTAGATAGGTGATCTTGTTTTGAAAGAGAACCCTAAGAATCAACAGAATAAATAACAAAAGGGAAAGTTTGAACCCAATTGGCTTGGACCATACATTATCACAGTGACTTTTGGTACAGGTGGATATTTACTGTTAGATGAAGATGGAGAATAGCTCCCTGAGCCCATCAACATTGTGCACCTCAAGAAGTTCTATCCTTGATGCCCGTTTCTGTCTGGGGGCATCCTTTGTACATATTTTATGATCCTGAAAAAATACCAAAAAAAAATTGATATATGATGCTGAAAAAATCCTAAAAAGCATATAAAGTCCTGAAAAAATACAAAAAAAATCAAAAAATGCAAAAATTCAAAAAAATAGAAAAAAGTGCCTTGGTGAAAACTTGGAAACAGGCGCCTTGGTAGCAAAAATACAAAAAAATTAAAAAATTGAAACATCTCCAAGTGGTGAAAACCTGGAAATAGGTGCTACTTGAGGCCTTTGCACTCCTATTTGTTAGCATGCATCCTCAACACTGAACCTTTCTCCATCATGCCTTGACCTTATTTGACTTGGTCTGGAATTGGTCTTTGTTTTTGTCTAGGGGCATACCTGTTAGCATAGGTCCTTTAGGTGCGTTTGTCTCTTGGGGCATTTCACAATAGGTGTTTTTCAACACCACCCCAAAACAATGTTTTTCAACACTACCTTGCGTCGAGTGTTTCTCAACACTTATCAGATCTCTTACCCTACAGTCTAGTATGCTACAATATTGCTCATTTGTAGATGGGATACTCAGAGTTTGACTCTATGACCAACACACACGCACTTAAACAATCAACTTGATTGAGATATGTTGACTTTATTTTTCTTTGTGTGCTGTCTATGAGGATTTCTTTCATGAGTGGTCTCTCCCTGAGCAGTTTTCAATGATGCACAACTAGAAGACCGAGGGTATGAGAACATGTTTTATTTCTTTATCTATTTTTGGGTATATTTCATTGATCCTAACTGTCATGAGCTTTTATGCTGGTCCTACTTGACACTAGGGATTGACAAGGTATTATCCTTGACTGTTGTGCAAGTGCATGCTTCTAGTTATCCTAACTTTCATGTGTCTTGATACAAGCATAATCTCATCATATCAAATTTAGGTAATCTCACTGCATTAGTCATCTTGACCTACATGTCTTTGATGCCTAGGTGAGATTTTCACATTTCTATCTGATAAAGATCATATTCATATCCACATAGTTATGCTAGTGTGCATTGTATGATCTTACAATGCTACCAATAACACTCGATGATGATAATTAGATGTCTATAGGTGTTGTGACCTTGCAAGTCAACCACTTTTCATAGTAGCTTGCATTTTAGGTTCATAATAGTTTAGTTTTTGCATTTTGCATATGGAGAGAGCTCTCCTTTTTCATCTTACATGGACCTGTCGGTCAACTGCGCTCACCTTTCCTTTTTTCCACTCATATCTTTCGCTCCTTGTCTTTCACATCATGACCTATTCCTATCATCACAAGGGGTTAATCATATCATCACATATTTATCAAAACTATCATTTTCAAGAAACATGAGTCTACATCTGAGAATCAAACAATGCAAAAGAACATACATGCGCATATACATGAACATTTTGAGCAAAATGACAAGACAATACTGATACATCCATCACAAGTAAGATGGAAACACATGATATATTAAACATCTAGTAATCTCATATATAAATCAATGCCATGATATAATATACAATATGAGATCCCAAAATCTGGATCAAAGGTCTCATGATATGTCCAAACATCTAAACCTAAGCCTAAACCTAAGACTCACTGCCACCATCTCGAGGACCTGGTGGTGGAGGAGGTGGTACCGCATCTGGTACTACATCTGATCTACCCACCACTACTAAGTAGGAAGGAGCCCTCTGACCCACTGGTACTGCCTGTATGTAGAGACCATAATAATATGCAGCTCACACTGCCTCTCTCTGTCTCTCTGCAAGGGCAACTTGTAAGGCTCTCTCTCACCGCTCTGTCTCTGCCTGCTGATCAGTGAGCTACTGCTCTCTAACTGCTATAGTGATCCTGAGCTGCTATATCTCTACCTCTAGAGCCTATATCCGAGCTCTCAGATCCTCTCCTCCTACAAGTGGGTCTTTCTTAGCCTCTGCCTGTCGGTGAGTTGGTCTCGCCTCATCCTCCGGAGTGGCTGATCTCTGTCCCCATGACCATTTTTGGCCACCTGATCTAGATCCCTCCCCTCTCTCCATCCCTCTCCCTCTCCCTCTCCCTCCATCTCCTCTGTTCCCTTTGTCACCCCCGTCATATCCCTCATCCCCCTGTGCCACTGGTGGCTATGCATCTGGGACTGTAAATCTAGGAAATGGAGCTCTGCACCTCTTTGCCTTGTATGCTACATCTGCACCTGCATCTGCCATGTCTGGTAGGTACTCCCATGGCTCCTAGCGTATAGCAGCTATATCTTGTACTGCCTGCTGGTAGTTGAGCATCGGTAGCCAACCCTGTCCATCCTCATCTCGGAATCATGCATGTGTCATGGTCTTTGTGGACACCCTTTGCTGGTGTCTGAACTACCTCTAGACTTGAGTAATCACAAATCTCTGCACAATGTCTAGGTGACGGCCTACCAGTGGCTGACTGCACAGCATGTAATCTAGCTCTCGCCTGTCACTCCACTGCTTGCATGACCTATATGGTATCCATGTGAATGAGGTAAGCTCATCCAGTACCCTGCGATAATAAGAAACATCCCCACTATGTGTATGTGGGATGAACCCTACATATCTATATATATAGGGATACCTGCGCTCCCTAGGCTATACTCATGGACGCACTACTGAAATATGCTCCCACACCCATATCTGAGTGAGTATAGCCTAGCATGCCCAAGTCCTACCATCTCTATAGATGATCTCGTAGTACATATTGACTAAGATATCCGGGCCCCATGCCATCCATCATGGCTGTGCCACCAGGTCTGCTAGTAATCTTCCCCATCCCAAGGGGAAGGCCTTCTGACTCCTATCAGGAATAAGGGTTTGTCCAATAAATGATGCCACAATGCATGGCACCGGGAAGTCTCTACCAAAGTCCTCCATCAACCTATACCAGCTGATGTGCCGATCTAGGATCATGATATCCTAGAACATCCCCTGGATAATCTGTCGACCTGCCATCACATCCTGATCATAGTATATCTGTGCCATCAAACAATCATGTTAGTTTCTCTCATATGGAAACTTTACAACTATGCTTATCTATAAACATGATTATACTTACAGGCTCTCCATGGCACGAAACCTGTAGAATCTGATAGACATCCTCTAATGTGATAGATACCTCTCCCATCGGTAGATGAAAAGTGTTGTGCTCACTATGCCATCTCTTGGAAAGAGTAGTCAACAATCCATGATCGGCTCAGATATGAGGAAATTGTAGTAGATAGTGGAATCCCATGGCTCGGATATTGGCCTTGCCCAGATCATCTAGATCTCGGACAAACTGCAATCCAATCACATGGGGTACTCTGATCCGAAGTGTAGAGAAGACCTCCTATACGTCATGAAACCATACCAGATGTTAGAACATATCATGAAGGATGTATCAGTACAAAACATCTTAAAATCAAACATTGTAAGGACTCATGTCATTTTGGCTTGAAAATGTTAAAACATGTCAAAATTTTATCCTAGGCAACACTATTTTTTAACTAAGTGTCGCGGGACACTTTCTCTTAAATAGTGCGACACTATTTGTTCGAGAAACACTTCACGTGGTGTTGTGCGACATTTCACCCTGTGTCGTGTGACACTGGTTTCCATGTTTGTGTGACACTATTTTTACCCATGAAGTGTCACATGACATTTTCTTTCAAAGGGCATGACACATGTAAAGTGTCACGCGACTTGTCGCCCTAGTCTAAAAATTTGACATGTTTAAATGTATTAAATGCAATAAATGACTCAAACAACGGCTAGTTTTTGGATACATATCGGGGCACCATAATGTGGAGGCCGATTATGCAACTGGAAGCACTCAAATTAGTGTTTGTGGATGGGAACTCTTGCTGGTTGAGCCATCGCTATCTCTCAGAGCTCTAGATTCTCAAATAGCTAAAAGTTAAATGATTTTGAAAATGACACATTTTCACCTCTTATATAGCATTTTAACTTTTTGACCACTTTTCAAAACACCTTAGAATTACGCAAAAATTGCACCCCTAGCTAATTTCGATGTCCTAGATCCATTTTTGGACTCAAAACCAAAATCTGAGGTCATCTTGCTAGTCAAAATTGCATTTCAAAATCTTCCCTTCTTCTGTGCAGTTGACTGACTTTTTGAGGCATAATTTGATTTTCGGTGGAATTTCTTCCTTCCATATCTCTCAAATTTTCTAGTCTTTCATTCACTCTATTTCTAGTCTTCTATTTCTATTCTTCTACTTCCTCACTAGGGCATGTTTTATTGCCTAATGGTTGACCTTTACCTTCAATTATGATTTCCTTATGATTTTATCAACTTTATCGATTTTACTGTTCCTCTTCATCTGATTTCGATTTTGATTTTGAGGGGGTAGTATTTATGGGATTCTCATCCCCGATTCCTTGATTTTCCTGATTCAGACATCTTTTGTGAGCTTTTGTTCAAATTTGAGATTCTTATCTCTTACTTTGAATGTGATCCTGAATCGACCTCATGTTCAAAGACCTTTGTTTATGCTTTGTCAAGATATGATCCCGAATCGACTTCATATCTGAGTTGTTTTGTGATCCCAAATCGATCTCACATTTCAACTTCATTCTTTGACTACATGTGTTCCCAAATCGATCACACATTAGTCAAAGAGGGGCAAATGTATGCACCCAAAAATGGTCACCTAGACTTTGGGCCCCATTTATTTGATTTATCAATCTTGAATCAGTTTTATCAATAATCAATATTTTCAACATTATCAATTTCTTAGTCAAGTCTTAATTTTGTTCATATATTGGATTTTTATCCTATGGGATAACCATTTTATCCTAAGTTTTATTTATTTAAAAGAAATATTTCCTCCCCTTTTAATAAATAAAAATCCCCACCTTTTCCTCTTATCCTAAGTTGCACAAATAAAGCATCATTCTTATTTTATAAAAAGAGAAAAATACTTTTTGTCTCATATGGACACTAAAGTCAACTCCTATTTTCCTATTGGAGGATATTTGTGCACAAGGATCAAGCTTCTTTTTTTCTCCACCGTTGATTAAGTCTTTTGCCTCTTAATCTCAATGGTCCATTTCACCTCATTTCTTATAAAAGGAGAGCTCTCTTCCTCATTTGCATATCCATCTCTTTCATGCTAATGTTATGCTGCAGGTTTTCTAGGTTATTTGGAGTTCTCTTTGAAGACACTTTTGCATCCAAGATTTGAAGATCTTTGTTGCATTTCATCTAGTTCATATTTGCTTTCTTAGTTGCATAATCATGGCATTTTTAGTATAGATTTCCTTTATGCAATAGATTAGCTTCACAAAGCTTAATTAGAGGAATTGTAATCCATTGCTATTTCCTTTTATAGTTGCATTGTACTTTCATTTTGATAGATTAATCTTGCATACTCATACTAGTTTCATTGGCATTTGCATACATTTGATTCAATTTGGGGATATTGGCATTTTTTCCCTTGTCTTCATTGTGAATCTCTCATTGTATGGTTGACTAGCAAGGTCACAAGTTTGTAGCTCTAGCTGAGAGCAAATTCATCATAGTCCCTTGCAACTCCATGCATAGAGAGCTATGAGCCGCTTTGTGAGGCCTCATTGTTGAGTAACCTTGCATGTAATGGTTCATAGAAGTGTGGTCACTTTTGACTCATACACCTTCAAGATCCTTTGTGCATCCTCAAGATTCATTCATTCTTCCTTCAAGGTGGATTCCAAACATACAATCATGGAGGTTTTGATTTACATTGATGGTTTTTTATGTTGAGTCTAAGATTTAATATTAACATACTTGTTTACATTCAAATACAATTGCATATCTATTGAATATCATAGCTTCATTGTTAGATCTACTTCTACTACTTGCTAGCATTCTCTATTTCAATTCTATTTCAAGGTTAATTCCAAAACTGGGGTTTGACCAAGGAAAACCACTCATCCAAAAAAAAAACCATTTTTCTTGCAGGAATAGGTGTAGAACAATGAATTCCATAGTAGATTCAGATACCATTTTTGGCAAAATTTCAGGATACGCGAACAAAATTTCTGTCAGAGCAGCGCAGGTCAAGGTTAACATAAAGGGGTCAAGGTAAACCTTTATTTGGGTCAAGGTCAACCTAGTTCAAAAAAGAAAAAGATTTATGGGTTTTCTCTATCTCTATGTTTCGGTCGCAAAATTTCTAGAAACTTAGTACAGACACGAGAAAACAAGTATTTCCAGATCTGCTACATTTCAAGATAAGTGTTTTATTTTATCCTACTCTTTCTAATTTATTGTTTCATTTTATAATTAAGGAATTAGATCCCCTTTCCATCTTTATCCATAACCAATTGATTCCTTTCGCAATGATCGTCTCCTTTAGGTTAATCAATTGGTATCTCCTTGTCTTGGATTAGGAGGTAATATATGTCCACAACACATCACACACATATTCATAGATATAAAAATATATATACACTTTATATATATATTTTATATCTTATAGAAGGATAATAATCACTCTCACTCTCTCTCTACTTCTCTACCTTTGTCTTCCTCCCTCTCCTCTATCTATTATGCCTATCCCTCCTTCCTCTTCTAATCCTCTCTATCTCTCTCTACCCACCTCTTCCTTCATCCCTTGCACAATCCCTCTCTTGATATGATATGTCAAAAAAAGTATGTATGTTAATTGTGGTATTTTTTAGATTAAAATAGCATTGTGTTTATTACAAGAAGGATAATTATCACATTATCATTATTGCATTGTATGTTGATGATATGTTGTTATTATAAAATGGTAAAAGTTCATTATTTTTTCAAAATATTAGTTTTAACATATTTTTAAATGAAATATTTAAGGGAAACCAAGTACAACATGTGAATGAAAATTAGAAGTGACATAGTAAATAGAAAAATCTAGGTAAAATATTTAGTATGTGAATGTTATGTTAGAAAGATTTAACATGGTAGATTGTAGGTCATTATGTGTTTCTATTGTGTAGAGGATAAAGTTATTTTTTAGGTATTATCCAAAAACTCATATTGGGATGGATGACATGAATAGAGTTCCTTATGATGGTGTTGTTGAAATATTGATGTATATTATAGTCTATACAAGACCACACATTGCCTAAGTAGTGGATGTCCCTCGTCGATATATGGTTGATCCTAGATGGCTATACTGGGATATAGTAAAATGTGTGTTTGTATATTTGCAATTTTCTCATGAGTATTCCCTATGTTATCATGGTTATCCTACAAAACCTTGGACTTCTATTAAAATATATGAATACATAGATTTAGATTGGGTAGGTAATATTAACAACAAAAGATCTACCAATGCATATAGTTTCATGATGTTTAGGTGTGCTATTAGTTAGATGATTAATTGACAAGTTTTAATCACTCTGTCTACTATCTACTATATATGCAAAGTACATGACAATAAAACATGGTTGTAAGAAACCCATTTCTCTTAATATAGTGTGTTCAAATGCTAGGATTGATGTAGAGATGATCACTATATAAATTATGATAGGAAAAGTGTCATATGTTTCACAATGAATCTAACCTTCCACATGAGGACAAGGCACATTTTTGTTCCATATCATTTTTTCATGACATGGTAAAATATGATAGGGTGAAATTGGAGAAAGATGACACTTTGGTGAATGTTATAGATTCTTTGACAAATCCTACGAGCACAAAGAATTTTAAATGATGTTTAAAATTTATGGGTCTCTCATCTCCTAGCAACTAAATTCTTATTCAGAATATTCTAGAAAGGTTTTTGACAAGTGGGAGGATGCCAAGAATTAAGGTGCCTCAACCTTGGTATTTCCTGGCATTGTGATTATTTCATGCTTGTGTCATGATTTCTTATTTATCAAATTGTTTTGTTATCTAGTGTAACATGGAATAGCAAGTTGTTACCATACCACGAGGTGATATGTGTTCATTTGAACCCACATGGGAAAGTAGGCATTCCATTCTATGGTATACATTTTCTTCCATGCATTTGAATCTTGGAATAAATGGTCATTATTCCAAAGATCAATACTAAAAGCTCTTGAAATGAATTTCTCTACAAGTGTTGTAGCATTCATTTGTTTTATATTACATTTAGTAATCTTTTAGAGTTTTTTTTTCTCCCAAAAGGATTGTCTAGGCAAGTATATCTTATGTTATGTGATTTATGCTTGCATGTAATGTTGTTTTGATATTCTATTATATATATTCATCTTTGTAATAGTCAAATGACTAAAGTTTATAAAACTTTTCACATTATATTGGTTTAAGAAGTGTGTTTTGTGTACCTCACTTCACTTCAAGAATTATATCATGATAAATGGGGCTCACATGAGTTGACTAACTCTACAATAGAATCCTAGACTTGAGGATGAAATTTATTTACATGAATTACTAGTCAAATATTATTTTAAAACTATGAACTCTATTTGGAGATTTAGTAGTTGAGATCATGTGAAATAATTGATGTATTTAAAATTATTAAAACATGTCCTTTGATTTGGATGTAGGGTTTTCAATATAATAAATTTTATATCCATTGTTTTGGTAAAACCATTTATGGTTTTGGCTTCTCTCCTTGATTATATATTGGACGCATGAGATATTAGTTTTATGTAGAGTATCAATATTTTATTTTTTATATAAAAAATCAGTACATACTTGATCTCCTTTGGTTAATTTTTCCTAGAAGGATATTTCTATATAAATATATTTTTCTTTTATTATTATTTTTTATTTTTTTAGAAACTACTACTATAGGGGTAGGTCCCTCTTTCATTAGAACCAAAAAAAAGTTATATTTCTATTTTGAAAGAGTGTACAACAAGATTTGAATGGCCTTCATAGATTCTCGGAGCATTTTGATTTGTGCAAGGTTGAAAGCTTCCTCATTGAACCAAACCAAGAACACAAATGTGTCCATCCTATTTTCTAATAGTGCCTCTTTGCAACCACCGATGTTTCAAATGATCTTTACCATTATCACACTTCCTTTTCCTTTCTCAATTTGTTAATGGTGGCCATATAATCCTCTCACCTTCTCCATCCTTATGTTGCAGTCTTTTCAATATGCATAGATTTATTTGGGGACTATCTTCTCTCTTTTGTTATCTAACCTTCAATTTGATCCTTGTTTAATAGGTCTTGCAAGTTATCTCACTATTTATTGTCTGTCATAATGATGCTTTCCAATACTTTAATGATGACCTTAGATAGGAATTATGCCACCTAGTTGGATTCCCTATATATGTGCCTAATTGTATAGTCCTTGATCACATTAAGTTGCTTTTTGACGTGCTTGATCCATAGTTAAAACTTCTATCTATGATTTGTATTGGAGGTGACCACATTAATTGTGATTGTTGAATCACCCTTAATATCTATGGCTTTTATATTTTGACATTTACGTCATTTATTGCCTTCATACAATGCTATGAATTTGACATCATTATTATAGTGTCTTTCAAAGCTTTTATCATCCCTATACATAATAGTGACCCCTTTAAAATATTGAAATATGAATCCATATCTCAAACACCCTGAATTTGACTTAGATGCCCCGATAATGTTTAGCTTTAGTCTACCTATGATGGACAATTCATATCTTACCATATTTAAATATACCTTTATTTTTCACAAAATATCCTTTGAGAGGAATGGGTGCTTCTATTTTGTAGATGTTCTATCATCGTATGCCATGAAATATTTATATATTTTTTGAGCTATCATTGTGTTTTGATGTTTTCTTATTCCTATCTTGATCTTAATCAAGGTGGTGTCCAAACCTAATTTTGTCCTCATGAAAATTCGTGTGTTTAATTCCTTCTAAAGGAATTGTACCATCATAAAATTACACCTAGTTTAATTTATCATTATGTGATGTTCTTATCTTATCTGAAAAACAAAAATCCACATAAGCCCATAAGTCCCTCTATCTCCCTTGTCCTTTTTTTTTCCAAGATTCTTGACCATGCAACCTGGTTGACATAGGATATGTGCATGTTGTGGATACATCTGCACGATGTGCACTCATCATGTAAATCTATAGACATGCAAAAAGTCATTGAGATATTACAAATGCCACCCCTACATTGTAACACTTATTACCACAATCCACCAATGTTGAGGATAATTCTATCGGATTAAAACTCCATCTTTTGGCTTTGTGTATCTCTCTCTTGACATTTTTACAAACTCTTCTTAGCATTTTGGCTTCCTTGTACAATATTCTTGCACTCTCTTAAGCTCATTATTATATTGTGACAACTTGCATATAGCCTTCTTGATCTTCACAATGTACTAGATTTATCACCATCATTACCTTGTCTTCACTCCATTGAGATCCACCTTTGTGGCTTTGAAGGGGAGTCTCTCACCATATCTCATGTCATATTTTGTTAAGCATATCATATCATCCTTATCATAGTATTGTTGTTTTTGGTTATCTATAATTATCTATTATCTCTCAGTTATGTATCATCAATTATCAATCTATTTGGTTGTTGTGGAGGTGGAAACACTAAAGCAGGGACTTGAATAAGGCAAGTCTCCAAATAGCCCCAACACTTTTCCTTGTTTCCATGTGTGTAGGTTTGATAGAAGGATAAAGTGGAGAAATTTATTAGATTCTTCCATCTCCTTCATTGTAAGAAAACTCTCCCTCTTTGTCCTCTTTTATTTCCTTCATTTTCATAATATCGTCATGCTCTTTCACATTATGTTATCAATATAGTTTGCTTTCTACGATCTTAGTTAATATTTTGATTTTTTGTCCCATCCTCCACACTGTGTTCATATGGGATGTACACATTTCTTGTTTTCATCTCATACTCATGTGTTGTTTTCATTTACTCATTTGTGCGTCCTAGACAATGACCTTGTGGTGCCTAGTAGTTAATCTCAACAATTAGCTCTTTCATTTCTAACTATCAAAATATTACTGTGTGCTATGGAAAACACCTTCATAGGGTTAGTATTGTCAATAAATGAATAAAATAACTAAATTACCATGAATAGCAAGCTAATTTAAGCAAATGAAGACAAAAAGAACTCTATGGACCTCTATTTAGATTTGCTAATGCAAAGCTCTCAGCAAGCCTCCATTAGTGATACCTCTAAAAAGAGAATTAAATGATATGATAACTAAGAATTCAATTCCAAATGAAATTAAGCCTTAATTAGTACTATATTTGCCTTTCTAGCTCAAAAATGCAAGAGGTTTGATGCTATTCTCAGATTTGTGGATGATTATTGATTGATTTATGCCTTGCTTTTATAGATTTTGGCAAGGGTAGGGGGTGGAGTTAAGTTGATCAAGGTTAGGTTAGGGTCAAGTCCATGGTTCCACCTTCGGAGACAATTTAAATGGATTGTCCTCAAAGCTTGGGACACAAAGACAGAATGGGTGGCCAAGATTCTCTAACCTTATGTGTGATTGAGATTTGTTTTGAGCTTGATCCATATGAGTCCAATCCTTATTTCCCATTGGTTGATGCATTTTCCTCTCATTTGGTGGTTAAGGGAAAATACTGATTTAATAATTGAATTTATTTAATTTGTTTAGTCATGTGTACCCCTTAAATTTGTTGATTTGATTTAATTTGAACTATACAATTAATTAGATTAATTACACAATTTATTGATTTAATTCGATTTATTAGATTTAAATTGATTTATTGGCTTTTGATTTTTAATTAAATTTGGATTGTGATTTTATTGCAATTTTTCTTTGATTTTAGCTTGATTTGATTTATTGCTCACTTGATTTTGTCTTGTCCATTTTCATGTGCTTACAAATGCCCCTCTTTGAATCGATGTGCAAAGCGTATTGGTTCAAAGAATTCCTTGATCATTTTGATGTGAAGTTCTGATTAGATTGATGCTCGATTTGATATTTGATAAAATATGTAGATCTTGATGACAAAGTTGATGTAGTTTTGATGACAGGTTGCCAATATGATGCTTGATTCGATCTAATTTGATGTTTGATGCCCCACTTGATTGATAAGTGGAAATTTTTTTGATGAAATATTAAGCTTTGATTTGATGTTATGCCCTTGATTTAATGATTATGATGTTGGTCCTAATTGTTTGAGTGTATGCCCCCTCCGAAATGAAATGAAATTTGATCCAAGTGAAAGATATTGCATTTTTTAATCAATTTGTATTGAAGATTCTCAATTTATGAGTGAATTTCGATTTCATTTCTGATAATGTTTTTGTAATGTTATGATGACAAATGCCCCTATTTTGGTAGATTGGGTGAAAAATTTGGGTCCAAGGTCATTTTCTGGTAAAAAATGCCCCTTTTAGGTCAAAATGGGCTATATAAAGGGGTAAAAGGTCATTTTCACTATTTGTTTTTACCTTCTATTTTGAATTTTTCTCTCTGACCCTCATAGCTATTTCGTGATGGTGATCCTAGAATCCAAGAGCATAGATTCGAGTGAGGCCACCGATATCAGCGTCCACTAGGCTACAGACCTCCGACATGTACCCCAACAACTTATTTTGTCTGATTTTAGTATTTAATTTCAAAAAAATTGGATTTTTCAATTAAAAACCCTATTTTTTTTTAAATTTTTTTTTTAGCAGTGCATACAATTATTTTAATAGTGCATACACCATTCCTGCTATGAATCTGTAGTTTTCTGCAACGCTTTTAAACTTTTTAGTAGTGCTTACAAATGCTAAAGCTAGGGCACATTTCACATTCACCCTTTTCTATAGCACTTTCACATTTGATTGTGCTTTTAAGATTTTTAGTAGCGCGTACAGGGTTTTCCTACAATGCGTACTATATCGTGCAATGTGTACACTTTATTGTAGTGCATACAATAGTTTTTACTACACTTTTGATGTTTTAAGAAGGGCATTTGATTTTAAGTGCTTTTAAGAAATTAAATAGCATGTACACCCTGTTTGGTCAAATTTGCGAGTCTTTTAGTCATATTTTTGACCCGTCAGATGTCGTCAAGTTATCGATTGGCTTAGGTTTTTGAGTTCTACTTCTAGCAAGTCATGTGATGTTAGTTTGAGTCATTTGATATTGAATGTTTGATGGTCAATCTTGATTTATACGATAGATGATGATAAATTTATCATCATCTCTAAATAGAATCAAGAAAATTGATTGTGGTTGGATTAGATTTGATTGTTTGATTAACTTAAGATGATCCAATATGTGATGATTTTGATTTCTGATACGTTTAAACTTTCTTTTGCAGGCTCAGCTTTGGAAGCTAGCTGTCTAAGGTCTGTATCCTTTACCTTTTGATATGATAGATGACTTTAGTGGGCTGAAGCGTCGGGTGATAGGCCAATGTGGGTTATCTTTCTTACTCTCTCTATCCCTCAATTTTGTGTGAATCGAGGTCTACTCATGGCTATGGAAGAGCATTGGCACTCTAACCATAATAATGTTCACTTACTAATGGGAGAGATGATGATCAGTCTTGAGGATGTGTACAAATTACTGTGGATCCCTACTCATGGGGAGATCATCTATTATGACCAGGTCTATGATGGCACAATATGCAGACACCTTTTTGTAGATTCAACCATTGGAGATGAGAGCACCCAGTGGGCTCAGTTTACTTCTTTTCTAGTACTTCTAGCAGTACTAGGTGTACTCGTCTGTGGTTTCTTGGTTCCTGATCAATAGGCACATGGGTTTGCAGTTGGTTGGGGCCAGATTCTCAAGGATATGATTGCACATCCTCACAAGCTTGATTGGGTCTCCTATGTCTTAGCTCAATTATACCATGAGCTTCATGATGTTGTATATCATCTTGGGGCTACTCTCTCTGCTAGAGTAGTCCTCCTTTAGTTATGGACCCGGGATCATATTCCCATTACTCATTCCATATCAGTTCATCATCGAGATGTAGGCTGGCATTTTTCTTGGATGTATGAGGGGATGGTTGTGTAGGCCCACCTGGGTAAGGTGGATTACTGATGGCACATCATTGATGATATTGATCAGGTGGTCTAGAGACCATATATTGGATGCAAGCCATGGCCAGAGGATGCAACAGAGCTTCCCTATATGTGCATACCTCGCTGGATGATAGGGAAGATGCCCTTGGTTATTGAGAGGTTCTGCTTCCATCGAGTTCTATGAAAATTTGGCCGGATACAAGGGATGCCTCAGGGGTTAGCCCTATATACTCATGTATAGGTTGAGAGGTCCCTTTGGGGCCCTCAGATTGACTACCTGACAATGTGAGATGAGTTATTATAACTGCCCCATCTTACATGGGATATGAGAGATCACATTGTTGATGCTGGTATGACTAACAATTATGCTCAGTGGTTCATTCAGAACCCATTTCCCAGGTTTACAGATCTGGTCAAGCCAGTGCCCGGTATTGAGGAGGTTTTTGATGATGATGATGGAGATGGCGATGGTGGTAGGAGATGGGGTCATCGAGGATGACGGGCAGGTGGAGGTTGATGAGGTGGTCAGGTGGTGATTCTTGTGATTTTTATTCCTACCCCAATCAAAGGGGGTGTGCAGATGAGGGGTGGGTGGGTGAGGGTGAGAGGTGGACCAACTAGAGCTCTCCATCAGGTGGGTGTGGACAAGTTGGCCAACAACATAGTGTGAGTGTATAGGCAGGTTGGTGCATAGGTTGTGGTAGATGTTGATGCATAGGTGGCCTAGATTCTTGTAGATCAAGCAAAAGAACCTCCAACACCTCCTCCTCCATAGGGTCCTATTCCTCTGCAAATTCCATCTACTTCATATCTTCCATCTTCTTCCATTCCTTCTTCTTCCATGGCTCTTCCATTGGCTCCTCCATAGGATGCCCCATAGGTACCAGTACAGGCTCCTCCTGCACCAGCATTGGCCTTAGATGTTTGATCCTTGCAGTCAGAGATGTCAGAGATGATACAACAGGTGTCTCGACTTAGTTCGATGATGTAGAATTTCATAGCTGCTATGAGCCAGCATGAGCTTCAAGTGAGTTCAAGTCAGAGTCTTGATCCAGGTCTAGGTACTAATGGTGCAAGTAGATTGGGTAGTTGAGATTTATATGATTGAGCCATTCTTTGATGTATATTATGATTTTTTTGATATATCGAGAGATTTGTATCATTATTCTTTTATCAGTTGATGTTGTTTATGATTTGATACTCGTTACACTTGATGGACTCTATTTCACATATTCTAATGGACTTTGATATTTACCATGGACTCTGGTATTCATTAATAGATTTACCTTCTATGATGTCATTATGTGTTGGACTTCTTTTTCCGATGCTTTCATATGATATGCAGATCTATATGATTCTATCTCTATATTTTATGTTTTATGTTTTTCGAATGTATTTTATGATATGAATGCATATGTTTATGTTCCTATTGATGCAAAATGGTTGTCTCATTTATGACATAGAGTAGATGTATGCATTTATTACATGATTTAATGCTTGGATGATGTGTAATGATGAATGTGTAATGTTTTAATGATTAATGCTATGCAATGATATGTTTATGGATGCATTTATGTGATGTTATGGATGATGTAATGAGATGATATGTAAATGAAATGGATGGAATTTTGTGTTTTTTATATGATGTAATTATTAATGATGGATGCAATGATAGATGGATGCAATGAATGATGGATGTACTGAATGATATATGGATGTAACTGTGTGTGTGAATTTTGTACCTTGCTGAAGACACAACACTTCAGTAAAACATTAGAGGTTAGCAGAAATCAAAATCATGCAAGTAATTGAAACTAAACTAACCAAGTGATTTACTGCCTTCTAGTAGGTGTGAGTATGTCTTCTCAGATTGGACCGAGATCAGTGACCTTAACAACACCTAAACGAAGGATTTGAATGTAGAATCTAGATATGAGATGAATGCAAATTAATCTATATTTTTGGATTTTTTATGCAATAATATGAAATAAATTGATATGAATCTATTCTAGATGAAAAACTTGATATGCAAAATAAGCTACAATGATATGCTAAATATGATTGATCTCACAAAAGTTGTTGATTCACAAAGAAGCTTCAATTCTTCAGATGTCAATTCACTAGCGTGATTGTCCAAATTTATGGATTGATTTTGGCAGAGTAAGTATGTAAACTTGTGAGATGATTTGTGAAGATCTGAGCCTTGATTTTATAGAAATCTAGGGCTTTGGAGGTGCATGGAAAAAGCCATAAATCACTCTAGTTGATTTTTGAGTCAACAAGGAATTAAAGATAGTTAACTCACAAAAAATCATGCAAAAATAGCTTTTTGATTTAAATCAGAAGTTGAGATCAGCTTTTAACTCAAAAGAGAGTTGAGTTTATTTTTAAAACAACTTGAATTGATTTTTTGATTTAAAGTTCAACTGCTTTTTGGATGTGCATAATTAATTATGAAATAAATAAATAAATAAAGTGATTTATCCTCAACTTAACTGATTTTAAAAATAAAACAATTGATTTGTGGGTTAATCAATTATTAAATCAAACTTTTACTCAAAAACTATATTATTAAATTTGACGATTGACATTAATTAATTAAATAAGAATTTAATCAATTAGTCATAGGATATTTGATTTATTGTCAAAATTTAAATAATACAATTTAGGAATAAATATAATTAAATCCAATTAAATAATTAAGTGGTAGTATTAAATTTAATTAATTAAATATTCAAAATATTCAATTAATCAAACTTTAGTATAAATAGGATTTATCGCCAAATAATCATTAAATTAAAGATAATTAAGATGATTAGGAATATTACTGGGAATATTCCCTGATGCAGAATTTGAGATAATCAATTAGGATTCGATGATGTTCAGATGTGCCTTTGGTTAGGACTTCGATGTCGATTTTATTTGATGTGTCGATATAGGAGGTTAATGAACTTATAGCCCATTTTTGGGGTATTACATTTTTCTCCTCTTTGAATTACTGTGCGAAGCACAGTGGTTCAAAGATAGTCTGTGTATGATGTTGAAACTGATGTTTAAAATTGAAATTGATATGAGACAGAAACTGATTGAAATTGATATGAAGATAATAGGTCTTGAATGACCAAAGATAATGTTAACTATAACAGTAATGAACCGATGATTGTGAAAAGGTGTCAAAACACCTGATTCTGAACTTTATGATTGCGAAGAAGTGAGTGACCGATTCCAGACCTGAAAGTTGATAAGAATCACATTAGTATCACATCTAAACCCTTCAGTTATGAAGAACCAAGGAAATAACACTAATGAACTAATGGTTACAAAAGACTGATACAATTTACAAGATTAGGAGAATACCAGATTGATATGGATCTCAATGAATTTGATATGCCCCAAGCGATGATTGAATTGCCCCAAGCGATGAGGTCTTTTTAATGAATCAACAACTAGACGTGGTTGTTGTCTTGATTACTGAGGAAAGATATGATTTCAAATTTAGATTGCAGACTTTGAATGATGTGTAATACCATGCCCCCTTCGGGATAAAAATTGAAATCTGACAAGAAAATTCAGCGTTGAATAGTTTAGAAGCATGTTAATTGATTTGAGAAGTGGTTAAACACATTTGAGAATGCATTCTGCATCATTTGGAGGTCAAGTTTGACTAGGTTTGACCATGAGTTGACCATAGTTGACCAAGTTGAAATTTCGATAGTTTGATGTAAGATAATCAGTTAAGTGGAATACTTGACTTTTGTGATGATTGAAGGTCAATTATGCAAGCAATAGACTGTCCTGGGTCCAAAAATTTTAAATCATGATTTTGACATAGTAAATGATCTTAGATTTTAATTTTGATCCTGAAATTGGATTCATAACGTCAAGATTAGCCAGGGGTGCAATTTTCATGAAAAATAGAGCACTTTTGAAAATTAGGTCAAAAGCTATATAAAGGTCGGAAGGGTCATTTTCAATTCATTTCAACCTTTTGACTTTTAGAAATCTTGTGGAGCCCTCTGAGCAAAAATGGTAGAGAAAGCGGCAGAACCAAAGGTACCTATGAGTTCACATCGATTTGAGCGCAGCTGAAGACACCAGAGACCTCGACAGTACAGACATCTGGTAGGTGGACCTCTGTGCTTTGCTAAACATTCAATTTTTCCATGTTTATAGAATTTTTAGGATTTTTCATACATTTTTCAATTTTGAATTTTCACATGCATGGAAACTCATACGACTCTCCAGCAAGACTCATACGACTTTCAAACTGTAGGTAGATTATTGTTTCATAAGCCCCCAAGACTCGTATCAGAGGGACCCAAGAGTCATACGACATTTCATTGGGTCCCTCATAACTCATATGATGAGGGATGTACTGTCCTGTCACTATGCTTTGTCATATGGTATGATGTAGAAAGTCATACGACTTTTCATGCCAGTCTGAAATTTTCTATGGAAAATAGTGAGCCTAAAACTCAGTATTAGGTCAAATTTTTGAATTTTTTGATCTCTTAGCCTGATTGTTGACCTGTCAACCTACCTTCTAAAATATTGAACTACCCCATTTCTTCCCGTGTAACCTGTTCTGTGATCAAATTACTGATAGGATTCCCTGTTTCTATGCTGTGTAGGTCATATATCCAGATGTTCATGTATGGATTTCACATCCAGCCACTCAGAGACTGTGTGTGTCACTACCTAACATGATGAGGGTACATCATGCATCTTGTGGATTTGAGTACCTTATACATTTACCTGAGATTAGGGTAAACCATAGACTTTTGATTGCTCTGATTGAGAGATTTCATTCGGAGACCCAGACATTCCACCTACCGACTGGGGAGATCACTGTTACCCCTGAGGATGTGTATCGTATACTGCACATTCTTTTCCATGTAGGCTGGTGGCTAGAGTATGTGAGTTTAGGGAACTCAGGTCTATTAGCTTTTAGATGTCTCTTTGGAGATGATACCCAGATGACTGCCTCCATTTCTTGGGAGACCTTAGTGCAGCAAAATGGACAGACACACCGACTGGAGTGTATCATTGCCTGGATGATCAATGGTATTATTATGTCTGACCATTAGCATAATGGTCTTTTGATGGGTTGGGCCCCTATGGTAGCACGTTTGATGGTGACTCCCTTTGAGTTGGCTTGGGGTCAGTGTCTTTTGGCCCATATGTTCTCTGAGATGCACGAGGTAGTGTATCGGGAGAGCAAGTCTTTTGCAGCCGGAGCTTTAGTTCTATAGATCTGGGTGTGGGAGCATATCCTTGTGTTGAGACCGGTATGTACTTCACAAAGGTAGCCTCAGGAGCCTGTCATTTATATATATGCTAGTTATGTCATACAGGGATGGATGGGTCACGTAGAGTCCTAGAGGTGATGCCTCGATGATATGACATTTGTTTAGTGGAGACCATATGTAGCTATTGAGCCTTGGCCGACTGCGCAAGAGCAATTTAGTTACTTCTTTCAAAGCTGTGTACTGATTGGGAGGTCATCCTCCACTATAGAGAGATTTCTTATCACCAGGGTCTAGCGGTAGTATGGATGAGTATAGGATGCCCCTGAGGATTATGCTACTTATGCACGAATAGATCATGAGCTTGGACTTGGATGGACAGAGGCTCTCTTATGCTTTGTGTTCATAGGAGTATAGTGCTATTATCGGTAGGGATTGGGAGTACATACTAGATGTACTTGATGCTGGTGTTACAGATGGATTCATTTCTTGGCTTGCTGATCATCCTATTCATAGATTTTCTGATCTGATAGAGCTGATACCCTCCATGGAGGAGGTGATGGACGTTACAGGTGCTCCAATGGGACAGGGTCCCAGACCCACATAGGCTCCTATTGTGCACCCCACACCTTCGAGACCTAGAGTGATGGCTCCACCACAAAGACCATCAGGACAGATGAGGCCCCCTCATCCCACTAGTTCTACAGCAGGCAGATCTACAGGCTCTCATAGATAGACTAGGGGAGAGGGTGGTACCTTAGGGAGTGTTGGTTCAGCTGATGAGGTCCTTATAGTAGAGTAGGTTGTGGGTGGTGGTATTGATCTGATAGAGGAGGACATAGGTTTTGATTTAGGTGCTGAGGTCAAATTCCGTAAGGCATGGAGAGCAGAGACTACAGAGTAGACTGCCCCTAATATTGAGATGCCAGTAGCCGATGTTGATCCTACTATTCCTCTTACTCTATAGGAGACTATCAGATGGCTCAAAGTATAGGTTAGGGACCTAAAGGTTCATAGTGCTCGGTGGGAGGAGATATTTTTAGAGGTAGATAGGTAGTGCATTGAGCTTTGTGCAGAGGTGCAGAGATTATAGGTAGAGATGATTCATCAGAGCTCCCAGGCAGCTTACTATGTGTCCACATATTACACTGTTGTTCTTGTTGCACAAAGAGTCCCTTCATAATCTTAGTATATGATGGCCTTAGAGGGACCCAGAGCACCTAGAGTAGAGGCAGTACCAGATGCACCACCTCCACCTCCACCAGATGTAGAGGATCAGGCTGATAGTTGATTTGCTTTGATATGTTCTGATATACTGTGCTATTTTTTGATCATTGATATACTATTCTCACTCTGATAGCTCACATGAGCGTATTCTTTTGTACACTATGCCAGTAGTGCACCCCTGACTAGTTCAATATTTTTGATATATATATGAGATCAATATTTTGGTTGTGACTTCATGTTTACTTGTCATGTTTTGATTTATGATGATATCATGTGATGTTTATGCTATGAGTAGTGTAGAATGTATGTATGGATATATGCAAATGCAATGATTTCTTTCATATGTATGGATGTTATGCAAATGTATTTGATTATGGAAAGATGTATGTATGATTTATGCTTATGCACATGGATGAATTGTAATGCAACAAATGATTATGATATGTAAATGCAATGCTACACATGATATGTTTTGCAGGTATTGATGAAGACAAGTATTCAGTCTTATGTCCAAAGGATGTTTAACCCAGGAGGATAATTGCTTGTGATTCTATAAAGAGACCTTCGAGGTAGGTTTCAGCTCTTTTTAGATTTGAAGAGACATTTGAAGAATTGTTTAATCATTGAAGTTCGTTTAGCCATTTTGTGAGATCATGCAAACATGCAAAATGCAAAGAGACATGCAAAGTAAAATGCAACCTAAGACCTAGGACCTAGTCACTGATCATGTGTCGGTCATTCTCATCATTGAATTTTTAGGTAACCAAATAAACCAATACAATGCCCACTAGTTATGAAACCATAGACATATGAATATCAATTTGTATGTGCAAGAATCAATACAACACCCACTGATTAGGAAACCATGAATATATGAATATTGATTTCATTTTCAGAATGTCAGATTAGATATAAGGACCAAGGCATAAACGCTAGGATGACTTGAATATCATGTCCATTTTGATATAGAAATTTGTATAAGCATCAAAACATAAACATCATGATGATCAAAATATGCCTTGCATTACAAACACATCAAATAGTCAAGAGATCATTCTAAATCCAATGTGAATTACCCGTAGTGACCCTTTATTGTTCACATCCTTAGGTAAGACCGCATTTCATAGTAGGAGAAAGAACTCACTCAAAAAGACAATAGTTAGATCAAAATTCCTTGAATTTTTTAGGTATCAATAGTTGAGGTACGCATGGCCATCTAATTCGAGATAGAGGCTCTTATAGTTGGACACCATTTCAATCTAGAATTTCCAAAGTTGTTAGATTTTCACATACAAGCAGAAAATAAAGAAAAGATTATGCCCCCAGTCATCACTCTCTAAATCCTGTAAAAGACATCATCAAAGAGCTCATAGGAACACAATATGCAAAAATCTCAATGCGAATCAGTAAGCATACAAGGAGATAAAAGCATGTATAAAGCACAAATTGTTTTCAATTTTTGTTTGTTGTTTGATTGCGTTGTTGTAAATGCAAAATCCTTTCTGGAGATGAGATAGACAGACTGACTTGGATGAAGCTTCAAAGGACTCTAACTAGATATGATACGTCTAAAGATACATTGGAGGCCATAGGATATGACTTTGATTGCTCCCAAGTTTGAACATTGATAGGATACAAACACTTGAGCTTGATTGGTGTACAGACCAACTTATTGAAAATAGGAATGCAGAAACACACCGGGAGATATGTACAAACCAAAGCAAGACCAAAAGCTAGGAAAGACCAAGATTGCACTGATAGATGGAGCATTTTGAAACAAGTGGCACCCATTTGCTGGGTTTTCACTATCTTGGTAGAGATTCTATTTTTTCTACCAAGGCGCTTGTTTCCAAGTTTTCACCAAGGCACTTTTTCTTTTTCTCATTTTTTTGTATTTTTCATTTTTTCAATTTTTTTTTGTACTTTTGATATTTTTTACTTTTTTTTGTGAATCATCAAGGTGCCTATTTCTAGGTTTTCACCAAGATGTTCATTTTTTCAGGACTTTTTCCAATTTTAAAGATTTTTTTAGGACATTCTACCATAGACTAAATGCCTTAAGCGTAGAATTTCTTTAGATGGAGAACACTGATTGGTTCTTGGAGCTGTTCTCCTTTAGTCATTGAGAGTTGATAGGCACTAGAACCAAAAGTAGCAATGATTACAAAGGGACCTAGCTAGTTGGGTTCAAACTTCCCCTTGCATTCTTAATGGGATTGATTTTTAGGATTCTCTCTTAAGACTAGATCGCCAACCTGAAATTCTCTGTGTTTGACTTTCTTGTTGTAACCTCTAGACATTCTCTTTTGATATACTCTGAGATGATCATACAAAGCTTGTTTGTGCTCATCTAGTAGTTCAAGTTCTTGCAACCTAGACACTCTATAGTCATCATTAGTTACTAGGCCATGCATTCTAATTATTAGTGATGGAATTTCAACCTCAATAGGCAGTACTGCCTCAGAACCATAAACTAAAGTGAAAGGTGTAGCCCTAGTGGGTGTTCTGATACTTGTTCTGCTAGCCCAGAGAGCTAGATTGATCATGAGATGCCAGTCGCTTCCTATTTTATTAACTATACGGTGCAAGATTTTCAATATATTCTTGTTAGAAGCCTTTGCTTGTCCATTCCCTTGAGGATATTAGATAGATGACCAATGTTGTGTAATCTTGAATTTAGCACATAAATCATCTAGATCTTTGTTCTTGAATTGTCCACCATTATCTATGATTATGGAATGAGGTATCCCATATCTGCATATGATATAGTTCAAGATGAACATAGATATTTGTTTTCCAGTTGCGTGAGTCAAAGGGATTGCTTCTACCCATTTTTGTAAAATAATCTATAGCTGTGATTATATGGGTATGTCCATTAGAAGAATGAGGATGTATAGCTCCTATAAGATCAAAGGCCCATTGCTGAAAAGGCCATTGTGTAGTGAAAGGAATTAGATCTCTCCCTGGAGCATGAATTAAGTTTCCATGCACTTGAAACTTTTGACAATTCTTATCAAACTTGACAGACTCTTTCTCCATTTCCAGCCAATAGTACCCAACCCTAATAAGTTTTTGAGCTAGTGTTAAACCGTTCGAGTGTGACCAAAAAATACCATCATGGACTTCCTCCAAAGCATGTTGAGACTCTTCCCATTCTAAAAATCTAAGTAGCATACCATCTAGACCTCGTTTGTATAGATCATGACCAATGATGACATATCGAGAGGCATTACAGATAAGGTATCTCTTTTCATGGTGATTGAAGGTATCGGGAATGATATGGTCTTAGAGATAGGAAAATAGGTTTTTGTATCTGGATGAATCATGACCAACAATAGTGCAGATCATGTGGGTTTTAGGGGAATCATATGTAGGATAAGATAGTGCTTCCACCAGGAACTCGTAGCGTAGCTCATGTTCAGGCTGCTGTAATAGAGTAGATAGCGTTGCCATCGCATCGACAGCCTTGTTCTCTGTTCTAGGAATTTGCTCAAATGAGATAGATATGAAATACCTCTTTAAATCATCTACCATTCTCTTATAAGGAATGAGATTTTCATCTTTAGTCTGGTACACATCATTGACTTGATGGATAACAAGTTGAGAGTCTCCATGAATTGTATTTATGTTACTCTCCACTAAATCGCTAGTTTCATGCCATTAAGAAGGGCTTCATATTCTGCAATATTGTTTGTGCAAGGGAACATTAATTTGAATGCTTTTGGGATTGAGTATCCTTGAGGAGTTATAAATAATATGCCTACTCCTGATCCATTCTGCGTATAGGAGCCATCAAAGAATAAATGCCATTCTCTAGAAGAAAGAGTCATGATAGAGGAATCTGGAAATTCCATTTGCATTGGTGTATCATCAATCATAGGTGCATCTACTAATTGATCAACAATAACTTGTCCTTTTATAGCTTTTCTTTCAACATATTCAATGTCAAATTCACTTAAGAGCATGACCCATTTAGCTAATCTACCTGTGAGGGTAGCTTTGCTTAGTAGGTACTTTAGTGGATCAATCTTAGCTACCAAATGAGTGGTATGAGCTAACATATAATGTCTCAGTTTCTGTGATGAAAAGATCACAGCTAGACAAGCCTTCTCAATCATAGAAGAATTCTTTTCATATGCCACCAATGTTCTACTAATATAGTATATAGCTCTTTCCTTTTTATTCTCATCATGTTGTGCTAGCAATGCCCCCAGTGATGTATCTATAGTGGAGACATATAAGATCAAAGGCTTCCCTGGAATGGGAGGCATCAAGATAGGAGGATTTGATAGATACTTCTTGATATGATTAAATTTGTTCTCACATTCTTCATTCCACACAAATGTCACACCTTTATGTAATGTTTTTGTAAAAGGTTGTGATATGTCTGCTAGCTGTGATATGAATCTTCTGATAGATTTGAACTTTGCCTTGCAATGTCCTCATTTGACTGATGTTTTTGGGAGGTTGCATCTCCATTATAGCCTTCACTTTAGCTGGATCAACTTCAATGCCCTTCTTCGAAACTATGTATCCTAAGAGCTTTCCAGAAGTGACACCAAAAGAACACTTCTTAGGATTTAGTCTGAGACTAAATTTTTCCATTCTATCTAGTATCTTGCTCAAGTCATTTAGATGTTCAGCTCTAATCATAGATTTTTCTAAAGTATCATCAACATAATCCTCCATAGTCCTATGCATCATGTCATGAAAAATAGATGTCATGGCTCTTTGATATGTAGCACCAACATTCTTAAGTCCAAATGGCATGACATTCCAACAGAAGGTACCCCATGCACATGTAAAAGCAATTTTCTCTTGATCCTCTGGAGCAATTTTTATTTGATTATATCTAGAAAACCATCCATTAAAGAATACATCTCAAAGCCCGCAGTCATGTCCACTATCATATCAATGTTAGGTAGTGGAAAATCATCCTTAGGGCATGCTCTATTTACATCTCTAAAATATGTGCACACTCTGATTGATTTATCTAGTTTTGAAATAGGTACAATATTAGAGATCCACTCTACATAATCAATAACTCGGATGAATCTGGCTTTTAGTAGTTTCTCTAATTCAACTTTTCCCAAGAGTGCCACATGAGGATGCATCTTTCTCAATTTTTTTTAATAAGTTTGACATTTGGAGCTATAGATAAATGATGCATTATAAGATTAGGATCCAACCCTGGCATATCTAAATATTTCCATGCATAGTTGATCTTCTTCTCTATTAGGAATGTTGTAAATTTTTGCTTCTCTTCTTCTAATAAAGATTGTGCTACATGAATCAACTGTGGTTCTTCTATTGTTCCCATGTTGATGGATTGAGTGGGTTCAATTAGAATTGGAGATCTATCCTATAAATGACTCAGAAGGACATCAAATATCTTATCCTTAGGTGCCTCAAAGAGGTTTTCACCTTTGGATATGTCCTTTATTTTTACTTTTGTAGGTTCTGAGACTGCCACAAAGTGGTTTTCACCCTCAGTACTCCTTTTATTTTTATTCTTATTCTTATTTTTCTAACTAAGATACTTGATGTTCGACTCTGTCATGCTAACTCTCAATTCATTGATGGAAGTCCTCATAGGTTCAACTACATTTAGGTAGCAAGCAAGGGCATAGTCATTTAGGAAGGTATAAATACCATGGCTCAGATTTGTGGAGGTTTGATCAAGAAGTTCAAGATGTTGGATAGTCAAAATGGGGGAAGATTGGGAGATAGTGTTTACGGATATGGATTTGTCATCATTGGTCCTAACTTGATGCTCGAGTTCAAAGGTGATATTACAACTTAAGAAATTCAATTTGTGAATAGGCTCAATGTCATTGTGATAGTCCACTTGAGCCATCGGTGGATCAGACTCGATAAGTTCATCATTTCACTCTAGACTTACGTTGGGTTTAGGTGCATATTGGTGAATAAAATCAACATGTTTCTCTGTAATAAGCTCATCTTCTTCTGGAATGGCTCCCCATTTGTAGTCATTAGATTCTTCATCTATGCCTCTAGGAAATCTAAGAACATGAGTAAAGTCAGGATGAATACCCTAAGAAGGGTTACCCTCAGATTCTGATTTGAATTCATACTCATGAGAATCTGTCTCAGAATAACTACCACCTTCCTCTTTGTCTATTTGATTGTTTTCAAGATTAGTTGGTTCTTGTGTTGCAACTATCTCTTGATTGATAGTAGGTTCTTGTGTTTCTACTACCTCTTGGGTGATAGTAGGTTCTTGTGTTTCTACTACATTAATTCTTTTGATTGGATCATCTTCAGCATCAAGAAGGTTCTTGATTTCTTTAGGCAAATGCTCATAGGGGATAAGTTTTGAGGTGTCTGAATCACTATCTGATGGTTCAGTTTCTTCCTTCTTAAGAAGGGGTTCTCCTGGTGTGATCTACTCTATGACATGGGAACAATTACCTTTGAGGTGGAAGGGTTTCTTTTTAAAGCCTAAGCCAAAAGTATCTTTGTTTTCCCTACTAGTATGTGAAATAGGTGTTATAAGACCTTCTCCTCTAACTCCTAGAGGTCCTTTACTTGAATATCCCATCTTAGCTATTATTTTATCTCCTGGACCATATGCCTTAGAAGGGATTTTGGATACTGTAGAGTCACTAGTTGGAACAACTTGAGATTCAGGTTCATCTTTGTATAGCCATGTAAGCACAACTTCATCCTCTTCAAACTCTTGTTTAGATACTTGCTCTGCTACAAAATTCTTTTTATATGCCTCAAGAGGTTCTTTAGAGTCTGGTTTGGACTATTTTAAAGATTGTCCATAAGACTTGGGTGAGATAGGCAGAGATGTCAAAGATAAGACTGGCTCTATAGTATATTCTCCCATACCATTTTCTTTGATATTGACCTCTTTTGCAACATCTTCCATTTTAGATGTGGATGCTTCTTTTGTTGGCTTAATGGAAGATTCTTTGTTATTAGGCACAAGTTTATCTGCACTTTCTTTCAATGTATTGCAAGTGGTGGATATGTCTACTAGAATAGTGACCTCTACTCCTTCATAAGGAAATTTCAAACATTGGTGGAATGTAGAAGGAATAGCCTTCATCTCATGTATCCATGGTCTCCCTAGAAGAATGTTGTAAGCCAAAGGTAGATCAAGAACTTAACATATAGTATCTCTAATAACCGAACCTGCTCTGATAGGTAAGACAATGGTGCCTTTAGAAGATCTTTGTTTTTCATCATAGGCTTTGATAGTTATTTTCTTTCTAGGATCAATAGCCAATTCTGAAAATCCCAATTGTGTGACCAAGCTGTAAGAACAAATGTTTAGGCCAACACCTCCATCTATCAACACAGGTTTGACTCTACAGTTCTAGATCAAGACTTCTATATGCAAGGGCTAGTTATGCGGGTGACTCAAGGAGTTGTCATCTTCCTCTGAAAAGGAGATATATTGTGGAGATGTAAGTTGTCCAACCATAGTCTGGAACCTATCTAAATCAAGGTCATCAGGAACATTGGATTCAAGCAAAGCTTTGTCTAGAATAGCTTTATGAGCTGGAGATATCCGAAGCAACTCAAACATGGAGATTTTTGCATTAGTGTGTTGGAGTTGTTGAACAATGCTATAAGATGTTGGCCTTGTATCTTTAGGATTGGAAGATTTAGAAGTAGCCTTCTATTTGGAAGTGGAAGAAAGATTGAAGGGAATCTCAGGGACATTTGATGAATCTGGGATTTGTCTGTTTAGGTGTGCCTGAGCCTATGATCGGGTCACTGTGTTAGCTGAAGTATGATCTCTATCTCTTTGCACAATTGTGATGACATTGCAATGCTCAAAGAGACAAGGTTCAACCATATTGATAACAACATTATTTCCATGGTAAGCATAATTGACCTTTTCCCCCATATTAGGCTGAGAAGATGAAACTTCTTGACCATGTTTCAAAAATGGTTCTGTGAATGTTGTATGATCATTATTACTCTTAGGATTATCAATCGTGATGTCTCCCTTATCAATCAGATCTTGAATAGTATGTTTCAAGCGTAAGTAGTTATTAGTTTTGTGACCTTTACCTCAATGGAAATCACATAATTCATTCTCTCTCCACCATTTTGGTTTAGGGTCAGGATTAGATTGGTGGATCTCAGGCAAAGAGATGATGTTATTAGCCAGTAGAGTTCTCATAGCTGATTCCAAAGATTCTCCAAGAGGAGTGAACTTTCATTTATTATTAGCGGACCAAGATTTGTATTCTGGCTTCTTTTGAGATGGTTCAGACACCTTTTTCTCTGAAGCTTTGATGGCTTGGGTGCCAATAGTTAGATTGAAAGCTGGTGCCTTTGATGGGGCACAAATAGTATCAACAACACCAGCTGTGATGATGCCTTTATTCTTGTTCCAAATTTTGTTCTTGTCTTTAGAACTGGATCCTGATTCATACTTGTCCTTTCAAAGTGTGATGTCTCCTTTTTTCACAAGTACCTTTTCAATTTTGATCACATTGTCTACCATCTTATCAAAAGATGTATGATCTTGCATTTGTAAAGGGTAGTTGATCTCTGGGACAAGATTATTGATGAAGATTTCCAGTTTCTTAGTTTCTGGGATAGGCCTAGCATATAGAGAGAATTTCTTCCTCCATCTCTTGAGAAATGTCAGGAATGGTTCTCTTGGATATTGCTTGAGATTGCAGATATCAATCATGGTGACTGGATGTTGAATGTTGTAGGAGTATTGCTGATAGAACAATTTGATCAACTCCTCAAAATTTTTGATAGTAGAAGGCAATCTAGAGAACCAATGAATGGCTGCCCCCCTAGAGATCGAGGAAAGAGACACATAAGATAAGTTGGTTCATGTATGAACTCCATAAATTGTGTACAGAACTCTCTGACATGATCTTGAGGATCAGAGTGTCCATCATACTTATCATATTTAGGCATCTCCACTCTTTTCGGGAATGGTGGCATGTACAAGTCTTTGTCAAATGGAAAAGGACATAGGGCCTCCATAGAGAACTCTTTGGGTTCCTTTTCTTTCTCAAGTTTATTAAGTTTGACTTACATGGCATGCATTTGTTTCATCATAGCTGAAATAGGAGTTTCTTCCTCATGCATAATGATATCTTCAACATTAAAGTTGGGAGGAAGTTTGGCTCCTTGATGAGCTAATTGTAAAAAGTATGCTTCTCTATCTTCTTTCAAGAAATGCTTCATCATTCTTTTGAAGTCATCATCATTTTGATACCAAGCAATTTCTTTAGGTGTGGGTTCCTGATCTACACCATGTTGAGATTGAGTTCTTTGAGAGCCAAAGTTTGTCCCTGCTTGAGAAATGGTAGGAGTTCTCCCTGGGATAGATTGAGGAGGAGTTTGTTGATTACCTCCATGAGTTGATGAAGGAGGAATGTAACTAGATTTCAATAAAAAATTACCAAGACCGTCATCTTCGTAAAGACCAAAATTGTAGAGTTGCTCAAGAGTTGGAGCCTGGAGAGTATTCAAAGGTATAGTATGGGATATTTCTCTAGATTTCTTGTGAGAGGAAGCTCTAGTTTCTACCATTAACCTTGAGTGAAATAAAAGAATATGATGAAGACAACTGAAGAAAGATCTGATTCAAGAAAATTGAATGACACAACCTTGTCAAGGTTTGATTGATTGAAGCTTAGATTAGACATAAATGAAGGAGACTATGCCCTGGATGTATGGGTAGATGCCCAAAAGATAGCAGACATGAGTTCACAACACTTAGCCATTTTGAAGATGGATTGAAGATTGATAGTTATGACAAGGTTTTGACACAAGATGAAAAAGACTCAAATTGATAAAATAGAAGGCTAAATCAAATTCAAAAGGCCACTCTAGGAAAATGATTGGATTCTTAGTAGTTGCTGCTCTATTCCTGACATAGTGATTTTCTTGGCAGACCCTAGAAATAGGCTGGAAAAGCTGGGTCTCTAACAATTCTGACAATTTTTCAAAATTTCTCAAATGACTTTCTACAGGCTCGTACGACAGTGGGTATAGAATGAAATGACACTTGAAAAACTTGTACGACTATTGCAAAACTTGCATGATAGTTGATAGTAGGGTTTTTGAATTTTTTGAATTGACTGGTAGCAAAACTTGTACGACAGTATACCATATACCATACGACAATTTGGAGATTCTGGAATGACAATAGCCAAAATTCGTATGACTTTCTAACTCTACAAGATGACTTTTGACTCCAGAAAGGTGTTTGACATTAGAATTTGCAATTTTTGAGGTTTTTAGTTTCAAATTGTTGACAAAATTATATGTCTAGATTTGAAGATTATAGCGGATTGATTCATTCTTAGTAACCAGATAGATAAACAGGCATGCAAAACAACAAGTAAGTGATTTCAAGTACATCTGAAAACAATGAATAGGGGACAAAGCAACCCTACGCATGAACAATCAAGTGACTAAATTGTGCTAATCCCTAGGAGTGCTAACAATGTATGTTCCAAAAAGTTTTGCAATAATGCACATATTCCTAGAAAATGAAAATTTGGTCTCACTAGGGTTTTTAGTAATGGTTTGACTTTGCAAATTTTTTGATCTCAAGAGGGAAAACTCCAATCCAGGTGCATCGGGGTTTTGACATAGTCCGAGAATTTAATCAATCAGGAGCTGCTAGGGAGATCTGACAGCCCAACAAGAGACCACACCTATGAAGATTTCCTCCACAAGGACATTTATATAGCGACTGCTGCTACCACAATGAAAATGGCTATTACTGCTTGAGGTTTCGTCAACATGGTTGACCCAATTAAGGGAATGTCCACTATGGTTAACCCTCACTAAAGGTGACTCACAAAATATACCACATGGAGACTGGTTCCAAATTCAAGGATTTGAGTTTCTGGTACTACCCAAAAAGGGAGTAGAGCATAGTCCTCTAGCCTTTTCACTTTTAACCCAAATAAAGTAGATAGATTAATCCAACATGCTAAGACCAAGATAATCTCACAAAGATCTATGATGTCAACCACTTATGATCTATCAACCTCTCTAGAGAGAGAATGTATCAATCAAAAGCTGAAGACGCACAAATCTAGTAGAACATGAGATGCTCTCAATAACCTCCCTACCTACAAAGGTTCCTTCATTGAGAATAGTTTTGCTGGAAACCCACTCTCTCAAGAACCACGAATAGTGTTCATAGGGCCTATTTACTATGTGTAACAAAGATGCTGAAAAGTAAATCTATGTTTGTTTTTATAGCCCAAAATGAAATCTGTGATATGAAAGCAATAAAGGTCACACAAGCTTGACATGCAAGAGTTCTTTTTAATCCAAATCAAAATGTTATCAACTAAGAAGATTACCTAAATTCCTCGCAACATGCTTAGTAGATTCTTACCTATTTTTAGCAACTCTCACGCTTTTTCCCAATCAAAATTAGTAGAAATCAATCAGAAACTACAAATTTTCAATTGTTAATGTTAGCTGTCAGTCCAAATTAGGAAAATAAATTTGGAAAATGACCTGAAAAAGTGCAATGACAATTGAAACTTGGCACTAAAACTCATACGATAGTGGATCACCTACCAGATGACAATCTAGAAACTCGTACGATAATGGGTATCAGATCATACGACAACCTGGCTTCCAAATGACACTATGTTTCTGATTGTACGATCCTCGATCAAATAAACTGTCGTACGATTGCGGGTATCTCCTGATATGAGTTTCTGAAAAAACTCGTATGAAAATTGTATGGACATAAATTAAAAATTGCAGCTTAAAATAGAAAATGACAAGAAGATGATAGAAATTGATAGAAATTGATTGGAAACCTATTTCAGGGCCCTACAGTGGGTGCTAGAAATGTGTGTGTGAATTTTGTACCTTGCTGTAGACACAACACTTTAGTAAAACATTAGAGGCTAGCAGAAATCAAAATCATGCAAGTAATTGAAACTAAACTAACCAGACAATTTACTACCTTCTAGTAGGTGCGAGTATGTATTCTTAGATTGGACCGAGATCAGTGACCTTGACGACACCTAAACAAAGGATTTGAATGTAGAATCTAGATATGAGATGAATGGAAATTAATCTATATTTTTGGATTTTTTATGCAATAATATGAAATAAACTGATATGAATCTATTCTAGATGAAAAAATTGATATGCAAAATAAGCTACAATGATATGCTAAATATGATTGATCTCACAAAAGTTGTTGATTCGCAAAGAAGGTTCAATTCTTCAGATGTCAATTCACTAGCGTGATTGTGCAAATTCATGGATTGATTTTGGTAGAGTAAGTATGCAAACTTGTGAGATGATTTGTGAAGAGCTGAGCCTTGATTTTATAGAACTCTAGGGCTTTGGAGGTGCATGGAAAAAACCATAAATCACTCTAGTTGATTTTTGAGTCAATAAGGAATTAAAGATAGTTAACTCACAAAAATCATGCAAAAATAGCTTTTTGATTTAAATCAAAAGTTGAGATCAACTTTTAACTCAAAAGAGAGTTGAGTTTGTTTTTAAAACAACTTGAATTGATTTTCTGATTTAAAGTTCAACTGCTTTTTGGATGTGCATAATTAATTATAAATTAAATAAATAAATAAAGTGATTTATCTTCAACTTAACTGATTTTAAAAATAAAACAATTGATTTGTGGGTTAATCAATTATTAAATCAAACTTTTATTCAAAAACTATATTATTAAATTTGACGATTCACATTAATTAATTAAATAAGAATTTAATCAATTAGTCATAGGATATTTGATTTATTGTCAAAATTTAAATAATACAATTTAGGAATAAATATAATTAAATCCAATTAAATAATTAAGTGGCAGTATTAAATTTAATTAATTAAATATTTGAAATATTCAATTAAACAAACTTTAGTATAAATAGGATTTATCGCCAAATAATCATTAAATTAAAGATAATTAAGATGATTAGGAATATTACTGGGAATGTTCCCTAATGCAGGATTTGAGATAATCAATTAGGATTCGATGATGTTTAGATGTGCCTTGGGTTAGGACTTCGATGTCGATTTCATTCGATGTGTCGATATAGGAGGTTAATGAACTTATAGCCCATTTTTGGGGTATTACAGTAACACACTAATGATATGGAATTAAATGCAATGTTTTAAAATGAATTTAGTGTAATGCCATTAATAATGTCCTAATGTGAACTTGAACGATGTAATTAATGCAATTAGATGATGCGATCTAAAATTGAATGCACACTAATGCAATGCAATCTAAAATGAACTTAATGATATGAACTAGAATGACAACTAAATGATTTAATTTAAAATGAATGCAACTTAATGCAATGATTTTAACTAAAGGATGTGAATTAAAATGAAGGCAACCTAATGCAAATAAATAATATGAATTAACATGATATGGACTATAATGATAAAATGCAATGAATGCCACTAAATGTTTTGAGTGAAAAATTAATGCACCCTAATGCAATTAAGAACAAAATTTAATGCAACTAAGGCTATTGACCTGAATGGATGCAAGATTACAATGATATCTAAATGTAAAATGATTTAAATGTAATGGATCTAATGCAATGCAGCTTTTATTTTGATTTTTGATTTCCAACACATTTTATCACATAAGGTTTTTGATGACCCTTTGATTTTTTATTTTCATTTTAACTCCACCTCCTTTATTTTTCTCTTTTTCAAATCAGTTTTTGAGCTAAGAAAAGAAAACAACTTAAATGCATTTAAACTAGAATGGATGCAGCTAGCTGTCACTATTCACAAATTTAGGAGCTTATATTCATCATTGAACAATTTTTGAGACATGAATTTGGCATATCTATCACTAGTTCAACCATGATGATATGAATACTGCTTTCCTTTTCTGTGTTGCATTCCCAATCTTGGTACAACTATCACTGATTGAAATCAACCATGAGAGTATGTATACCACTTTTTTTGGATTCTATGTTGTAAGTGGATTTTGGTATTATGATATTTAACATCAAAATATCCAAGGTATCATGTTGCGTAAACAAACAAAGATCTCAATTTTTCTATATGTACATGTCCTCGATGCTTCTTTGATGATCATGTCCTTAGACAAATAATACATATTTTAAAACTTTGACCTTAAGACACTCATTCAGAAATCAAATAAAATATCATTCTTTCATCATTGCTCATCTAGTTTAAAAACTTTCACCGATTTGCTAGAAAGACATGATTTCATCAATCAAGTAATCACTTAGAAAAAAATTGCACTATTTTTCAAATCCATATTTCAAGTATAATTCCATCCATTTCATATTTTTAATCCTGATAAAAGTAAGGTCTTTGTGAGACCTCAGATCAAAATTATGCATTTGTTGAATTGATGTTTGGATTAGGATTGATCGTCTAAGTTTTTGGCTTGTGATTTGATGAATTGATTTGGTGTCAGATTGATGTTTGCTTTGATGAATCCTCCCTTCTTTAAAGGATAAATTTTCCCCCAGTTTGATGTTGTGGCATGTGTTGAACTTGGGACATTTTTATGATTTGTGACAAAAGCCTTAGGTATGTGCAAATGTGATTGTGGGGTTTTATTATATAATATGTACAAATGCTGGTGAATGCAATATTTACAAGGATGGCGAATAGGCATGAGACTGACGTGGACTTTCAATGGCACATATTTAGCAGGTTTTCACTGATTGAATGGATTTTCTATTTTTTTCTATTTTTCAAGCTTTTTCCCTTTTTTTGCTACCAAGGTGCCTATTTGCTAGGTTTCACCAAGGCACTTTTTTCTTTTTCCACTTTTTTTTTGTATTTTCTCTTTTTTTTTCCATATCATCAAGGCGCCTATTTTCTAGGTTTTCACTAAGACAACATATTTTTGAGGATCATTTCCAATGTTTTTGGATTTCTTCATGCTCAATTTTCCACTATTTTTTTTTTAATCTTTTTTGCATTTCTGATTTGTTTTCTCTTTTCTATTTTTCAAATGTTTTTGAAAATTTCAAGATCTCTTTTGACTATGTACAATAAATAGGATTCTCTCTCATTCAATTTTTTGTTACTCTTTCTCTGTATACCCTTTTATCTTCTTTATGTGTAGAACCTCTTCAGGTGTATACTATTGATAGGTTCTTGCAATTCTTCCCCATCACAATCAGCTAGTTTGTAGGTGCCTGTCCCAAAAGAAAAAGTGATCACAAAAGGTCCTAACCAGTTTTCTTCCCATTTCCTTTTTTTTCTCTTTCTACTTGGTTCTTGGGATTTTCTCGCAACACTAGATCACCTATTTGGAATGTTCTTGATTTGATGCACTTGTTATATTTTCTTGACATTTGATTCTAATACACTTTTAAATGGTCAAAGGCCTATTGTTGTCTTTCATCTAGTAGCTCTAATTCTTGCAACCTAGCAACCCTATAGTCTTCTTCACTTATCAATCCATTTAGGGAAACTCTTAAAGATGGGATTTCTACCTCCAAAGGTAAAACTGCTTCAGCTCCATAAACTAAGGAGAATGGTATAGCTCCCATTGGAATTCTAATACTTATCCTATAAGCCCATAGAGTAGGGTTTATTTGAATGTGCCAATCTCTAACTGAATTATCCACTGTCCTCTTTAATATTTTTAGGATGTTCTTGTTTGTTGCTTCTACTTGTCCATTACCTTGAGGGTAATATATTGAAGATGAATGATGTATCATGTGGAATTTTGTACATTATTATTTCAAGTCTTTTTTCTTGAAATGCTTTTCATTATCCGTTATGATTGCTTGAGGTACACCATACCAACAAATTATATGATTCAGTATGAACATGGAAATTTTCTTTCCTATAGCATTGGATAAGGGCACAAATTCCACCCATTTGGTAAAATATTTCATTGTAGTAATGATGAACTTATAACCATTTGATGATGGTGGATTCATCAAATGGATAAATAATCCCTATCAAATCCAACCCCCATTGATAAAAGGGCCAAGGTGTAGTTATAGGATGTAGTTCTTGAGCTGGCACGTGGATTAAGTTCCCATGGTACTGACATTTATGATATGTTTTTGTAAAGTGACCAACATCTTTTTCCATAGAAGGCCAAAAATATCCTATCCTAAAAAGTTTCTTAGCTAGGGTTAACCCATTTGAATGTGACTGAAAAATTCCTTTGTGGATTTCTTGTAAGGCTATGGTTGATTCTCCTTATCTAGACATCTTAAAAGCATTCCATCTAGACTCTTGTGATACAACATGTCAGATGGTAGGGTATAACAAGAGGCTTGTCAGATAAAGCTTTTCTTTTGATTTCTAGTTTGGTCCATGGGTAATATTTGGTCTTTTAAGTATGTGTAAATGGCTCCATACCGGGGTGAGTCATGTCCCACTAGTAAGAAAATGGTGTGAGGATGGGAAGGGTCAACTATGGGTTGTCCAACTTCTTCTACCAAGAATTCATATCTGTTGTTTTGATCTGGCATTTGGAGAAGTGATTCCAATGTAGCCATTGCATTTGAAGCTTTATTCTTATCCCTCAATACTTGTTCAAATGTGATTAGAGTGAAGTATTTCTTGAGATTATCAATCATGTTCTTTTTGGGTATAAACTTATCATCTTTATTCTGATACTCATCATTGATTTGATTAATAACCAGCTGGGAATCTCCATAGATTTGTAGCTCTATCACCTTCCATTCTAATGCCAACTTTATGCCGATGACTAATGCTTCATACTCAACTATATTATTTGTGCATGGAAATAATAGCTTTTATGATTTTTGGAATTGTGGACACTTGAGGAGTAATCAATAGTATGCCTTCTCCTGATCCATGTTTCCTATAGGAGCCATCAAAATAAAATTTACAGGTTTTTCCTTCAACATTAATGATTTCAGAATCTAGAAATTCTACTTGGATTGGATGTTCATCTGTCAATGGTGCCTCTTCTAGTCGATCCACTATTACTTGGCCTTTTATATCTTTTCTATTAAAATACTCTTTGTCAAACTCACTTAAAACCATGACCCATTTGGCCAATCTCCCATTCAAGGCTATTTTGTTGAGAAGACATTTCAAGGGATCAATTTTTGCTATGAGTAGGATTTTGTGAGATAACATATAATGGTGTAGTTTTTGGGAAGTAATTACTATGGCCAAACATGCTCTTTAAATAAATGTGTAGTTTAGCTCATACTTCACTAGAGTTCTGCTGATGTAGTATATGGCCATTTCTTTTCCAGCTTCATCCTCTTGAGCCAAGAGTGCCCCTAATGCATGTTCTGTCACTGAGATGTATAAAATTAAGGGATTGCCTTTTATTGGTGACATCAATGTGGGTGGATTGATTAGGTAATTTTTAAATAGTGTGAATGCCTCTTCACATTTCTCATCCCATTTGAATACTGTGTCCTTGTGGATGAGTTGAGTAAAAGTGTGGCATTTTTCTACTAATTGGGAAATGAAACTTCTGATGGATTGAATCATTCCTTAAATTGATCTCATTTGACTTATGTTTTGAGGTGCCCCCATTTCCATGATTTCTTTTACTTTGATAGGGTCTACCTCTATTCCTTTGGCAGAAACTATGTATCCTAGTAGCTTTCCTGATTGCACACCGAATGCACATTTCTTTGGATTTATCCTTACTTTAAATTTCCCAATCTTGTAAATATCCTTTCTAAGATGGGTATATGTTCCTCCCTTAAGTGATATTTAGCAAGTATGTCATCTACATAATCTTCTAGGAAATTGTGCATCATGTCATGAAATATGGTCGTTATGGCTCTTTGATATGTTGCTCCAGCATTCTTGAGACCAAAGGGCATAAGATTCCAATAGAATGTCCCCCAAGCACATGTAAATACCATTTTGTCTTGATCCTCTAGTGCTATATTAATTTTATTATAGCCAATAAACCCATCCATAAGTGAAAACATTAAGTGCCCTGGTGTTAGATCCACGATGGCATCTATGCTTGGTAGAGGAAAATCTTCTTTTGGAAATGCAAGATTAAGATCTCTGAAGTTTGTACAAATTTTGATAGATTTGTCTACTTTGGAAATAGGCACAATGTTTGAAATCCACCCGACATAATCAATGGCTCTTATGAACCCCACTTTTAGTAATTTCTCCAACTCCACTTTCACAAGTAGTGCTGTGTGGGTGCATCTTTCTCAATTTCTATTTGACTGGCCTTTCTCCCTCTTTGATATTCAAATAATGCATGATTTAATTTGGATCTATTCCAAACATATCATCATCTGACCATGCAAAATTGATTTTTCTTGGTTTGAAAAACTTTATGAATTCCCCTTTTTCCTCACTTGATAGGGATGTCACTAAATGGATGATCCTTGGTTATGATTTTGAGTCAATGTTCACTTTCTTTGTTGGTTCTATGAAGATGGGTGATCTTTCCTCATAGTGTTTAGGAAAAGTATCCAACCTCTCTTCCTTAGGTGCCTTGATTGGGTTTTCACCATTGAAACACTCTTTATTTCTTTATATTTTTTATCTAATGTTGCCACAATGTGGTTTTCAACATTAGACTCTTTCAATTTTTTATTTTTTTTATTTTTTTCACTTTTATCTGAACTGAGATATTGTCTACTTCCCTTTATCACTTCCTCTTGATATTCACTATTAGAAGAAGGTTCAACTACATTTAGGTATTGGGACACCAAGTTATCATTCAAGAATGTGGGGAGGATGGTAGGTTCAATGGAATCCCATTCAATGAATTTTGGATAGATAAGGGACAAGTAATTAATGTTTTGGTTTGATTCGATAGGGTTTAAGGACATGACCTCATTGGAAGGTTCAAACATTCTATCGCTCAAGTCTATAACATGTGCCTCTTCTAGGTGTTCTAGAGAACTCAGGTCAAAATCTTCCTCACTTGAATCCTCTTGGGTTTCTAATGGGTAAAAATATCTTGGGTTAAAGCTAGTGTTAGATCCCTTTATAGTAGGTATCTATGATGGTACGTAAGGCTCTCCTATCCATTGAGTTTCTTCAGCTTCTTGATTTTGACTTGATTTTGAGGCTTGTTCTTTTCCCTTGTTAGGAGTATAAGTGTGAATCACATCTACCTATTTGTCTTGTTAAGACTCACTTGATAAGGAGTCCCACTCCCAATTGTTTGAATCTTCATCACTTTGGGAAGCTAGTTGCAATATTTGATCATAAACCGTAGGGTACTTCTTTTGAATGTATCCTTGTTTGAGATACCTGAATCTAGTTTTCTCCTTACTATCTCTCCATGACATCTCAATGGGTTCAATTAGTCCTTCATTTCTTGTACCTAAAGTCCCTTTTCCTTTATATCCCATCTTCTACATTATTTGAAATCCTTTTCCATATTGATGAGTGGGAATGCTTATGTTTTGAATGTATTTTCCATGGGCACTTGATTCCTCATCCTTATATAGCCAATTTAAGATTTTATTATCTTCTTCATCCATGGATGAAGAAGTGTTTTCCCTTACAAAGTGGTCATTTTATTTATGGGGTACATGCAGGCTAGATGGTCTTCCATGGGATTTGGGAGATACGGGTAGATCCATCATAGATAAGGAGTATTCACCTACACCTTTCTGTTTGATTTGGCATTGCTTCTTGAAATTATTCATCATGTGATCCATCTTTTGATAATGGGCATCCTTGGTGTAGATTTGAAAAGATCTTGCTTGATATTCTTTTTGTTCATCATGGGTATTTTCCTCACTAACTTTCTCCTTTCCTTTAGTTGATGTAGTTAAGTTAGTGGGAACTTGGTAATTTTCAACAATAACATCTTCTTCCTTCTCTTTTCCTTTCAAGGATGGAAGATCCTTTGAGCTTTGTCCTTGCTCAATTCATTTTGACATAGACCCTTCTACATTATGTGGGACTAAGGAGTCATTTATGGGTTTTATGTTAATATTGCAATATTGGAAAGGGTTCGAACCCCCACTTACCATGAATTCTTGTCCCATGTATGTAAATTTGAGACATTGATGATATGTCGAAGGTACTGCCTACATTTCATAGATCTACAACCTTCCTAATAGGATATTGTAGGTCAATTTGAGGTCTAGGACTTGGAAAATGGTCTCCTTTTGCATTATGCAAACTCAAATGGAGAGTACTATGACAGATTTAGAGGCTCTTTCTTCATCATCATAAGCTTTAATGGTTATTTTCTTCTTTGGGTCAATAAATTCCTCCAAAAATCCTAAGGCTTTAACCAAGTTTAAGGTGCAAATATTCAGGCCTGCTCCACCATCAATAAGGACTCTCTTAACCCTATGCTTATGGATCAAGACCTCTATATGCAAACACACATTTTGTGGGTGATTCAAGGACATATAATCTTGTTCTGAGAAGGATAAACAATGGGGTGCAACAAGATGAACTACCATGTTTTAGAACTTATCTGCATCCAAATTCAAAGGCACATTGGTCTCTATAAGGGTTTTTTCCAAAATATCCTTATGAGTTGGTGAAAGTTTGAGCAATTCTAGGATAAAATTTTTAGTAGGGGTTCTTTGTAATTGGTCCACCAAATTGTATAGCTTTGAAGATGAAGATGTTTGATTAGGTAGGATAATCCTAAGGGAATCTCCTGATAGAGTGATCTTTGATGCTTTCCCCCTAGTTACAATATTAGATGTTGCCTCCCTTAGTTTCACTTTCACCACAATCACATTTATTGTGTTTTCATCACCACTTAAAACATTAATGGTGTTATCATAAGTATGGGAAAAATTCCCCTTTTCATTACCCCTTTTATTATTGTGATTCGTATTTGATGATTCCCCCTTTACATGATTTAGGAAAGGGTTCTTGAAAGGTGTGTGATCCTCATTATTTTGAGGTCCTTCCACTTTTATGGTTCCATCATCGATTAGGTCTTGGACAAGGTGTTTCAATTTCATGCTGTAAGGTGTGAAATATGGATAGGGTTTAGAACAATGGGGGTTTGCACATAAAAGAGACCTTGAACCAATATTTCACACATACATGAAATTCTAATGATAAGAAATATAAATTTGGAAATGCTTGCAAAGAATAATTAAATCAGACAAAATAAAATACATGCCTCATAACATAGTAGATCTGGAAATACCTATTTTTTGGTGCCTGTATCATGTTTTTGGAAATTTAGCAACTGGATCTGGAACAAAAACATAGAGACGAAGAAAATCCAGAAATCTTTTTCCTTTCTAAGCTAGGTCGACCTTGACCCCTTTATGTTGACCTTGACTTACACTGCTCCGATAGAAATTCTTAAGAATAAAATGATGATAATGATAGGTGTTGATCCTTTATGTATAGATGAATTTGGGAAGGTAAGATTCTCTTCTTAATCAAAAATTCCCAAAGGAAAGATCCAAATATATTAACCACAAGAAAATGGTCAATGCATAAATGAATCAATTGATTAGTAATAAGAAGAAAGAGGTATCCCGAAGGTTTGCCAAAAAGGTATTTGGATCTTCTCTGTAATTTGTTGTTCCACACCTGCACCTGCAAGAAAAATGGTTTTGTTGTTTGAATGAGGGGTTTGCCTTGGTCAAACCCCGGTTTTAGAATTAACCTTGAAATTGAATTGAAATTGCAGTAATAAACAAAGTAAATAGAATAATCCACCTTGCTTATGTTGAAACCCTTGTGGAGGATTTGACTCTTTGAATCCACATGTATGGATGCTCCAAATGGATGTAGAATTGTAGTGTAGACACTCAAAATTGGACAAGTGCTTTTAAATCATTAAATTGCAAAATCTTAATCAAAATGCACTAATTCTCATCAGAAATGGACATTTATTAAATCAAATTGGACAAAATTAATAAAATCAAAGGAAAAATCAAATAATGATGTTAAATAATTAAATCAAAGCTTAAAGGGGTGAAAAACACTACATAATTTATTTTGATCAATTAATTGTATAGTTGTTAAATAAAAAAATCAAATTGAACCTATTCCCTTACATGGCTAATTTAATTAATTAATTGAATTTAATTAATCCTAATATCTTTCAACCAAAAATTGAGCAACCAATGAGAATTGAGGATGAAGAGACATAAATCACTCAAAAAGAAATGAATCTTGATCACTCATTTCAAACTTTCAATCTCATCCACTCAATTTTGTCCTTTTGTCTAAAGCTTTGAGACAAACCTTTAAATTGTCCCCCCATTTAAAAATATTGCAAAATTTTTGACTCAACCAAAGGTAAATCATGGTTAATTCACTCTACCCCCTACCCTTGGGAATTTACTATAAATGAGAGGCATTTTGAGAGCAATAATCATCTTAGAAATTCATTTGCAAAGCATCACCATTATAGTCAATTTCATAGCAATCAAGAGCATTTGAATTATCTTTGTATCAATTTGAGAGTTTGTGAGCTAGACTAAGCATAGTAGCATTCATACTTTCTCATTTTAGAAGTGTCACTAGTGGAGATTAAGCTGAGAGCTCCACTTACCACATCTAATTAGAGAACCATGAGATGCCATGGATTTTAGTTTCAATTCTTAGTTAGATTTGCATTGTATTTGCTTTGAATTGTTAGTTAAATATCCTAATTTCATGAAGGTGTTTAGCATACACACACAAATGGTGCCCATCGTGGGGCATTAGGCATCATTTTTATCATTTTGATCATATTTTGTGTGTTTGTGTCTTCACTTTCACGTGAATTTTTGTAGAAAGAAAGTGAAATGATGCATATGAAGGATTAAATGATGTTTGAGACCACTATTTTGCTGCTTCACAACAATTAGCCAACGCCCGCTAGATAAATCGTCATGCTTGCTAGATAAATTGTCATGTTCGAGAGTGTAAAGCAATGCCTGCGATTGGAGAAGTGACGCGTATTTTCTATCTTTTACCGCCTATGACAAGATTTACAATGCAATTTACAACAAACAGTCATGCCTAGTGTTGGATACAATTGTCTGAAGGACATTGTTGGATTAGCTATGTATTGTCTTTGATGTCACATAAATGTCATATCAATTATCATTCTCAGTATCTACCGAGTTTAGTCGGTCAGCTAGGCAGTTTTTAGTGTCTACCGAGTTCTCTCGGGTGTCTAAAGGAAACATGATAGGGTATCAGTGTTAACCAAGCCTCCTCAGTTATCAAAGGAAAATTAGTGGTTACCGAGCTCTCTTGGTCTCCAAAGGATGTTGCAGAATTCACTGTGGTTACCGAGTTCTCTCAGTCACCGAAGTAAATCTTTTTAGGATTAATGTTTACCAAGCAAGGTCGGCTCTTTCAAATAATTTTGTTATTACAGTTTGTTTATCCCAGCTGACTGTTCTAATAATTATTAGTGCCGACTTGACAATCTAAATGATTATGAAATGGCATATATATATAGAAGGTCAAGTGGTGAATAAAAGATATACAGCATGCAGAAATCATTTTGAAGAAAGGTATGTGTGAATTTTGAAGGATGATCAGATATCCTTAAGGAGCAGCAAAGATTTAATTGATCGATAAGGATCTAGTGAAATAGAACATAGATCTATATTCAACAATTCAGTTGCAGGTCATTTCATTGTTACTCTCTAGCAATTGTAGCAGTGATATCAAAATCTCTTAACCGAGTTGGTTTAACAACCATTTTGTAAATCCTCTAACAAGGTAATAGTTCTATTGAATTATTTCAAGACCTCTTACAAGGCCACTCCTAACAGGGTGATTAAATCCTCTAACAAGGTCACACCTAACAGTGTGATTTGTAACCTTTTACCGGGTTGGCTTCTAACCGGGCATCACTTCAGAAGAGTGAAAAATAGTAACTAGTTACATTGGTGGTTTTTCCCATATTGGGTTTCCATGATAAATCTTGTGTCTCTTGTGTTCATGTTATTTTCTTTATTCATGTAAGTTAATCAGTGATGAATACTTAAGAACAGTTTAATTATTACACACTTCAAGGATCAAGTTTTTAGCATTTCTCTGTATATTTACCGAGTGGCACAGTAAATAATTTGTTAAGATATTTAAGGGATTAGTGGTAATATTTTTGTGGTTAACTGATTCACCCCCCCTCTCAGTTACTGCTTCTATATTTCCAACAGCCTAGTATCTTCTAAGTGATACCTAGTTTTTGTGAATTGCCGCTTTAAATAGCTTATCTTACACATTTTACATTACTTTTTATGCCTAGTATATAAATTGTTATGCCTGCTACACTTTAAATGTTGCCTGTGTCACTAGAAAGTGACACCTGGTATAGTTAAAGTTATGCCTGCTAACATTCTAATCACACGTATTAGTTGGGCGATGACACTTACTATCTTTTACTTTAATTTGCTGTCAGATTAATAAACTTAGTTAGCTTACTCTCTGTCCGTATCTTTTTTACTGCAGATGAGCAAACACAGAAAGGTTCAAAAGATAGAGAGCAAGTTTAACCATGAAGGCAAGGCTTTGGCTAGGAAGATCAAGAAGGAAAAAATTGCTCACATCAAAGCGGTTCTTGAGGAGTTACAAGAAGAAGAAAACCAGGTATATCAGAACTATCTCAAAATTTTAGAAGCTTACAAAACTAAGTTTGTATCTCTCAATTGGATTTTCTCTCCTTAGTTCAAGTTCTTATCAAAATTTGCAAATAAGGCTTTAAGATTCAATACATAAACTTTGCTTCTTCAAATTTGATTTGGTTTCCCTCATTGTGATTGTTTGTGTTGACTAACTTTCTAGTGGAAAATCACATTTGGAGAGGAGCTATTTCCAAGGTAAGGTTGAAAAATGACAAAAATCACTTAAAAATTCCCCTCGCTACAAGGAGAGGTAAGCCTTAAACTAGTCAATATTTTCCCTTAGATTGTGGCATTGGAGCATTTCAAAAATCTAGTAATTACAAAACAACCTCTCTTTGTTTGGAAAGTTTAGCACTTAGGCCTATGCTCTTCACTTCTTCTAGTGAATCAAAATGCCAAAGGCATTGAACTTTTTGATCAATAAGAAAGGTTGAGGAATCAAACACATAAAATCAAAGCCCCTTGTTTGTGGAAGAGAGAAGAAATACTCAAATCCCTATAGTTAGTGGGTGAAAGAAATTGAACATTGCTTATTGTGTTTGGAAAATTAAGGAAAAGTTAGGGATATGATGTTCACCTTTTGGTGAACCAAATTCCCAAAAACTTATTCTTAACTCCATTTCCTTGCTTTAACATGAACATGCTAGAACATTAGAGGGCCTGCCTCCTGAGAAATCACCTTAACAAGGCCGGTGAGAGGGAACGACCCAAGTGGGAGACAACTACCTTTGCCATGGTACTATCCAACCCACTATAATAAAAATACACTTTTCCTTAAAAGGGAAGTGGCTAGATTGTGTGCAAGTTTCTTCACTTCCTCTAGTAGTCCTTATAGATTGCGCCAAATCATGCTCTTGTGCATGTGGGAAGCTGCAATTGGAAAAAAGAACTTGGCATAGTTTAGAAAGAAGTTATTCAATAAAACTTGATAAGTAGTAAGCTACCTTATAGAGCCAACAATGTTAAAAGCCAAATTTGACTATAGGTAGACTGCTTGGAAGAATTTCTTGTTCAAGACTTGTTAAAAATGACCGAGAACATACACTTTCATGTGGTTTTAGGGACATGGTTAAAATATGATGTGTGTGCTACGATTGTGTTCCATTTTCAAACAAGAAAATTCCACAGACCTGATCTTACAACGTTTAAAAAATTCAAAAATTTACAACCTAGTCTACAAAGTGCCGTCTGTGCACAGAGAAATACCACTTGTCAGTAGTAAAGTCACACCTATGACTGTTTAGAAAATGCATATCAATTGTAAAGTCATGCTTGAGACATATTAAGTGACACTTGTAAAAACTGAAAAAATGCCTATCAATAGTAAAGTGTCTCCTACACACCTGTAGTGTGCCACCTAAATCAATTCTAGTCAATGCGTATCAATTTTTAAGTCATGCCTACGCTCAGGAAAGTGATGCCCATAAAGAAAAAAGGGAAAAAAGTGAGTATTTGTTGAGGGTTTAAAATTTTTTTGATTGCATATTTAGATACCCTTTTTAGCGTTCTTGCTATTCTAACATTCAACCTAGTTGTAAATCCTGTTCTACACAATTTTTTGAAAATTTCACAAGGATTTGACCATGAATGAGATCGAAGCCCATTTCCAAGTGGTTTATGTTCATGCTTGCTTTTACCTGATCATATTACGTCAAGAAAAATTTACAAGTAGATGAGACTTATCTAAGACAAGAGCTTCTTTTCCCAGATGATACTTTTACCGCTCTGAGAATACCCAAAAAGCCCATTCAAGAAAAGGAAGCCAACATGATTTACTCTGGTGGCTTGGGTAATAACAACAATGGAGGTATTGACCCAAATGGAGGTATTGACCCGAACAATTAGGGTAATACCAATAATGGAGGAATGGATCAAAACACTCAAGGAATTGATACCACTAACCTTAGAGCTAATGCCGAACCAACTGCCAAAGATGCAATTGAGGACAAGGTTGATGAAGCCATTTAGAGTCCATATTTCATAAAACTCATGGAAAAAGCAATGGCAAGAGATAAAGAGAAATACTTTCTAGACCTAGCCCGAGCAGGTCTTAAACTTCCCCCTGATTATGACATTAATCAACTTAGACCCCCAAAAGTTGAAGAGATCCCCATTGACATCATGAACAAGTAGTTTAAGTTATTTCAATTGCAACTAGATACAATCAAGAAAAGCAGGGCTCCTAAACCCTTTTCTATAGAAGTATTGTGTCCATTTTCATTTGACAAAAGTGTAGTCATGGTACCATTCCCTATCAATGTAGTGTTCCCTAAGTATGATAAATATGAAGGAACATCAGATCCTCAAGATCACCTATGGGAATTTTGTACATTGATCTTGGAGTTCATGCATGATACCACTTATTTAATGACACTATTCCCAAGAAGCTTAGGAGGTATGGCCATGGAGTGGTTTTCAAAATTACCATCTGGCATTAAAACCTTTGAAGAGCTAGATTCAAAATTTGTGGCACATTACTCATATAACATCAAGCACGAAGTCACAATGATAACATTATGTAATACCAAACAAAAAGATGGAGAAGGATTCCTCATTTTCCTACAAAGATGGAGGACAATATTTGCTAGATATCCTAGGAGTGTACCTAAAAAAGAGAAGATGGATATCTTCATCAATAGCTTGAGCAACGAGATGAACTACCAGTTGAGAATGCAATGTCCCAAGACCTTCCAAGATCTTATAAAAAATGGAGTGATAATGGAGGAAGTGTTAGTTAAAAGTGGAGAGTTAAAGTTTTATAAAGATAATAAGAATAACACCAACAACAATGACTCCAATAATAACAACAATTAGAATAAGAATTGGTCTAACGGCTATAATCGGTTTGGATTGAAGAACAACAATAAAGGAGTAGTTAATGATGGTGTTGTTGATTCTAGTAATTTAAAGGTGACTCCATTTGCTCTCACAAGAACATCTAATCAGGTGAACAATACAAATCAGGCTTCCAAGGCACCTTTCAACAATAATGCTAATAGTGGCAATCAAGGGAACAACCAAAGCAGTAACAAATCTGACAAATTCTTGGCACCAACTCCTAAGAGGAACTTCACACCCTTGGGTGAACCTTTCAAAAAAGAATTGAAGACCCTCATGGATAACAATATCATTAATTTACCTAGCATTCAACCTTATGAGCCACAACACAAGCCTAGTTGGTGGAGTGAAAATAGCCATTGTGAATATCATAGAATTTGAGGGCATATGACAAATGATTGCTTGCAACTAAAGAATGTGGTGCAAGACCTGATTGATAGTCGTATGATCACCATTGAAGGAACTCAAAGTAATGAAGACCACACGGCTTTAAAAAAACCCTTCTATAACCATGAGAAAGGTGAAACGTCCAATGGAAAGAAATAAAGTAGCAACAATATCAATTTTGTGCCACCCTATGATAATTTTGTGAATGCTATAGTGATCAAAGAACAACCCCAAAAAGAAACATCTAATTTTATCACTAGGGGGCAGACCTCAAGGATTACCTTACAAGGGGTTGATCCTAAGCCTATCGGTCCTCCACAATCCAACATTGTGATTAAGAAAACATCTACAGCAGTAAAACCATATAGTTTGGTAGATCAGCTACAAAAGACTCCATCACAAATCTCTATCTTGGAGTTATTAAAGCTATCTCCAAACTACAAGGAAATTCTAGAGAAAGCTTTAGTGGAAACTAATGTTCCTACTAACTTAGAAGAGGAGAAGTTTTAGAACATGGTGGGGCACCTCATTGCACCTCATTTCCATTCATTTTTGGACCATGATGACATGTCTATTACCCATCCCCAAAATCTACCACTGCATATAGAAGTCTTGATTGAAAGACATAGGGTCAAAAGAGCTCTCATAGATGGGGGAGCTAGTCTTAACATTTGTACTTTGAGCCTTGTCAAATCTCTAGGATTATTTGAGTCATGCATTGATCCTACAAAAAGAATTACCATAAAGGCCTATAATGAAGCTGAAAGAGCCTCCAAAGGCATGATTGTATTGCCCATTCAAGTGGGACCTGTCAAAAAGGACACAAATTGCCAAGTCTTGGATATGAAAATAACTTATAATATCTCATTAGGGAGACTGTGGATACATGAGATGCAAGCGGTTCCATCCACGTATCATCAATGCATAAAATTTCTATACATGGGGGAGGAAATCACTGTTGGAGGGGACTCAAATCCATTCCAATATTGCAATGCACTTAAACCCATTCATGAGCTATTTATTCCCCATAATAAAGAAGGAATTATCCAAAGGGATACCATTGAAGATGTCAAAGAGGATGATCCTAAGTTAACATTAAGTGCTACTTCAAACCCTCCTCAAGCTAGCTCAACTACATCAACTAAAGGAAAGGAGAAAGTGAGTTACGAGGGTCCAACTTCAAATGCAAATTCAGATCAAGCACCTACGCCAAAGTTAGAGCCTTCAAAACCCACCAAAGAGGAGAAAGATAAAGCTAAAGAGGATCATTACAAATATATGAGTGAGATGATGCATACATTTGAAAAACAATGTAAAATCAGTTCCAAAGGAGTAGGGGAATATTCCATTTCCCTATTTGACTTACCCACATCTCCAAGAACTCATGGAAAACCATCCAAAGAACATCTTCCTCATAAGTATAACTCTTATTTTGTAAGAGAAAGTGACAAAGCAGCATTTGACAAAGAAGAAGATGAAGTCCTTTAATGGCTTTATCATGATGAAGACAATACCTCAAATACTCTCGTAGAAAGAATTCAGCACATTAACATTCAAACCGATCAATATGGGAAAGGATTTGAGATAATGCAAAAAATGGGTTACAAGGGAAGAGGACCCTTAGGTTGAAGAAATAGAGGTTTACTAGAGCCCATTGAACCTTCTTGGAGGGCAAAAGAAGAAAGATCATGGGTAGGCTACCAATACAAAGGAGAAATCTCTAGCCCAATGCATGATTCATATCCTCAAGTGAACACGGTGGAATCCAATGTTGATAGTGATGACTCCCAAGACTATGAGTGGGACACTCTATCTGAAGAATCATGTCATGATAAAGAGATAGTCACAATACATGCTTATGCAAAGATTCCAAGGAAACAAAATCAAGGTAATGAAGAGCCTAATATACAAGAACTCAACATAGGACAAGTACCTACTAGTCAGCCATGGATAGGTGAACCTTGGGTGCCTTCATGTGGGGGTGATTCAAATGTTATTTTTACTCCACCTATTGCATTTTCAATGCTATTTCCCGTAGAGGTCTTAGAGGACTCAAGTGAAGGGGACTTTGATCCTTCTTCCATGGACCATCTCGGGAAGCTCACATTATAGATCTAAATGATACAATGTATGAACCCTCCAATGAAGTAATGTCTATAAACCCAATCGATGACACTTTGCCAAATGAATCCTTACCTTTGATACATCCCAAACTTATTGATTGGGACCTAACCGAGCCAAGTGACTTACTCAATTTCCCAAATGACCAAGCAATGGCCCAATAATTGAATGCGGTTGAGCCCTCTTTCACCAATGAATTTGATCCAAACATGATGGAAGCAACGGGGGTTCAATCTCTTAATCCAAAGAAAAAAATGAAAAAATAAAATAAAATGAAAAGTTCTAGTGATGAAAACCACTATGTGGTAGCACTAGAACCAAAAAAAGTAAAGATAAAGGATGTTTCCTATGGTGAAAACCCAACTATGGCACCAAAGGAAGAGAGGTTGAATACCCTACCCAAACATGAGGAAGAAAGGTCACCAATTCTCATAGAGCCAACATAAAAGGTCAACATTGGGACAGAATTGGATCCAAAATTTATACACTTGGCAGCATCACTTACACCTTTAGAAAGAAATGATTTTATCAAGTTCTTCCAAGAACAACAAGTGAACTTTGTGTGGTCCTATGATGACATGCCCAGATTGGATCCCAACTTCATTATGCACCATTTGAATGTTAAACCAGGGGTTAAGCCTATTAAACAAAAGTTGAGAAAAATGCACCCACATGTAGCTCTCCTAGTCAAAGTGGAATTGGAAAAAATATTGAAAGTGGGATTTATAAGAGCAATAGCATATGTTGAATGGATATCTAATATTGTACTAGTCACCAAGCATGATAAGTCCATTTATGTATGCATAGATTTTAGAGACTTGAATCTTGCATGTCCTAAGGATGACTTCCCACTTCCGAGCATAGATGCAATAGTTGACTTGACAGTGGGTCACTCCATGTACTCATTGATGGATGGTTTTAGCAGATATAATCAAATAAAAATTGCACCTGAAGACCAAGAGAAGATAACCTTTACATGCCCTTGGGGTACCTTTTGTTGGAACATCATGTCCTTCAACCTTAAAAATGCCAGAGCCACATATCAAAGGTCAATGAACACTATTTTCCATGATATGATGCACACCTTTCTAGAAGATTATGTGGATGACATATTGGCAAAGTCACACAAAAGAGAGGATCACCTACAAATTTTGAAAAAGATATTCACCCGGTTGGAGCAATTTAAAGTGAGGCTTAATCCAAAAAAATGTGTCTTTGGTGTCCAATCCGACAAATTGTTAGGCTATATAGTTTCAGCAAAAGGGATTGAAGTGGATCCGGAAAAATTTCAAGAAATAATGGATATGGAAATTCCAAAGAACATAAGCCAAATGAGGTCTTTAGAAGGAAAAAAACAATCCATAAGAAGGTTTATTTCTCAATTGGCCAAAAAATGTCATTCATTCACAAGGTTTCTATACAAAGATACTATTTTCATGTGGGATGAATAATGTGATCAAGCCTTCACTTTATTGAAGACTTATCTAATAAATCCACCAATCCTAATGCCACCAATCAAGGGAAAACCATTTCTATTGTACATATTCGCTGCCAAGAGGTCTCTAGGAGTTCTTTTGGTGCAAGAAGATGAGCAAGGAAAAGAAAGAGCAATCTACTATTTGAGTAGAACTTTGATCAAGTATGAACTTAACTATACATTCATGGAAAGAGAATGTCTAGCAGTTTTCTTTGCATCCCAAAAGTTGAGACATTATATGTTGATGCACAAGGTGAAACTAATTACAAAAATTGATCCTTTAAAGTACTTGCTAAGCAAAATTGCCTTAACGGGTAGGATATCAAAATGGGTCATGATATTAAGTGAATTCGACATTGAGTATGTGGATAGGAAGGCAATAAAATGGCAAGTTATAGAAGATCACATAGCTGAAAACCCATTGATGTCCATGCAAACTATTCAAGTGGAATTTCTGGATTCTGCAATTGTAAACATAGAGGCAAAGACATAGAAGTTGTACTTTGACAACTCATATACACAAGGCAGTTCTGGGGCCAGCATATTATTGATTACCCCTCAAGGGTACACTATTCCCAAGTCATACAAGCTTTTGTTCCCATGCACAAATAACATAGTAGAATATGAGGCTTTAGTCATTGGCATTAAAATGGCTTTAGAATGGAACATCACCGAGCTACAAGTATACATAGATTCTCAATTAATAATCAATCAAGTCAATGATGAATACAATACCAAAGATGAAAAACTAATGCCATATAAGACTATGATTGATGCCTGGAAAAAGTACTTTTCTTTGATAACCTTTGAGAAAATTCCAAGAGAGAAGAACATAGCAGCTAATGCAATGGCAACCTTAGCTTCCTTACTTCAAAAACCATATCAGAATGAGAAGTACAAATTCTCAGTGGAAGAGTTAGCGAAATTGACATTTGACCTTCCTGATACTCAAATTGTTGCCCTAATTCATGGACATGACTCACCTTAGTACGACCCTATATATACCTATCTCAAAGACCAAGTGTTACCTTTAGACCAATCACGAGCCCAAAAATGAAATTTCATCCGCCAATTAGCCTGTTACATAATCCTTTCCGAAACATTGCATTGCAAGGGTCTTGACAGGACGTTACTTAGATGTCTAGAGGAAGAGGAGTCTAAGTTAGCTTTATGTGAGGTTCACGAGGGCATTTGTGGGTCACACTCAAGTGGTTTAAACCTAGCCAAGAAGATCCTTCGCTTAGGGTACTTTTGGAAAACCTTAGAGAAAGATGCTTGTCACTTTGTCAAAATATGTAGCAAATGTCAATACCATGGTGACATGATACATGTGCTAGCACAAGAGTTACATCCCTTTGTTACACCATGGCCATTCTATCAATGGGGATTTGACTTGATCGGAGTAATCTATCCACCTTCTTCCAATGGGCACAAGTACATCATCACCGCAACAAAGTATTTCACTAAGTGGGTAGAAGCGGTTCCTTTGATCATGGCCATAGGTAAACAAATTTCCATGTTCATCTTGAACCACATCATTTGCAGATATGGTATCCCTCATGCCATAATCATAGACAATGGAAAGCAATTCAAAAACAAAGATGTAGATGAACTTTGTGCTACATTCCATATCACACATCACTCTTCATCCATTTATTATCCTCAAGGAAATGGACAAGCCAAAGCTACAAATAAGAACATCCTCAAAATTTTGAAGAGATCGGTGAATAAATCAGGAAGAGATTGGCATGTGAAAATCAACCTGGCATTATGGGCCTATAGAACTAGCATTTAGACACCTATGAGAGCTACACCATTTTCTTTAGTCTATGGAGTCGAAGCTGTTCTACCTTTGGAGGTTGAAATCCCATCTTTATGAGTATCATTACAAGGCCTAATAACAGATGAAGATTACAGAGTTGCCCAAATTCAACAATTAGAATTGTTAGAACACCAAACACAAGCTTATGAACACTTCAAAGTATATCAGAACAGAATCTCAAGGAACTACAATAAGCATATCAAACCAAGAGTCTTTAAAGTAGGAGACTTAGTGTTAAGAGAAAACCCAAAGAATCAAGCTGAAAGAGAAAAGAAAGGAAAATGGGAAGCCAATTGGCTTAGTCTGTTCATTATTATTTCTTCATTTGGAATGGGAACTTATAAGTTAGCAGATTGTGAAGGAGAAGAGCTACAAGAACCTATCAATAGCATCCATTTAAAGAGGTTCTATACATGAGGTAGACAAAAGAGTATAAAGAGTATCATATGAAGAGCATCATATTTATTGTATATAGTCAAAGAGATCTTTAAAATACCAAAAACATTTGAAAAATGAGAAAAAAAGAAAAAAAATGAAAAAAAGATAAAAAGAAAAAAAAGTGAAAAAGAAAAAAGTGCCTTGGTAGCAAAAAAATTGAAAAAGCATAAAAAGAAAAAAAAGAGAAAAAGACCCAAAAGGTGAAAACTTGGTAATCAAGCACCTTTTGTTCCCTTAAGTCTTTCCTTTCAAGTTGCATGCGCACATATTGCATTTCCATCATCTCATTTGTAAACCTTCATTGCATCCGTCATTTGTGCATAGTCATAATAAAGCCTTTCAGTCACATCATTGCATTTCCTATGGCCCTAAGTTTATCACACGATCACATTTATCACTTGGGGGTAGAAGAGCATTGGAAATTTGATACAAATGGATTCAATAGTGCTACATTTGGTCACATTAGAGAGAGAGAGAGCAGAACTTTAGAAGAGAGATTTTCATGAACCTTTGATGGATATCATTATTCACACCCAAGTATTTTGATACCACAACTTGATCCTTAAGCCTTCATTGACTTTATTATTCAGGATTAAAAATTGACAAACACTTTAAAGATCAGAATGCTTGAAATTCTTTTTGAAAATCATGATACATTGCAAAACACTTGAAGCTTTCTTTTGATAATCTTTATGGAATTGACTTTTATCACATCTTTTTAGCTAATTGATGATGTTTCAACTAGATTGGCGATGATAGAGACATTATATTTTTCTTGCCTTTGAGTGACTATTTTAAGGAAGATTCATCAACTTATGAGAATTCGTCTAATGACATGGTCATCAAAGAACCATCGAGGACTATCACATAAGATGAAGGATTAAACTTTGCTTGTTTATACAAACATATACCTTGGCTATTTAGATCTTCTATATCTTAATACCAAAATCCACTTGCAACATTGAATCCGTTGAAACCGGTATTCATACTCCCGTAGTTTGGTCATCCAACTAGTGAGGGTTGTACTAGTTTTCAAAGCGGTTACCAAAAGTGTTAAAAAGTGGTATTCATATCATCATGATGTGGTTAGTGATGGTTGTACTTTCTTTTTGGTCCCAAAATGCTCAATGATGAAAATTTATCTCTGTGGCATTTCTTTGCTAAAATCTAGTGACACTTAGTTGCATTGCATTGCATTAGCATGTTAGATTAAGTGCATTTGTTTGTGGTTATATGTTTCCAAGGACAAGGGGGTACATTACTAATCTTGGTGAGTTAGAACATTAAAGAAATGGGGGGTTCAATCAAATGTCTTATTCTTGAATATCAAACAAAAAAGTGAGGTTATCTATTGCATTTCCTACATAGCATTAATCAGTATTCATTACCCAACTATCAAAAAAGAAAAAGGAAAAGATTCATTACTCATACATCATTTGCATACATATAATTAAAGATAGAACTGCATACATTCAAAAACCAAAAACACAGGGGCATTCATATTCATTTCCACAAAACACTTTGCATCCATACATTGAAAAATAGAGAAAGCATATCATAAATTCATACATAAATGCATTCATTTATCTATATCATAAATAAGATACACTGCATCCATAGCATAATCAAAAGTAAATGCATCATAAACATCATATAGCTGTATATAAAGATAATCTCATAACAAACTCATCAAGCGAATCAAGGAAGTATATCATCATTTAAGTGTTCCTCAACATCAATGATCTAGTATATCAGTATATCAAGATACAGTATGTCATGAAAGTGATACATCAAATGTTCTGATCAAGAAATCAACATGAAACATGATACAAGGGACATCAAAAAATAGACAACTCTCGCATCAAATCAATCAGGAACCCATAGCAGCACCCGAGCTATCCCCAAAACTTGATCCATCTGGACCTCTGCCATCCTATCTATCCTGTGAGGGAGGAGCCTGAGAAGTGCTTGCTACGCTAGGCCTCTGTTCCATCATCATCATAAACTACTACATCAAGGTAGCTACCTGATCCAATTTGCCAACAATAGTGGATACATCTATTCGCAATGACTACACATCCTGTGATAAAGTATCAATACTAGGAGCAGCTTGTGAACTCTGGCCCATATCCCATGACTAATGAATTTATGGAGGCACCTATTGTGCCGGAACCTGATCCTGTTGTGCTCAAGAAAATCTCTGTAACTAAACTAATGGATCTTGTCCACTAGAATCTATCTAGCAGCATCCACATGAGCCTATCTTCGAGCCCTCTAGTATCTCTATTATCTCTTCTACCTATCAGCTGTTGCTCTAGGTACCCAGTCCTATCAAACATGTCCTCTAGCTCTATCCTTGGTGTGACCACCTCTCACCCGTGGCCCATCTCATCCACCAACAATAGCTCTAGGATCTCTCTTTGCTTGTCACCTTCGACGTCTCCTCCTACCACCACCACCACCACCACCATCATCTCCACCATCATCATCATCCTCAGATCTCTCATCATGACCTGGGATAGGCTCTGCTGGATCTATAAATCTAGGAAATCTATTCTGAGCCCACCAGTCTTGAAACTCATGAGACATACCAGCATCAGTGATACCTCCAAGAATGTCCCATCTGCAATATGCCAAATGCGCAATTTGATCCAAGGAAAACTAAAAATCTATCTGAGCACCCCACATGGATCGCTCTACCTGAACTCTAGTGTATAATGTTGTACCCTATGGCATATCTTGTACTCTTCCATACTGACATGAAACCTAACCAAAGTAGAAATGCTCAATCATAGTGGTAGACCTGCCAATCATCCATCGAGGAGAAAACATATATGAGAGCTCATCATCATCATCCCTCCATCACTCACAACCTATATATGGCTGCCAATAAACTTGATCAAGATCATCAATCTGCCATCGGCAATACTCGGTCTTTCCTAGATGATGCTGGACAACCATGCCGCTATATAGAAAAGCATAAGGAAAACTACGCCACTGAATCCTATCTGAAATGGGCCTAGTAATGGGAAGGTGCTCCCATACCCATAACTACAAAATCACTACACCTTCCGATAAAGAAGCACTCTCCCTGTAGACAACCTCATGTAAATCATGGTAAAGTTGAGAGAGAACACATGAGCCCCAATCAAATCATCAAGGACATGTAAGAAAATCCTCAAGTATCCTACCCCATCCAACTAAGAAGCCATGACCTTGTTGGTCAGGAAGCAATAATCTACCGATCAAAGCACCAAGTATTGCTGGCAATGTGGGGAATGAAGCAAACTGAGCCCAAGTGATAGTATCTTCATTAATAGTGTTGTCTCCAAACACTTGTCTATAGATTGTGTTGTCATAGAAAAAATCATAATACACCATCCCACCATGGCAAGGAATGCGCAGTAATCTGTATACATCCTCTGGAGTGATGGTCATCTCTTTGAAAGGAAGATGGAATGTGTTGTGGTCAGAGTGCCATCTCTCTGCCAATGCGGTAAGTAAACCACGGTTCAGATGAAACTACAGGATGTCAAGGAGGAAGCTAAGACCGCACATCTCAATCACATGATACTCTGTAGGAGTTAGAGCCTGACCTAAATCAATCACCCAAGAAGCGACGATCTATATATATAACTTATGAAAATGTGCCTGTTTTGCAAATCAAAGGAATCATATCAGTGTACTATATCAATGAGTTATCCTAAGTCAATCAGTCTATCAGAATCAAATATCAGTATTAAACCTATCAAACCTAGTACCATTTGTTCATGTCTCTGTATCCTAAGAATGAAGAATTAATCCTACCTATCACTATCATTTTTCACACTAATCAATCAAGTCCTACCTATCAACATCCCACTATTAGATTTATCCTATCAAATTGATGTAATTAAACATTCATTGGTACCACTATCCTGATATCCTAATCAATTGTTTTTCTTAACTACAACATACCTAGCTATCTTGGAGTTCAAAAGATCAGTCAGACAAATCAAATTTGTATCAGAAAATCAAGTTGGAAATTTGAAATTTTTTCGAAAACCTGCAGGCGTCATTTTCCTATTACCACGTGGCATTTTACCTTATGCGGTGTAGAAAAGATGTTATGTAGTGCTTTATTTTTAACACATGTCATTTAATGGATTACACGTTACTTAACAATGCTAGCCATAATTTTAAGGAGACTAGGCGACATTTTAAACCTAGGGTTTCCTAAGCGAAAACTATATGGAAATTGGCATGGAAATCCTACTGCTACATGGAAGAAGATTCTTATCAGGTGAGAGTTAAATATTCTTAAGCAACATTTTACTACGTGGAGGTGTGAGTAAAAAGTGTAGATGCGTTACTTAACAAGGCCACATGGCATTTCACTATTCCTAAGCGTCATTTAAAAAAATTAAAATTGCAAGAACATGAAAAAGTTGCAATAAATGCTATAAATGAACAATAAATGCACAAAAGAAGTTAGAAATGACTCATTGGAGGTCCATAGTCCAAAGGCCGCTGATAGTGATGACCTCTCTCAAACTGATGCTCTCTGATAGGCACAACCATCGTGAAAATCAAAGCAAGATCAGAGCAAAATCTCAAGAAGTCAAAAGTGAAAATGAATAGTAAATCAAGGTTTTTTAACCTATTTAAGCTAATTTGACCTAATTTAAAGGTGAAAATTTGACTTTGACCTATATTAACCTATCAAATCAATCAGGGAAAATTGTGAATCATGGCATATCATCAATGTTTTTCAGAAATGAAAACATATTGGATCAATAAATCAATCAAACAATCAAATTTTTTCAAATCAAGCAATCAATATGTTTTATTTATGAGGGGGCATCAGAGTATCAAATTGGCATTAAACATCAATGAAATCTAGGGCATAAATTTTTTTGAATCATTATTAGTGGAGCACATATCAATTTATCATATCAAATCAATTTCATATCAGTAGCAAATCAGCAAATCAGTAAATCAGGACCAAAAAGTGATCAGGACTAAAAGAATCTTTGAATCAATGTTCTTCACACATCAATTCAAAGAGGGGCATTTGTAGACACTCGAAATTGGACAAGTGCTTTTAAATCATTAAATTGAAAAAGCTTAATCAAAATGCACTAATTCTCATTAGAAATAGACATTTATTAAATCAAATTGGACAAAATCAATAAAATCAAAGGAAAAATCAAATAATGATGTTAAATAATTAAATCAAAGCTTAAAGGGGTGAAAAACACTACATAATTGATTTTGATCAATTAATTGTATAGTTGTTAAATAAAAAAATCAAATTGAACCTATTCCCTTACATGGCTAATTTAATTAATTAATTGAATTTAATTAATCCTAATATCTTTCAACCAAAAATTGAGCAACCAATGAGAATTGAGGACAAAGAGACATAAATCACTCAAAAATAAATGAATCTTGATCACTCATTTCAAACTTTCAATCTCATCCACTCAATTTTGTCCTTTTGTCTAAAGCTCTGAGACAAACCTTTAAATTGTCCCCCCATTTAAAAAGATTGCAAAATTTTTGACTCAACCAAAGGTAAATCATGGTTAATTCACTCTACCCCCTACCCTTAGGAATTTAATATAAATGAGAGGCATTTTGAGAGCACTAATCATCTTAGAAATTCATTTGCAAAGCATCACCATTATAGTCAATTTCATAGCAATCAAGAGCATTTGAATTATCTTTGTATCAATTTGAGAGTTTGTGAGCTAGATTAAGCATAGTAGCATTCATACTTTCTCAGTTTAGAAGTGTCACTAGTGGAGATTAAGATGAGAGCTCTACTTACCACCTCTAATTAGAGAACCATGAGATGTCATGGATTTTAGTTTCAATTCTTAGTTAGATTTGCATTGTATTTGCTTTGAATTATTAGTTAAATATCCTAATTTCATGAAGGTGTTTAGCATACACACACATGTAGGACGTAGGATATCTCAAATCAATTGAATTTAGATCTTCAACACCAATCTTGAATGGGTCTTGGAATAGGAAGAAGCTTGAATGGATATGGATGGAGAAATATTCAACAAGAGGGCTCCATAGAGCTTGAATCCTTTAATGGCTACCAATGGATTTCCTTGATGAATTGAATCTTGAATGCTCAAAAATAGATGATTTCTTGAATGCTTCCTTCTTGCTTGCTCTTTTCTTTTTTGCTTGATCATTGATGATTTGAAATGAGAGGAGAAGGCTTCCTTATATAATAGTCTAGGGCACAAACTTCTAGAGAGGTTGACATAGGTGAAATAAATTCCCATTAAGCCTATACCCTTAGAAGTGGACCTAAATGAAATTCCTTTTAAAATTTACCATTTTGAAGCCTAAAGCAGTCGAATAGGAAGTGGGAAAGAATTCTTTCTAAACCCCAACATCCAAAAACCTTCAAAATTTAAAATTTGGACCCTAGGTCAAGGTCAAGGTTGACCCTCACCTAGGTTAGGGTCAAGGTCGATCTTGACCCAGAAGTTTGACCTTGACCCTAATGTCAAGAACCTCAAAATCTCATATCAGGATGCCAAAAATAGGTAGGAAAGAAGTGGAAATAAGGTAGGATAGGGGAAAAATCTAGATCCAAGTAAAAGACCCATTCAAGGTGTTTTACATGACCCCAAACCACTTACTTGGAGGGCTAAACTAGTCCTAAGTAGAAGTGCTTCCATTTTTCAATGATACATTTAGCCCCCACTTTAGCAAGAGTATGGATTCGATGCAAACTCTTGGTAAAGGAGATCACAATGAAAAAGAAAATCTTATTGAAATCAAAGGGACAAAGAAATCCTCAAGCCCCCAGGGACTTAAGTCTTTGTCAACCCCAAGATTACAATAAGAGAGACATCACTAGAAAAAGGAGAGAAGATGGTGTGATTACGTCACCCAATTAGAACCTATATCCCATTGTGAATCACACAAAGAAACAACACAATTGGAAAGATGGAGTTGAACCACCTAGTGAATGTGGCTACTCACTAGTCAACCCATCAAGGATTCACCCTCATGAATATTCTATTCCAAAAGAGAAAAGCCAAAATAAGAGAGATCCAGTCTTAAGGACACCTTCTGACCTTAAGGGATTAAAACTTTGTAAATTAAAATTGGAGGGATCAAGAGATCCTATAAGGTAAAAATCCATGCTTTAAGGATTAGTCTCTAATCCATAAAGGGAGAAATTTTTTGAAAGTGCGTCTCTTCTTCAGGATTTAGCAATTTATGTGTGTTACCTTTTGAGGATTTATCAAAAATAAAAATGAAAATGCATGTCTCTTTAGGATTTAGCAACTTATGTGTGTTACCTTCCAAGGATTTAGCATATTTGAAATTCAAATGCACACATCTTTAGGATTTAGCCACTTATGTGTGTTACCTTCCAAGGATTTAGCATGTTGTAAAATGTAAACTATAGTATAAGGAAGAACCTATATATGCCCCCCTGCTTATCATGGCTACCTAATAGATAGGACAAGGAAGAGGAGGATACCTACTTCACAAAGTAAGGAGATATCCTATTAACAACAATGTACACTATATTCTTAGCAAAGGGTATTGACCCTTACATCGAAGAGCATAGATAATTGTGAAAAAGGATATGTCACTTATGAAAAAAGGATCCTCAAAGAGAAAGAGATCTTATCAACAATACCGCCACCATAGAGGAGTGCTTTGGATAAAATATCAGCTTTCAAAGAAAAGAAAAGAGGGATCAAAGATTCAATCATCAAGCCCCCTATGATCAAGAGGAAGAGGAATCTTGGAATGAAGGAATCAATCGCTAACCTTAAAGCAAGGACAAGAGTTTATAAAGAAAATAATTTGAAAAATAAAGAAGAGGTGATGACTTAGGAAAACAACCTCTCCCATAAAAGGATATCCATAGCCAAAACATCAGTCAGTATAAGGAAATAACATTGCAGAATAAACAAATGCCACTATGCTTAGGAAAGTAAATCCCTAGACATAGAGAAATAAGGAAAACCTTGCCCCCCTAGAGATGAAAGCGAGGGATATACCAAGATAGGCCATAACAAAGAGATATTTTCAAATAAAATGTCTTTAGGAAATATATCATGAATACTAGAAGAGAGCTATGGATGATTATGAGAAAAGAAAAGATATCATAATACAAAACCATAGGGATAAAATATAGAAAGAATAACCAATTAATCTCAAAACAAAATATATGCTAAGAGCATAATGGATCCTAGGAAAATGGATTAAATACCTCTTTCCCCCCAGTCAAGAGACAAGAGGGGGAAAGGGATATATTATAGAAGAATGAGGGGTAAAATTATGAAGAAATTTTAATACCACACGAGAGTGAGATATAATTCCTAAAGCATCTCTTTCTCTAACATACATCTTAAAATGCACACAATTAACAAGTAAATGTGTATTACTATAGTGAAGAGGATATTTGTACTTGGAGAGAGCATCTTTTGGCATAGTTTTAAAGATTTTCTTCTTAGAATCCATTAACTGAACATACACCTTCTTCACCACTTCTTGAGGGGTATCATGGTAATCTAAGGAAGATGTTGGAAGAAAAACATGAAGAGGAGGACATCAATCAAAATCAACCACCTTAAATTGAGATAGTGAAAATCCAAGACCACACATATCTTGTTTAGGGGATAGATGAACCAGATATTTAATACCTTTTTCATTCACACAAAGCCCTAAACCCTTATAACCTTGTTTAGCCATCATATTGTATCATCTAGTGTACATATCTTGTAAAGCTTATGCAGGATTTAATTGTTCATGGTGATCCTGAGAAAATGTTGTATAAGGTGGAATGATAGGTTTAGAAGAAGTTTCTTTTCTCTTCCCTTTAATATCATCATGGATCGAATAAGAAGGGGAAGGTAATTAAAAGAATTCTTGCACATCTGTATCATGAACCATAGTTTGAGCCACATCATAAGTGTGGGAAGAACTAGGAATAACAGATGGAGAAATGAGAATGGGAATATTAGGTATTGGATTAGGAAGGATAGGATTAGGATTAGGAAGATTAGGAAATGGGGTATCATCTACCAAATGCTTCACATAATCCAAAAGAGTGATAGGTCTTCCACACAAATTCTTAATAAAATTTTTTATAGTAGGAAGGCTAGTATTAGTCAATCTCATAATAGCATAGTCACTACAAAGCATTTGAAATATTTTAACATGAGTGAAAATATCTCCCTTACCATTGTAATTCTCAAGATGAGGCATATTGGCTTGCTGGGGGACAAGAGAACAAATAATGTCTAGGGATAAAGGACTACACATGTCACGTCTAAGGATACTACACTTGGATTGAGTTAAGGGTGCAAGTTGTTGTTGTAAAGAGGACACAGTTTGAGCTAGAATAATGATTGTGGAATCATTAGATGAAATAGGAGGCATAGAAACATTAAGAACACTAGGAAAAGTGTAGGAAGTGACGAGAATGGAAGACACAGCCGGAGGAACACTTGGAACCACCATTGGAAGAGGGTTTGAATAGGTATAAGGAACACTATGGTAAAAAAGTTGTGAAGTAGGTAAAGAAACCAATGGAACACTCACAAGAAGAGATGAAATAGATGTAGCCACTAAAGGAGGAGTGTAAGTAGGAATTTTGGGTAAAGGAATGGAAGAAGGTTCCACACTAGTGACAGGAGGAGTGAGTCCTAGATCTTGAGCTAAAGGTTTGACATTTAAATGCACAAGATGAGTGATACCACGTAGGAGATTAACACCTTGATCACTATCATGAAGGACTTTGAGGCCTCTATAGCTTGAATAGAATATTTAGGATATAACATTCTAGGTGCATCAATGTTGTAAATAGTGGAACATGAAGGTAACCATGCACACACCCTATGGTAAAGGTCAATTGAAGAGGTTATAGAGGAGGATGAAATAGGAATAGGATCAATGGAGATCGTATTTGAACAATTTTCATCCTCACTTCCATGTAACTCATTAGGGGATCCATCCTCTTTTGCAATAAAATCCTCATTAAAGTATTCAAAACAAAAATCATACATGTTGAACATAAAGTAGCACTACAAGCATAAAAAATGTAAATGTTTTTGTATTTTTAAAGAAATTTTGTGATTTTTTTTTGAAATATAAATGCAAGAGCATAAAAGAAATCTTATTTTATATGCATGTAAGATCTAACATAAAATGAAAATCTAACACCAAAAATAAAGATTTGTTGTAAACGAGCTCACCAAAATGTAAGGTGAAAAATATGGATAGGGTTTAGAATAATGGTGGTTTGCACATAAAAGAGACCCAAAACCAATATTTCACACTGTATCATCAGAAAATGGAAACACTTACATTTAGGACTGGTTTAGCCCTCTGAGTAAGTGGTTTGGGGTCATGTCAAATGCCTTGAATGGGCCTTTGACTTGGAGTTGGCTTTTTCCCCTGTTTTGCCCAATTTTCCACTTCTTTCCTTCCTAATTCTGGCATCCTAACTTGAAATTATTAGATTCTTGACCTTTTAGGTCAAGGTTAACCTCAACCCTGACCTAGGTTAGGGTTGACCTTGACCCTGACCTAGGTTAGGGTCAACCTTGACCTTGACCCAGGGTCCAAATTTTAAAATCTAGAAGTTTATGGATGTTGGGTTTCAGAAAGATTTATTTCCCGCTTTCGGGTTAGTTGTTTCAGGTTTTGGAATGGTAAAATCTTAAATTATATTTAATTTAGGTCCAATTCTAAGAGTAAAGGTTTAAATGGGAATTTAATTTTTCTATGTGGGCCTCTCTAGAAGTTTGTGCCCGAGATCACTATTAAAGGAAGCCTTCCTCTCTCATTTCAATCCATCTTTTTCATAATCTCTCAAGCACTCAAGCAAGCGAAATTAAGAAATCAAGAAGAAAGAAAGAAGGAGAAGGAAATAATTAAAGCATTCATTCATCTTCAAGCATTGAAAATCCAATTCATCAAGGAGATCCGTTAGTAGCCATTGAAGGATTCAAAGCTCTATAGAGCCCTCTTATTGAAGATTTCTCCATCCACATCCATTCAAGCTTCTTCCTATTCCAAGATCCATTCAAGATTGGTGTTGAAGATCTAAAGGCAATTGATTTGAGACATCCTACATTCAATTCTACATTCATTTGGAGCATCCATACTTGTGGATTCAAGGATTCAAATCCTCCACAAGGGTTTCAACATAAGCAAGATGAATTGTTTCATTTACTTTGTTTATTACTGTAATTTCAATTCAATTTCAAGGTTAATTCCTAAATTGGGATTTGACCAAGTCAAAACCCTCCCCCCAACAAACAAAACCATTTTTCTTGTAGGAACAAGTATGGAACAATGAATTACAGTGCAGATCTGGATACCCTTTTTGGCAAACTTTCAGGATCCGTGAATAGGATTCCCATCGGAGCAGTGTAGGTCAAGGTTGACCTAAAGGGGAAATATTGTGCCCTGGGGCAAGATTGTGCCCCCGTATTTGGGTCAAGGTCAACCTGGCTTAGAAAAGAAAAAGATTTCTGGGTTTTGTAGATCTCACAGTTTCGGTTAAGGTAAGTGAAAATCAACAGTTTCTGAGACTTTTTGACAAGGTTTTCACTATATTTTTTTCGAAGGTAAGTACCTTTTATTTCTTCATTTCAATATTAGTCTTCTAGATTTACTTTCCATATCATTAGAATTTCATGTATGTGTTAAATATTTGTTTAGGATCTCTTTTATGTGCAAACCCCCATTGTTCTAGACCCCATCCATATTTTCCATCATACATTTTGGTGAGCCCGTGTTATGACAACTCTTTCTTTTTGGTGTTATATTTCCCTTTGTATTATCTTGTGTGTTCACCTTCACCATACATTTTGGTGAACCCATTTTACGACAACTCTTTTTTTTTGGTGTTAGATTTCCCTATCTTTTTTGGAATTAGATGCCCTATTGTGTTTGTGGTGTTCGATTTCTTTTTCATGCTTATAAATGTCATTTGAATGCATTTGGATATATCTAGATCTATTTTCTATTCATTTCTTTATTTGTTATCATGTTACACAAGTTGTTTCAAGTGTTTTCCAAACATTCTTCTATAACTTTTGGGATTACACAATATCTTCCTCTTACCTTACTATTGCATGGTGTTACACCTAGAAAGACTTTATCTAGTTCATGTGATGTTTCTTTGTCCTCTCTTGTATTACCTTGTAAGGATATATTAGAGCAAGAAGATGACTTTAATCTATCTCTTCACCATATTTCTCTTTATGGAGATGAGTTGGGGATTGATGTTAATTCTTCTCCTAATGAGCCTACTTTAGAATATAATTTACCTTCTTTCCCCTTTAGAGATCAAGCTTTAGTAATTTATGGCAATCCTACAATGTGATTTATTGGTAGGGATGATAATCCTCCTATTTGGGATGAACCTTTGGATTTGGATGTCGATTACTCTCTTCCTCACAAAACCATTATGGATGATCCCTTGGATAAATACATTGATTTATCCCCTCCTCATGAAGAAGCTTTGCTACAAGAGGGTGATTTATTAATGGATGACATATTCATACATGATGGTGAATCTTTTTCTAAAATACACTCCCCTTATGCAGACATTTTAGCGAAAGAAGATGACATTATCGATGCTTTACCTCCATTTGGGATTCCTTCTAGTGATGAGGCATTAGCAGAGAATGATATGAATTCCCTTAATGCTCTCCCTCTTAGTGATGATCTTATGGAGACTCAAGATCCTACTTCATCTCCTCCTAGGATGTCTTCTTTTCTTCCTTCTTGTGAATCTATTTGTTGTGTTGAGACAACTAACATGGTTTATCCAGAACCCTTGTTGACTATCAAAGGTTGTCCTCACATTACTATCAAAGGTAAACCTATGGAGTCTTTAGAGTCTTTCAATGATCAAGATTTGATAGCTCACACCTATCGTACAAGGAATAACCCTCAACCTAATATGGTGGTTTCTACTTCTTTACCACCTTCTCAACCCATTCTTCCTCCTCCACCTCATCTTCCTAGCAAGGAGTATGATTTGATAAACCAATTATGCAATACCCCTTCCAAGATTTCTTTATGGGAGCTTCTTCAAACTTCACCTACCTACCATGAAGCATTGAAAAAATCTCTAGCAAATCTTCTCACTCCACCTCCTAATCAAGATAACACCAATGCCTTCTTACAATATTGCATGCATGCTTCCCTAGGTCCTCCTAAAATTGTATTTACTCCAAAAGATTTACCTTCTAAAGAAGTCCAAAATCAATATGATGCTCTTATGGTTGTTGTTACTATCAATAAGAGTATCATTTATAAGACCTTGATTGATAATGGATCCAGGCTTAATATTTGTAGCATGGACATGCTCAAAGCGATTAAAGCCGATCTTTCAACTATTCAACTTGACAATGTTCCTATACGTGTGTAATACCCCAAAATTGGCACCTATTTATTTCAGGCAAATTTTGGTGTATTTCTTCAATTCTATGTCATCAAAGTCCTAGTTCCCTAGGCAATTTTCTCTCTCCTACTTGACTCTATTTGACTTGATGTCAGTTGCAAAGACCCTAAATTGCAATAATCAAATGCTAAATTAATTCCTAAAAGTCTTTGACTTATATTAGCTAAATTATCCCTATGATAAATTAATTTAATTCTAAAGTCCTAAGTGCTTTAAATTAAATTAAATCTACCCCTTTAGCTAATACACATCAAAAAGGAATTAATATCATTTAATTATTTGAGTGGACATCTCTCTATTTGAATTTAATTATTCAAATTATTCAAATTAGTCACACCCCCATATGTGGCATAAATTCCACTTTTTAATTAAATAATTCCATGCCTATTTGTCCAAAAAGTGAAGAGCCTTAATGGAAAATGAAGTCACTTAGGACATGTGGCAAAAGGAGTTACATGTGAGATTCCCCCTCTTTTTCTATTTAAGAGCTTGCCTTTTCATTTCAAAGGATCGAATTTTTGAGAGCATAGAGATTATAGTGAAATTCTACTACATTCTTTGAGATTCATAGCTTTTGATTGTTATCATTTTAGTTAGTTCATTTAGTATAATATTTCATTTCTCATCTTCTTAGTTTACTTACTTGTTCTTAGATTTAGTCACATTTTCCTTTGAAAACTCTAAAAAGAACTTGCATTTTAATTTTAGATTACATGCATCCATATTAGATCACTTGCATTCTCATATTAGATTACTTGCATTCTCATGTTAGATTACATGCATTCATGCTAGATTGCTTGCATTTTGGATTTAATGCATGTGATTTTCTTTTAAAATCCTCCATTGTAGTTCGGTCTTATGGTTGTTGGCTTTCAATCTGAGAGCAATCTTGAAAACATCCCGTCTACATAGGAGGCAACAGATCGCTTCACTACGGATTTTGAATTGAATAACTCATATTCTTTTCTATAATCCAATCATGTGAGTAATGATCATGTTGCGTGTATGTTGAATTTGAGGTCACATTCACTCATACATATTTTTCAATTTCTGGCCTCATTCTTGATTGGTTTTTCAATTTTAGTGTTGGTTCCAGGCCTTGTACGGCCATGTAAAGCCTAGAAACCTTTTAATATAATAATGGATGGATATAATGATGAATCCTCTTTCTCATGCTTTTTGTTTGGTTCATTTTTATAAAGAAATGAATAAGTTATGATCATTTTGGTGAAAGTGGGTATTTGCAGATTTGAGATTCTCTGAATACAATCAGATTGAAACGTCTGGTACAGACAAATTGTGAAGAATCAGTATCTCTAATAATATTAATTGAAAAGATACATGAATTATATTTCATTTACTTTTGGTTTGAGTCATTTTTATGTAGATTTGTGAAAGTTATGGGCATTTGAGTGAAAACTAGTTTTTAACAATCTGTATTGGAGTTGCAGGCAATGATTTATTCTTAGAAAATAATTTATGAATTGGAAAAATAAATTACTTACATATTTGGAAAAAATATTCATTAATAGTTACTATGAAATTTGTTTGGTTTCATTTGGATTATTTTTGAGAAAGATATGTGATTCCCTAGGCAGGGCCTGGTGTTTTAAATCTGGTTTATGACAGAAAAATGGCAGTCTGAAAAGGTTATTGGTTGAGGAACCAAATTGAATCATAAGACCTTTTAATTTTTGGAAATGATATTTCTTGATGTTGGCTAAAAACTTCATTCTTTCTAGAAATTTTAATATTATGATTTTATGGGTCAAATAAATCAATCTTTAAAGACTATCTTGAAGACAACAATGTTACATATCTTACGGTTTGCCATTGATTTGTCTTGATTCTGTACTTTCAGATGTGTGCTAAATGCTGGATTGTAGATCTTTGGACCTAAGGTGAGTTCTTAAAATCTCTATAACACTTGGTTTGGGCATAAAATTAATCTCTCATGTGTTTGGCTTGAGTGTTACACGCTTTCATAGAACACATTTTTTATGCTCTTAATGGGAAATAAACGAACATAGATTTGCTTTCATAGAATTTTGTGTTTAAGTGCATGTTTGTCTTTTAAACATTAAGTAATTCTTGGTTCCAATATCAAAAAAAATCTCATTGAGTAATCTAGGGCATGGATTTATTCCTTTTTTACATGAAGAGTTAAATGCACCACTTTGTGGACTCACTTCATGTTTACTTGGAAAGTTAAATATTCCATGATTCAAACCCTCTTGCACTTATGAGTAGTATTGATTAGTAGTCTTAGATTACTTGTGATTGATCTAGATTGCTATCTTGGGTTATTGGACTCGCTAATCTATCGGCCCCTCGTTCCACCCTGTGGTTGCAATCTCAGCGCCACATTAAAGGGGAGGGGTCTACAGGAAAGAAGCGTTAATTGTTCCACTAGGCAACCCTTTTGTGCTTTTTGGAACTCACTTGTTTTCTAGGGTGTGGAATCACTTTGAGTTTGTGTGAGGAGTTAAATGCACCACTTTGTGGACTCACCTCACATTTACTTGAAGGGTTAAATGCACCACCTTTAGTGCTTTCCAATACTTTTGATAGTGAATTACCTACTTTTTCATTTCTAGAAGGCCTGCTTGGGGATTTCATCACCTCAAGGGATGACCTTAACTCCCATGTTCCGACAGAGTATAAATATTAGGAGGTGAATCCAAAGACACCTCTCTTGGGAATGAGTTAGATTTCACTCTTGGCTAAGCCTCAAAGAACTTTATACCTTTGAGAAGTGAAGGAGGAGATTTGGGTTACCGTCTCCCCCCGGCTGTGTGATTTTAGATTCTTCTCATCTACGGATTTGTGCCTCATGTACCTTGCGTATATTGAGGACTCCTTTTAGAAAAGCCATGTATATCCTTGTAGACAACTTGCTAGGATGTTGTTGTGTTTTAAGTGCCTGCTAAAACATTTTCAAGAACATACACAAGTAGAGTCCTTAGGGAGTAGAAATACTAAGTCACTATTCCTGTTCATGGGCAAGGTTGCTTTGTCCCTTGCCCATTGCTTGAAGACTATTTTCTTGAACTCCTTGATTGCTATCTTACATGCTTGATCAATGACATAAATCTGATCTGCCTTTTTGTCTATGATCTATTTTTCTATTTTCCTGTCGTTCACCATCAAAAACTGGTTGTCTTGAGTTGGGAATCGATCGATCTTTTCTTTGACTCATGTTGTCTCTCATCTATTCATCTTATCTCTTTATGCCTTTTGTACCTTGTGTTGCGATAGTCTTATCTCAGCTATTCTAGCCACTTCTTTTGATGATTCGTACTAGGTCCATCTTGCATCTTGGCTATTCTAGCCATTCATCTCCCCTTCGCTATCTTAGAGACAGAGTCTAGCTTTATCTCGAATATTTTCTCATCACATCTTCGTCTATGAATGTCATGACTTGAAGTGGCAAGACTTATCTCATTAAAAATACTGATCAAGATAGAAGCAAACCTCATAATCAAGACATAGATCATTCTAAATCCATTACAAAATCTGAACTTCGTGAGGAATCCTCACATTCTTCATCATTCCAAGAGTATTACAATCCATTGTTTCAGATATAGTCTGACTTATTATTTCAAGAATATTATAACCCATTGTTTGAAGACCAGCAAGACTCTGAAGGGTCACTTTTTAAAATTGAACCTATTGATCCTTTCGAACCTATCGACTCTTTCATGATCTCTCATAATACTACCAACAAGATGGGAGATCCATTCCACTTCCCAAGGGGAGGCAAATTCAACAAAATTCATGGGCAATCCCTAAATGACCAAGTACATGGTCAGTCTTGAAATGACAAGAGTTATGATCAATCCCACAATATTCAATATTCAGTCAACATCCAGGACTTTTTCAATTTGAAACAACGACAAGGGGAGCCTCTCCTAACATTTCTCCAGAGATGGAGACAACTATGCATGAAGTATCCACATGAATCACCCGAGTTTGAAAAGCTTGATATCTTCTTGCATAATCTTGTCCCAAATTTTGGATACCAAGTACGATGACAAGGTCCCCTCACTTTTGACAATATGATTAGGTGGGCTGTGAGGATAGAAGCATTTATGGTCAAGAAGGGAGAATTGACTTTGAACAAAGACAACAAGAAACAACCTTCTCCCTCGAACAGGGATAAGGATACGATTGTCAATAAAAACATAGATGTTCTGAATAACAGGGTTGTTGACAATGTGATGCCAAAACCCTCAAAGTCTATCTTTAATCTCAGCTCTAGCATACAAATGATCAAAGCCACTGAGAAGGCTATGACAGAAAATCAACCACCTTCAAGATTCACTAGAAACAAACCTTGGCTCTCTCAACCTGAGCGTGACTCCACTTTCTTGAGAGAACCTCTTGATGTGGTTTATAGGACTTTGGTGCAGAACCATAACAGGAATTCAGGTCATCAGGAATTTAAAGACTCCTTTCCTCCTCATGGGAAAAGTGAATTATCCAAGTCTAAAGATATCAATGATATGGTCAACTATACATATGATACTAGCGACATTGTCATCAATGAGATTGAACCTGTTGATGTTGAGTATTGTGACATGATCATTGCTCCGAGGAATGAGGATGCTCCTAAACCCAAAAATCCCTTTATCTTGCGAGGCCCTGCGTCTCCCTCTTATAACTCTACATAGTATCCAGCTTGTGCGAATGCTATCACTTGATCTTGTGCAAAGATTATTCTCAAAGGTCCTGAACCCTTGACATCTGGACCAAAACTATCTACAGATAAAACCCTCACTAAGGTAAACGTCCCCAAAGATCTCAATCTTGACCAGTTTCAATCTATGGTGGGTCATTTGACCTCACCTCATTATTTATCCTTCTCTAAAGAAGATGATCATTCCTTAAGCCATCCGCATGATGCTCCCCTGCACATTGAATTTAAGGAAGGTCCCAAGCATGTCCACCACATCCTCATTGACAATAGTGCTGGCCTAAATATTTGCTCTGCTAAGCTACTTACCCAAACGACAGACAACTTTGTTCCCATCAATAGAGAGTCCACTGAGTTCTATGATGCTAAGCTAAAAGAAATAGAAAAGACCTTGAAGATCAAAGATATTGGCATGGGGGATTATTAGTTTGAGTCCATGTTGACATTGACAACTCTCCCTCCATCTCCATGTTTCTATGAGGAACCTTCTGAAGACGGATTGCTTGACCAACCTAGTTGTAGCTTGCACTCACATGTAGATTTAGATTATGAAGAAACACAGATTCAACCTATGACATATGAAAGACCTTTGAATGATCAAAATTCTGATTTAGACTACCAAAAAGAGTCTTATCTACCTTCTCAAGTGCTTCAAGAACATGATCTTGGTCCTCACCAGGAGGATTTTATACACTCTATTGAACAGATTTCTACTACTGCAGCTACTACTGAATACTTCATTTCCTCCAATGGCACACATACTGATTGGGAGCAACTATTGGACACTTCGCTTATCTTGGGTATGCCTCAAGGTATGCCTATTCTAGATTGTTTTACCACTTCTACTGTTAAACAGACTCCTACTGCTGCCAACTCCAATGGCACACATACTAATTGGGAGCAATTGTTGGATGCTTCCCTTATCTTGGGTATCCCCCAAGGTATGCCTATTCCATATTACTCTACTGCTTCTACTACTGAACAAGATCCTACTGTTAAAGAAACACTTCCCATGTTAGATGACAACTATGAAGAAAGTCTGCCTCCGACTATGTCTCTAGCTGAATGGGACTCTATATCAGATGCTACTATGGAAATACCAGTTGATGCTATGCACTTATATGCTAGTCTTAACAACTCAGAAAGAGGAGAAAGTTATGATCCTCTAGATCAAGCTATTGATGATGATCCTTTCCACCCTCCTGTGGAGATCATTCCTATGCCTCCTAGGCCATCTGTTCCAAGCTATACTCCTACTACTCCAACAAATCATGGGTATGTAAGACCCCATTTTGTTACAGCTTCATGGAATATTGGTAGATCCATAATTGAAATGGTTCATGGTCATGCACTCTTACCACCTAAAAGGGGACCTAACTCTTGGAATAGACCATCTTGGTTAGGCTCACATAATATTCCTCCAAACTTGTCTGACTCTTCTAAGATGACTCACAATCGACAACACTCTATGAAAGATTACTTTCTTGATCTATTTGATGCATTCAGGAATGATAGGATGATACTGATATATTTGCACTTGAGCCCATTCCATCGACTTCTCTTCCCCCTTCATCTCCTAGAAAAGTGGCTTGTCCACTTCCATTTCCACCTCTCCACCTGAACCAGTCATATAAGCCTCTTTCATCCACCATTCTCGAGTCTTTTGGAAGTAACTTGGATGTGCAACATAAAAACAAAAATAATAAGAATCCACTTATATCTCAAGGTCACCATGTCCCATCTAATTGACATGTGACTATGAAGAAAGGAAAGCAACAGAGGTGTTCAAAAGACTGCAAAGGTCCTCAAAAAGAAGAAGATAATCAAAAGATAGAAAATAAAATAAAACATGGATCTCAAAATCCATTCTACAGGCATTGTCATCAAAAGCACCTCAAAATAAAGAAGAAAAAATTTGAAAGCTATGTGGATTCCAAAGAAAGGAAAAATAAAAGTTGCCATTCGAGCTTCCAAAATTCTCATACTTCCCTCCATTCCATCACCCTTGCCTCTCATACTTTACCCTCTTCACTCCATCTTGCCTTTTCCCAAAGTGCATATCAGTATCTCCTTATTACTAATGACATGACTAAGGAAAATCTAGAATGTACTCTTCCTAAGCATTTAGAGCATGGGAAATCCGACAAAGAGTTAAGGTGTGTCTATGAGGATATTTGTGGGTTTCACTTAAGTGATCTTTCCTTGATTATGGATCTCTTGATGGTTGGACACTACTGGTTGGATCTCCTATTACTGCTACAACATCTAGTTCTGATTCTGCAACTTCTCAGCTGGCTACTACTACAAATGATCGTGTTTCCAGAGATCACCACTAAAGGAGAGGCACTCAAAGAGCCAATCAACGCTCTTCATCTAAAGAAGTTCTACAACTGACATTCTCTATGTGCTCATGTACATACTTATTGGTCCTAAAAAAAATCCTAAAAATGGTATATTCTAAAAAAAAATCCTAAAAATTGCAAAATATCCTGAAAAAATGATCATCTTAGTGAAACCTTGGTAAACAAGTGCTTTGATGTATCTATTATCTTGGTGAAAACCTGGCAAATAGGCGCCTTGATAATACTCAAAAAAATGAGATATTAAAAAAAAATACAAAAAAGCAAAAAAAGAGAAAAGTACAAAAAAAAATTTGAAATAGAAAAAAATGTGCCATTGATGAAAACCTGGTAAACAAGCGTCATGGTAGCAAAAATAGAATCTTTGCCAAGATGGTGAAAACCTGGTAAACAGGCACCTCTTGTTCCCTGAAGCAGCATAACATCCTCTCTCAACGTCTCTTGGCTCTTAGTTTCTTGCTTTAGTTTGCTTTCTAGCTTTAGTTTGCTTCCTTTGTTTCCTACTTTAGTTTGTTTCCCAGTTTGGTTTGCTAGCTCATGCACTTGCCTTCGGTTGTTTTCAAGTTTTTGCTCGAATCTTCATAGATTGGAATTGGTTCATGCTTGGGGGCACTTGCTTGGTCTAGGGGGCATTGTCCTATTGCTTTCAAAAACTCTTTCGAGCATTAGTCACCAGCGACTCTTGCTACATCTACCTGCTGATACCTAGCTCTCGTTCGACCTCTCTCTTTCGAGATCTCTCCGTTGCATCAGTCACCAGTGCTTCTCACTATGTCTACCTATTATCATTATCTCATCGAGACTTCAAATGTCATCTTTCTGATTCAACTCCAATTCTCTTGAACATGAGCATAAACTGAAACAAAAACTAAATGTGTGTTCTTTTGAGGCATGCTGAGCTTTGTTTTCTTTGAGGGTTTGTTTGTTTGCTTTCTTTGCTTTCTGCTTGTTGGTTTAGTTCCAATGATCCAAAAAATTCATATAAGAGGGGTGTCCATCTATAAGAGCCTCCATCTCATATTGGATGGCCATGCATACCTCGACTCCTTTTATATGGATGCTTTGGCGAGGTTGGTTCTTCTCCTTGTCTTTTGAGCGACTTCTTTCTGCTACTAGTGAAATTGTAAATGCTTGTCCTGCTAAGTGAACATAAGGGTCACTGCGAGCAATCTTTGGCAAAAGGAGGAACTCCTGCATGTTTGGTGTGTTTGTTGCAAGCAACATTCAAGTCATTCTAGCATCTATGTTCTAATGCTTATGTTAACTTGCTAGATTAAAAGGAATAGGTGTTTAGGTCATTCTGGCTTCTTGTGCCTTAATGCTTACACCTCATTCCGACAAATCTAAGACTTATGTCATATTCATATTCTCATGATAGTGATATTAGTGAGGATTGTATGACATCTTGTGATTTTCTGAACTTAAACAACTTTGTGATTAAAACACGGGGAGTCCAACAACCAAGTCCTAGGGTTTGCATTTTTTTTTCTAGGCTTGCATCTTTAGCTTAGGTTTGCATTTTCATTCTAAGCTTGCACTTTCTAGGCTTGCATGTCCATTTTAGGCTTGCATTTGAGATGATATCTTTCTACTCTCTTGATTGCTTTTTTGTTCATCAGAGGTTCTCCTCTTCCATCCCAGTTTCATCATGATTGCACAAGTTTTCAGGATTGAAATCAAAATCTGACATCTCTACATAGCTCGAAATCGCATTTTAAATTCTGAGACCCTTTGGGATCGGATGCTTGTGCAGTCAGCCTTCTGGTGTCATCTTCCTGCCAGACTCTCATCTTTGCATCATGTTCTCAAGATCTCTTTGTTCTTCTCATCAAAGTCAACCCTAGTCAAAATTTGGTCAACCATGGTCAAACTTGGTCAACAGGACCTCTGCATTGCTCTGATTTGCTTCTGCATCTTCTCGATGCTTCTTTAATCTACTCTGAATTATTCTCAATCTTTGATCTTATCTTTATCTGTAATCTCTTGCTGTCAATCATCTTTTGACGTGTCATCTTTTGATTTCACTCCTGAGGGGGCAAGATGATTGCATCATTGAATCTTGTCGAATCAATTCTTGAATCAGTCTAATCTAAATCTTCAGTTCTCATTGCTTGGGGCATCTCAGTGCCTCATATCCTATTATCTTATCATCTATCTCTTAGATATCTGAGCAATCTAACTCAGATCCTTGAGAATCAAGCTTTGTTCTGGAGATGGTTCTTGAAATCTTTTAGGTATTGGGGCAATCTAACCCTGATTCTTGGGAGTCAAGCTTCATTCTGGAGATGGCTCTCAAAATCTCTTTTAGACTGTTATCTGGGCAATCTAACCCAGGTCTCGAAGGGCTAAGCTACGTATTGGGGCAATCTAACCCTGATTCTGGAGATAGTCCTAAATCTTCATCTTCATCAATTGGTATTGGGGAAATCTAACCCTGATCCTGGTTCTATTCTAAGACCGCTGTCTTCGCAATCTAACTTAGACTTTGGAAATTCTCGTCATCTGTCACTTCAGACTATTCTTTGAATCAACGTGTTGCTCACACATCAATTCAAAGAGGGGCAAAATGTAATACCCCAAAATTGGCACCTATTTATTTCAGGCAAATTTTGGTGTATTTCTTCAATTCTATGTCATCAAAGTCCTAGTTCCCTAGGAAATTTTCTCTCTCCTACTTGACTCTATTTGACTTGATGTCAATTGCAAAGACCCTAAATTGCAATAATCAAATGCTAAATTAATTCCTAAAAGTCTTTGACTTATATTAGCTAAATTATCCCTATGATAAATTAATTTAATTCTAAAGTCCTAAGTGCTTTAAATTAAATTAAATCTACGCCTTTAGCTAATACACATCAAAAAGGAATTAATATCATTTAATTATTTGAGTGGACATCTCTCTATTTGAATTTAATTATTCAAATTATTCAAATTAGTCACACCTCCATATGTGGCATAAATTCCACTTTTTAATTAAATAATTCCATGCCTATTTGTCCAAAAAGTGAAGAGCCTTAATGGAAAATGAAGTCACTTAGGACATGTGGCAAAAGGAGTTACATGTGAGATTCCTCCTCTTTTTCTATTTAAGAGCTTGCCTTTTCATTTCAAAGGATCGAATTTTTGAGAGCATAGAGATTATAGTGAAATTCTACTACATTCTTTGAGATTCATAGCTTTTGATTGTTATCATTTTAGCTAGTTCATTTAGTATAATATTGCATTTCTCATCTTCTTAGTTTACTTACTTGTTCTTAGATTTAGTCACATTTTCTTTTGAAAACTCTAAAAAGAACTTGCATTTTCATTTTAGATTACATGCATCCATATTAGATTACTTGCATTCTCATATTAGATTACTTGCATTCTCATGTTAGATTACATGCATTCATGCTAGATTGCTTGCATTTTGGATTTAATGCATGTGCTTTGCTTTTAAAATCCTCCATTGTAGTTCGGTCTTATGGTTGTTGGCTTTCGATCTGAGAGCAATCTTGAAAACATCTCGTCTACATAGGAGGCAACAGATCACTTCACTACAGATTTTGAATTGAATAACTCATATTCTTTTCTGTAATCCGATCATGTGAGTAATGATCATGTTGCGTGTGTGTTGAATTTGAGGTCACATTCACTCATACACAACGTGGCTTTGATAACATTGCTAAGAACACTTTGGGTATCATTACCTTACTTATCAAAGTAGGTCCGATCATTCTCAATACACCTATTCATGTTATGCCTGGACCTCTTAATTATAACCTCCTTTTGGGTAGACCTTGGTTGCATGAGATGCATGTTGTTCCTTCCACCCTTCACCGTAAAGTCAAGTTTATTTATAATAAAATAATGTATACACTTCATGTGGATGATGTGCCAAATCCTTGTTTGAATATTCAAACCTACACTAATCCTATTGCTAATAGTAATCCTTCTTCCTCTAATGCTCTTCTTGGTGATGATCGGGGAACCTTGGATTTTAATCCTATATTTATTGGAGAGTATAAGGTTTCTGATCTTGATTTTATAAAGCAACAAAGAGAATCTGAACAACAAGTTTTTGCTTCTACTTCTAATACCCTTCGTAATAACTTTGTCACTGCTTCTACCCCTTATCAATCTATCAAACCTACTAATGATGACATAGTGACTATTGAAGTTCCATTGACTCCTACTGATATGGCTTCTCGTTATGGTCCTGGTTATCATTTCCTAATTAAACAAGGATTCAATGGTCAAGGATGTGGTAAGCATAAACAGGGAATTCAAATGCCCTTACAGAATGGGGGGCATGAGCATTCTTATGGATTGGGATTTAATCCTCAACAACAAATCAATGTTAACAAAATCTCAAATAACACTTCAAAACATGATGAACCTATGAAGGAATTTGACCAAGAAGTTCTTTTTTGTAAACTCCTTCATGCTAAGATGATTACTAGACCTAAACGTAAAAAGAAACATAGTCCACTCTTGAAGACTCTTCCTTTTTGTTTGTATTAGAGATTTCATGATTACTCTACTAATGAATGTCAAGCTTTACATTATAATATTAGGCAGCTTATTGATAGTAAGGTTATTTATATATCATGTGGCAATGAGTTGTATTTCAATCCCATTTTCTCTAAATTAAATTTATGTTCCTATTATGGATATCCACATTATGTAAACAATGTTAGCTTAATACTTGGGGGATCATTGTCTTGTATAGTATTGTGAGTGATATAATAGGTTCCCTTCCATCCTTGTTCCTACACTTGGGGGGAAAGGATGCCATCTCCTTCTTTTCTGTCTTCCCGGGATCCACTCTTTCCTTGGTTAAGCAATATTTATCTATTATGTGATATCCAATCATACATGAAAATTTTGATTTTCCTTGAGGATCTATGTCCTTGATCATATCCTATTTTGTTGTTTGACATTGGGTTTCCATGGTGGATAAATCTCTCACCTTAGAAATTGAATAGTGTGTTATCCCTCACAAGGGTTACTTTTTCCCTTTTTTCATGATATCTTTTTGCATTCATCCCTTCCATGGCCTCATAGGAGCTCTGACCTTCTTGGCTTGGACTGGGTGTTGTCTATGGATATTGTCTTGATGTTGAAGAAGGATTTATCCTATTCTTTTCTTTCCTTAACATGTCAAAATAGTATGTATTTTTCCATCTTAAGGAGGGGGCATATATACAGCCTCCCTCATTCTATATTATGCATTTTTGTTCTAACCTTTTATTTTGTAGCATGCTAAATCTTTGAAAGGTAACACATAAAAGTTGCTAAATCTTGAAGAGACACACATTTTCAATTTCAAATATGCTAAATCCTCAGAAGGTAATAGATATAAGTTGCTAAATCCTGAAGAGATATGCATTTTACAAATGTATTCTATGGTGATATGAGGATATGGATCCATGGGTACTTCATAAAAGTCATCAGAAGATGCACTACATACATGCACAAAGATGCCAGAAGGTGCACAACTTTATGGGGTGACTATAAAGTGCTTCTTGGTGGGCCATCCTATCCTTTTTGTGGTTCAAAGTGAGATACACACATCTTACTAGGCGAGCTAGCCACTCCTCTCTTCCCTTTTCTCTCTTTTTTCTAGAGGTGTTTCTCTTATTGTAATCTTGGAGTTGACAAATACTCAAGTCCCTGGGGGCTTGATGATTCCTTTGTCCCTTTGATTTTAATAAGATTTTATTTTTCTTTGTGATCTCCTTTACCAAGAGTTTCCATCGAGTCCACACTCTTGCTAAAGTGGGGACTAAATGTATCGTCAGAAAATGGAAGCATTTCCATTTAGGACTGGTTTAGCCCTCTGAGTAAGTGGTTTGGGGTCATGTCAAATGCCTTGAATGGGTCTTTGACTTGGATCTGGCTTTTTCCCCTATTCTTCCCTATTTTCCCCTTCTTTCCTACCTAATTTTGGCATCCTGACTTGAAATTCTAAGATTCTTGACCTTAGGGTCAAGGTCGACCTTTTAGGTAAAGGTCAACCTTGACCTTGACCTACATCAAGGTCAACCTCAACCTTGACCTGGGGTCCACATTTCAAAATCTAGAAGTTTTCAAATGTCAGGTTTCAGAAAGATTTATTTGCCACTTTTGGGTTGGCTATTTTGGGTTTTAGAATGGTAAAATCTTAAATTATATTTAATTTAGGTCTACGTCTAAGGGTAAAGTCTTAAATGGGAATTTAATTTTTCTATGTGGGCCTCTCTAGAAGTTTGTGCCTTAGATCACTATAAAAGGAAGCCTTGCTCTCTCATTTCAATCCATCTTTTTCATAATCTCTCAAGCACTCAAGCAAGTGAAATTAAGAAATCAAGAAGAAAGAAAGAAGGAGAAGGAAATCATTCAAGCATTCATTCATCTTCAATCATTCAAGCATTCAAGATCCAAATCATCAAGGAGATCCATTAGTAGCCATTGAAGGATTCAAAGCTCTATGGAGCCCTCTTGTTGAAGATTTCTCCATCCACATCCATTCAAGCTTCTTCCTATTCCATGATCCATTCAAGATTGGTGTTGAAGATCTAAAGAAAATTGATTTGAGACATCCTACATTTAATTCTACATAAATTTAGAGCATCCATACTTGTGGATTCGAGGATTCAAATCCTCCACAAGGGTTTCAACATAAGCAAGGTGAATTGTTTCATTTACTTTGTTTATTACTACAATTTCAATTCAATTTCAAGGTTAATTCCTAAATCAGGGTTTGACCAAGGTAAACCCCTCCTCCTCCAACAAAAAAACCAATTTTCTTGCAGGAACAGGTACGAAACAGTGAATTACAGTGCAAATTTGGATACCCTTTTCGATAAACTTTTGGGATCTACGAATAGAATTTTCCGTCGGAGCAGTGCAGGTCAAGGTCGACATAAAGGGGCAAGATTGTGCCTTGGGGCAAGATTGTGCCCCCGTAGTTGGGTGAAGGTCAATCTCACAGTTTCTAGGTTTTGTAGATCTCACAGTTTCGGTTATAGAAAGTGAAAATCAACAGTTTCTGAGACTTTTTGACAAGGTTTTTAGCAAATTCTTGTTCGGAGGTAAGTACCTTTTATTTCTTCATTTCAATATTAGTCTTCTAGATTTACTTTCCATATCATTATAATTTCATGTATGTGTTAAATATTGGTTTAGGGTCTCTTTTATGTGCAAACCCCCATTGTTCTAGACCCCATCCATATTTTCCATCATACACACACATACATGAAATTCTAATGATAAGAAATATAAACCTAGAAATTCTTGCAAAGAATAATTAAATCAGATAAAATGAAATACATACCTCATAACATAGAAGATTTGGAAATACCTATTTTCTAGTGCCTGTATCATGTTTTTGGAAATTCTACAAACGGATCTGGAAAAAAAACATAGAGACAGAAAAAACCCAAAAATCTTTTTCCTTTCTGAGCCAGGTCGACCTTGACCCAAATGTAGGTCGACGTTGACCCCTTTATGTCGATGTTGACCTCCATTTCTTTGATGAAAATTCTTAAGAATAAAATTATGATAATGATAGGTGTTGATCCTTTATGTATAGATGAATTGGGGAAGGTAAGATTCTCTTCTTAATCCCAAATTCTCAAAGGAAATATCCAAATAGATTAACCACAAGAAAATGGTCAATGCATAAATCAATCAATCGATTAGTAATAAGAAGAAAGAGGAAAACCTTACATTCCATTTTTGGAAGAGAGTATTGAAATCTTAATTGAAATTAATTGAAGACAAATACTAACCTCAAAGTATAGTAGATCTAGAAATTACTATTTTCTGGTGTCTGTACTGAGTTTCTGGAAATTCTGCAGCTGGATTTGGAACTGGAACACAGAGATGGAGAAAAATTAGAAATATTTTTTCTTATCTAAACCAGGTCGACCTTGATTCAAATATAGGTCAACCTTGAACCCTTTATATCGACCTTGACCTGCACTACTCTAACCGAAATTCTATTTGCGGATCCTAAAAGTTTGCTGAAAAGGGATCCGAATCTGCTTCGTAATTTGCTGTTCTGCACCTACTCCTACAAGAAAAATGGTTTTGTTTTTTGGATGGGGGGTTTGCCTTGGTCAAACCCCTATTTTGGAATTAACCTTGAAATAGAATTGAAATTGTAGTAATAAACAAAAGTAAATGGAACAATTCACCTTGCTTATGTTGAAACCCTTGTGGAGGCTTTGAATCCTTGAATCCACAAGTATGGATGCTCCAAATGGATGTATAATTATAGGATGTAGGATGTCTCAAATCAATTGCCTTTAGATCTTCAACACCAATCTTGAATGAATCTTGGAATAGGAAGAAGCTTGAATGGATATGGATGGAGAAATCTTCAACAAGAGGGCTCCATAGAGCTTGAATCCTTCAATGACTACTAATGGATCGCCTTGATGAATTGAATCTTTAATGTTTGAACACTTGAATTCTTGAATACATGAATGCTTGAATAATTCCTTTCTCCTTCTTGCTTGCTTCTTGATTGGATTATAATTGATGATCGCCTCTTATTGAAATGAGAGGAGAAGGCTTCCTTATATACTAGTCTAGGGCACAAACTTCTAGAGAGGCCAACATATGAGAAATAAATTTCCATTATGCCTATACCCTTAGAAGTGGACCTAAATTAAATATCCTTTAAGAGTTATCATTTCAAAGCCTGAAACAACTGACCCAGAAGCAAGAAATAATTCATTCCAAACCCCGACATCCAGAAATCCTTAGAATTTGAAATTTAAACCCTGGTTCAGGGTCAAGGTCAACCTTGACCCAGAAGGTCAACCTTGACCCTGAAGTTAAGAACCTCAAAATCTTAGAGAAGGATGCCAAAAATAGGTAAGAAATAAGTGGAAAATAGGGCAGGATAGGGGAAAAAGCTAGATCCAAGTCAAAGTCTAACTCCTAATCCAAGACAAGGAGATTCTAATTGATTAATCAAAAGGAGACAATAAACATAAAAATGAATCAAATCATTATGGATAAAAAGGGAAAGGGCCCAATTTCTTAATTATAAAGTGAAACAGAAAGATTAGGATAAAATGAAACTCATATCTTGAAATGTAGCAGATATGGAAATACCCATTTTTTGGTGTTTGTACTGGGTTTCTAGAAATTATGCAATCAGATCTAGGATGGAAACATAGAGATAGAGAAAACCCATAAATCATTTGCTTTTTTGAACTAGGTTTACCTTGACCCCTTTATGTCGACCTTGACCTGTGCTTCTCCAACGGAAATTCTATTCGTGAATCCTGAAAGTTTGCTGAAAAGGGTATTCAAATATGCTATGTAATTCATTGTTCCACACCTATTCTTGCAAGAAAAAATGGTTTTGTTGTTTGGATGAGGGGTTTACCTTGGTAAAACCCCAATTTTGGAATCAACCTTGACATCGAATTGAAATGGAGAATGCTAGAAAGTAGTAGAAGAAGATCTAACAATGAAGCTATGATATTCAATATATATGCAATTGTATTTGAAATGTAAACAAGTATGTTAATATGAAAGCTTGGACTCAACATCAAAAACCATAAATGTAAATCAAAACCTCCATGATTGTATGCTTGGAATCCACCTTGAAGGAAGAATGGATGAATCTTGAATATCCACAAAGGATCTTGAAGGAAGATCACACCACCATGATGGATAGATCTAGGGCTTCAATGCTTGAATCCTTGATCTTCAATGGAGAACTTGAATGCTTGAATATAGATGATTTCTTGAATGCTTTATTTCTCCACCTTCTTATTCTTATTTTTCTTTTCTCCTTTTGATGAATATTGCTTGGATTGAAATGAGAGGAGAAGGCTTCCTTATATACTAGTCTAGGGAACAAGAGGCCGACATATGAGAAATAAATTTCTATTAGGCCTATACCCTTAGAAGTGGACCTATATTAAATATACTTTAAGAGTCACCACTTTGAAACTAGAAATAGATGACTCGAAGTGGAAAAATAAACTTTTGAGTTTCCTCCCACATCTGAAACACTTTTCGATGAAAAGGGGGACTTGGGTCAAGGTCAACCTCGACCCTGACCCACACCTACTCCTAGAAGAAAAATGGTTTTGTTGTTTGGATGGGGGGTTTTCCTTTCTCAAACCCTAGTTTTGGAATTAACCTTGAAATAGAATTGAAATCGCAGTAATAAACAAAGTAAATGGAACAATCCACCTTGCTTATGTTGAAACCCTTGTGGAGGATTCAAATCTTTGAATCCAAAAGTATGGATGCTCTAAATGGATGTAGAATTGTAGGATGTAGGATGTCTCAAATCAATTGTCTTTAGATCTTAAACACCAATCTTGAATGAATCCATGAACAGGAAGAAGCTTGAATGGATATGGATGGAGAAATATTCAACAAAAGGGCTCCATAGAGCTTGAATCCTTCAATGACTACTAATGGATCTCCTTGATGAATTGAATCTTGAATGTTTAAACACTTGAAAGCTTGAATACTTCCTTTTTCCTTCTTGCTTGCTTCTTGATTGGATTATAATCGATGATCACCTCTTATTGAAATGAGAGGAGAAGGCTTCCTTATATACTAGTCTAGGGCACAAACTTCTAGAGAGGCCAACATATGAGAAATAAATTCCCATTATGCCTATACCCTTAGAAGTGGACCTAAATTAAATATCCTTTAAGAGTTACCATTTTGAAGCCCGAAACAACTGACCTGGAAGTGGGAAATAATTCTTTCTGAACCCCAACATCTAGAAATCCTCAGAATTTGAAATTTAAACCCTAGGTTAAGGTCAAGGTTGACCTTGACCTAGGTGGGGTCAAGGTCAAACTTTTCCTAGAAGGTTGACCTTGACCCTAAAGTCAAGAACCTCAAAATATTAGAGTAGGATGCCAGAGACAGGTAGGAAAGAAGTGGAAAATAGGGCAGGATAGGGGAAAAAGCTAGATCTAAGTCAAAGACCCATTCAAGGCATTAGACATGACCCCAAACCACTTACTCAGAGGGCTAAACCATTCCTAAATGGAAGTGCTTCCATTTTCTAATGATACATTTAGCCCCCACTTTAGCAAGAGTATGGACTCGATGCAAACTCTTGGTAAAGGAGATCACAAAGAAAAAGAAAATCTTATTGAAATCAAAGGAACAAAGTAATCCTCAATCCCCCAAGGACTCAAGTCTTTATCAACCCCAAGATTACAATAAGAGAGACATCACTAGAAAAAAGAGAGAAAAAAGGGTGTGATTACCTCACCCAATGAGAGCTTATGTCCCATTATGAATCACACAAGGAAACAACCCAACTAGAAAGATGGAGTTGAACTGCCTAGTGAATGTGGCTACTCACTAGTCAACCCATCAAGGATTCACCCTCATGAATATTCTATTCCAAAAGAGTAAAGCCAAAACAAGAGAGATCCAGTCTTAAGGACACCTTCTGACCTTAAAGGATCAAAACTTTGAAAATTGAAACTGGAGGGATTAAGAGATCTGATAAGGTAAAAATCCACGCTTTAAGGATTAGTCTCTAATCCATAAAGGGATAAAAGTTTTGAAAAATATTTTGAAAGTGCATGTGTGCAAAAAGTGATCAGAGCGTATGGCCCCACGTTAAAGTCATTGCTAACACTTTAATAGAAGCAATGGATTGAACAAAAACATAAACAACTCCACTGATTACGTTTCCACTATGAGATGCCTCCAAGCAAAGACAAATCAAGGGAAATACCACATAAACATATAGAGAACACATAAGGGATCTACTTACCATGGGGTCAGTATGATCATAAGATAATATATTTTTATGATATTATTGAAAATGAATTGACATAATTCCCCAAAGAAAGTAGAACTACAATCACAATGGAGGAAAGAAAATTCAAGAGTTATGAAGAAGAGTCTTTTCAGACCACAACATGGAGACTGAAAAGAATCAGTGCTACCAAGTCACAAATACAAGCAGACTACACAAGGAAAAACATTTACAAACAATAGAATAGGTACAACATAACATGAAAACAAAATATAGAAGAATAGAGATACATATAGAGGAATAGTACAACAAGTTTGATTCCTTTATCACCTTGTACCAACAAAGTAACAAGGGTCATGTAAAAGAATCTAACAAACATTTAGCAAACACATTGTGAGAGAAACACAATACAATAGGAAAACACACAAAAAGCTACCATGGAGGACAAGCCAATCAAGCGCATCACCTACTCTCTCCATCTCGATCTATATCATTTAGGGAAGGTGGGAAGCTTGCAAGTGGGACTGTATCCAACACAGTAGGAATAATAGCTAGTTCCAAACAAGGATCCTCTTGAGAATCATGATGTTCGATACTAGGTGTAATTATCAATTGTGTTGAAAGTATATTAGGTAAATCGGTATCAAAGTCAATAGTATCATATTCATCATTAGCATCATTAGGATCATCAAGAGTATCTTCTTCATCAAGATTAATCAAAATAGAATCTAAGATACAAATAGAATCATCATAATCATTCATCTTAACATCATTATTAACATTAACTTCTTCCAACACATCAAGCATAGGCTGATAAAAAGAAGGTAAAGAACTTAGAAGAATAGAGGCACAGGCCTTAGCTTGAGCTCGATGCTTCTTAAGAGGTTCATTGATAGATCAATTATGTTTTGTCTTGTTTGAAATATGTTGAGAACTAGGAGGAAAAACCTTCCTTCATAGGTTCTATAGGAGATTTAGTAGGATTCTTAGCAGGTTGAAAAGTAACACTAGAAGCTTGATTAATAGAACTAGAAGCAATGGATAAATGAGGTATAGAAGGCATAGGCAAAAGACCATGGTTAAGATCCATCTAAGGCATGCTTAACTCAACAATCTTGTGACGTTTATAGGCTTGATATGAGCAAAAAAGGTTATCAGGTCGAGAAGGACATGAATTAGGTAATGAAGGCCAAAAGAATTCAAGGGTAGCACAATCCCTAGGCCTAGAAGGTTGATATAAACTATGATTGATTGTCTTCACTTCTTCCTCATGAATGAATTTAATACACTTATAGATAGGAGAAGAAATGACATGCATGGCATTCAACCAAGGCAAACCAAGATGAACTTGGAACTGATTAGAAGTAGGAACAACAACAAAGGTAGTGTCCACAACTTTACCACAAAGTTCAACATGCAAGTTAATAGAACTAAATGATGGATAGAGAAAACCATTACAAGTTTGGATCCCCACATTAGATGTATCATAACAATCAAATTGTAAGTTCTTCATAAAAAGGTTTTCTTCAATATTGATATTGACTAAGGATGTATGATCAACAAGACAACCATGCGTAGGTATCTTAGAAATCCTATCATAAATGTAGAGGGGATCATCAAGAGCTTTTATAGTATCAGAATCATTAAAGGTGATCAAGAGTTCCCTAGGTCTTTTATTCTTAGGTTGTTTTCAAGGTTTAGGTTGATATTTTGGTTTAGGCTTAGGTTGAGGTGGAACTTGAAGTTGAGGTTGAGATTGAGGCTGGGGTGGAGATATAGGTTGAGAAAAAACAACATGCTCCACATGGTTAACAATATGATTGAGATCATCCATGTTTGAATCATAAACAATATCCACAGAAGATAACTAAACAATGGTATTAGTATCACGTGTAGGAAAAGGATTCGTATAGATTTGGAGATTTTGATTAGGAGGAGGGACAAATTTGTTCCCACTACCATCAAAATTATCAGGGGATAAAGCATTAGAATCAATTAAGTCTTGAACCTTATGTTTTAGAGAATAACACTTCTCAATATCATGGCCATTCTGACAATGGTATTGACAAAAGGCTTTGGGATCAAAGGATTTGGATGCCATAGTAGTAGGTAAAAGAGGTCAAATAAGAGGAAAATTAATCATATTAGCAATCAACAATTTACTCATAATAGAATGTAAAGATTCAGAAAGAGGAGTAAATGTACAATTCAGAAAAAAAGCACTAGATGCAGAAGTGGCATTGTTGGATGCAACAACAACTTGATCAGCAACTACATTGTCTTGCTTATTTATCTTGAAATAGTTGTTAGGTTTTTGAAACTTGTTGGGATTAGGAGTAGCATCACTCTTATCAACTGGAACAAGAGCCATTGGAGTGTTGCTCTCAAATTGACTCACTTGTAATTGATAATGATGAAGTGCTACACAAAGTTGTTGAAAAGAGGTAAATTCAATAAGCAGAATCTTACCTCTAATATCCTTTTGTAAATTTGAAATAAATATATGCTGAATATCAATATCAGGAACAAGATAAGAAATTTGAGCATATAAATACTTAAATCTACCAATAAATTCAGTCAATTTTTCTTTAGTATTTTGTTTACAATGCATTAAATCAGTTAAGGACACTTGCTGACCAATGTTATTTTGGAACTGTTGGATAAAGGCATTAGCAAGTTTTGGAAAAGAATCAATAGAATAAGGAGGCAAGGAAAAATACCATTGCAAGGCCTTATCATGAAAATTTCTAGCAAACAACTTGGCTAAAATCCTATGGTCATGAGCATAGTCACTACAAAGGATTTGAAATATTTTAACATGAGTGATAGGGTCTCCCTTACCATTGTAATTCTCAAGATGAGGCATATCATCTTGCTGAGGAATAGGAGCACAGATAATATCCAAGGATAGAGGACTACCCATGCTACATGTAGGAATACTAAATTTGGATTGAGTTAAACATGCAAGTTGTTGTAAAGAGGACATAGTTTGAGATAGACTAATGATTGTGGAATCATTAGAAGAAATAGGAGGCATAGAAACATTAGAAACTCTAGGGAAAGTGTAGGAAGCAGTGAGAATGGAAGACACAAATGGTGGAACACTTGGAACCACAGTTAAAAGAGGGTTGGAATAGGTAAAAGGAATACTATGGTAGGAAGGTTGTGAGGTAGGTACAGATACCAATGGAACACTCATAGGAAGAGATGGAATAGATGTAGTCACTAAAGGATGAGTAAAAGTAGGAATGCTAGGAAAAGGAATAGAAGAAGGTTCCACACTAGTGACAGGAGGAGTGAATCCTAGATCTTTAGATTCTTGAGCTAAAGGTTTGATATTTAAATGCATAAGATGAGTGATACCACGTAGGATATTAACACCTTGATCACTATCATGAAGGAATTTCTTAAGAGCCTCTATAGCTTGAATATAATCTTGATTATGATTTTCTTGAATAAGCCAATTTCCCATTTTATCAAGTTCAGTTGAAAGTTTTTGGACTTGTTCAGAAGGAACTCTTAAAGCATCATCCTCATCATGAGATGAGTGAGAAGAGTTATGCTCCATCGTAGGATTGGAATCATGAGTGATAAAATTGTCATCCGGGATCCTAAGGAAAGGAGAGGAAGACTCAAGATCAAAGGAACCCATAAGTCTATGACTTATTCTAACCAGAATATTATAAGTAGGACTAGAGGTAGTAAAGCTCATATACCAATGTAATGCAAATGAACTAACTTAGGAAAACACAAGGCATGAAAAAATAAATGTTTTTGTATTTTTGCTTTATATGATTTTTGTTTTTTTTAATTTTTGAAATGTAAATGCAAGCACATAAAAGAAGGCTAATCTAACAAACATAAAATACAAATCTAACACCAAAAAGAAAGAGTTTTCCTAAACGGGTTTACCAAAATGTAAAGTGAAAAATGTAATGGATAGGGTTTAGAACAATGGGAGTTTGCACATAAAAGAGACCCTAAACCAATATTTCACACATACATGAAATTATAATGATATGGAATATAAATATGGAAATTCTTGCAATGAATGATGAAATAAGATAAAATGAAGTACATACCTCATAACATAGTAGATTGGGAAATTGCTATTTTCTGGTGTCTGTACTGAGTTTCTAGAAATTCTACAACTAGATCTGGAACGGAAACATAGAGATAGAGAAAACCAAGAAATCTTTTTCTTTTCTAAGCCAAGTCAACCTTGACCCAAATGTAGGTCACCCTTGACCCCTTTATGTCAACCTTGACCTGCACTGCCCCGACGAAAATTCTGTTTATAGATCCCTAAAGTTTTCTGTAAAGGGTATCTGAATCTACTCTGTGATTTTCTATTCCGTACCTACACATGTAAGAAAAATGGTTTTTTTGTTTGGATGAGGGGTTTTCCTTGGTCAAACACTAGTTTTGGAATTAACCTTGAAATAGAATTAAAATTTCAGTAATAAACAAAGTAAATAAAACAATTCACCTTGCTTATGTTGAAACCCTTGTGGAGGATTCAAATCCTTGAATCCACAAGTATGGATGCTCCAAATGGATGTAGAATTGTAGGATGTCTCAAATCAATTGCATTTAGATATTCAAAGCCAATCTTGAATGGATCTTGGAATAGGAATAATCTTGAATGGACATGGATGGAGAAATCTTCAACAAGAGGGCTCCATAGAGCTTGAATTCTTCAATGGCTACCAATGGATCTCCATGATGAATTGAATCTTGAATGCTTGAATGCTTGAAAATAGATGATTGCTTGAATGCTTTCTTCTTTCTTCTTGCTCCTTTTTTCATTTCTTTCTCATGGTTTCAAATGAGAGGAGAAGGCTTCCTTATACATAAGTTACCATTTTGAAGCCCAGAGCAGCTGACTTGCAAGTGGGAAAGAATTCTTTCCAAACCTTGACATCTGGAAATCTTCAGATTTTGAAATTTCAACCCTGAGTCAAGGTCGAGGTCGACCCTAAACTAGGTCAAGGTTGAGGTCAACCTTGACCTAGGTTAGGGTTGAGGTTGACCTTGACCCAGAAGGTTGACCTTGACCTTGAGGTCAAAAACCTCAAGATCTCAAATCAAGATACCCAAAATAGGTAGAAAAGAAGTAAAAAATAGGGCATGACAGGGGAAAAATCTAGATCCAAGTCAAAGACCCATTCAAGGCATTTGACATGACCCCAAACCACTTACTCGGAGGGCTAAACCAGTCCTAAATGGAAGTGCTTCCATTTTCTGACGATACATTTAGCCCCCACTTTAGCAAGAGTATGGACTCAATGTAAACTCTTGGTAAAGGAGATCAAAACAAAAAGGAAAATCTTATTGAAATCAAAGAGAAAAGCAATCTTTAAGCCCCCAGAGACTCAAGTCCTTGTCAACCCCAAGATTACAATAAGAGAGACATCACTAGAAAAAAGAGAGAAGAGGGTGTGATTACCTCTCCCAATGATAACTTATGTCCTATTGTGAATCACACAAGGAAACAACACAACTGGAAAGATGAAGTTGAACCGCCTAGTGAATGTGGCTACTCACTAGTCAACCCATCAAGGATTCACCGTCAGGAATATTCTATTCCAAAAGAGCAAAGTCAAAACAAGAGAGATCTAGTCTTAAGGACACCTTCCGACCTTAAGGGATCAAAAATTTGTAAATTGAAATTGGAGGGATCAAGAGATCCTATAAGGTAAAAATCCATGCTTTAAGGATTAGTCTCTAATCCATAAAGGGAGAAAAGTTTTGAAAAATATTTTGAAAGTGCGTGCTTTCTTCAGGATTTAGAAACTTATGTGCGTTACCTTCCAAAGATTTAGAAAAAATAAAAATAAAAATGTGTGTCTCTTCAGGATTTAGCAACTTATGCACATTACCTTCCAAGGATTTAGTGTATTTGAAATTGAAAATGCGTGTCTCTTCAGGATTTAGCAACCTATGTGCATTACCTTCCGAGGATTTAGCATATTGAAAAATGTAAACTATAGTATAAGGAAGACCCTATATATGCCCCCCTCCTTATCATGGCTACCTAATAGATAGGATAAGGAAGAGAAGGAGGATACCTACTTCACAAAGTAAGGAGATATCCCACTAACAACAATGTACACTATATTCTTAGCAAAGATTATTGACCCTTACATCAAAGAGTATAGATAATCATGAAAAAATATATGTCACTTATGGAAAAAGGATCCTCAAAGAGAAAGATATCTTATAAAAAATACCCCCACCATAGAGGAGTGCTTTGGATAAAATATCATCTTTCAAAGAAAATCAAAGAGGGATCAAAGATTCAATCATCAAGCCCCCTGCAATCAAGAGGAAGAGGAATATTGGAACGAAGGAAGCAAACTATAATCCCAAAGCAAGGGAAAGAGTTTTTAAAGAACATAAAGAAGAGGTGATGACTTAGGACAAAAACCACTCACATAAAAAGATATCCATAGCCAAAACATTAGTTAGTATAATGAAATAATGTTGCAGAATAAAAAAATGCCCATAGGCTAAGGAAAGTAGATCCCTAGACAGAGAGAGAAGGAAAACCTTGCCCCCCAGGGATGAAAGCAATGGATATACCAATATGTGCCATAACAAAGAGATATCTTTGCAAATCAAATGTCTGTAGAAAAGATATCACGAATACTAGAAGATAGCTATGGATGATTATGAGCAAAGGAAAGATATCATAATACAAAATTATAGGGATAACATATAGAAAGAATAACCAATTAAGCTCAAAAAAAAAAAAATGCTAAGAGCATAATGGATCCTGGAAAAATGGAAGAAATACCTCTTGCCCCCCCATCAAGAGACAAGAGGAGAAAAGATCTATATTATAGAAGAATGAGGGGTAAAATTATGAATAAATTTTAATACCACATGAGAGTGAGATATCATTCTAAAGAAACTATTTCTCTAACATACATCTTGAAATGCACACAATCAACAAGTAAATGTGTATTACTATAGTGAAGAGGATATTTGAACTCAGAGAGAGCATCTTTTGGCATAGGTTTAAATATTTTATTCTTAGAATCCATTAACTGAACATACACCTTCTTAGGCACATCTTGAGGGGCATCATGGTAATCTAAGGAAGATTTTGGAAGAACATGAAGAGGAGGATGATGATCGAAATCAACCACCTTAAATTGAGATAGCAAAAAGCCTAGACCATGCATATCTTGTTTAGGGGATAGATGAACTAGATATTTAATACCTTGTTCATTAACACCAAGCCCTAGACCTTATAACCTTGTTTAGCCACCATATTGTATCCTGTAGTGTACATATCTTGTAAAGCTTCTGTAGGAGGTAATTTTTCACGGTGATCCTGAGAAAATGTTGTAGAAGGTGGAATGATAGTTTTAGAAGAAGCTTATTTTCTCTTCCCTTTAATATCATCATGTATCAGATAAGAAGGGGAAGGTAAATCAAATAATTCTTGCACATCTACATCATAAACCATAGTTTGAGCCCCATTATATGTGTGGGAAGAAGTAGGGATAGAAGATGAAGGAATATGAGTGGGAATATTAGGATTTGGATTAGGAAGATTAGTTAATGTGGTATCATCTATCAAATGCTTCACATAATCCAATAGAGTAATAGGTCCACCACACAAATTCTTAATGAAAGTTTTGAAAGTAGGAAGACTAGTATTAGTCAATATTATAATAGCATAGTCACTACAAAGGATTTAAAATGTTTTAACATGAGTGACAAGATCTCCCTTACCATTGTAATGATCAAGATGAGGCATATCAGCTTACTGGGGGACAGGAGCATGAATAATGTCTAGGGATAAAGGACTACCCATGTCATGTGTAAGGATACTAAACTTGGATTGAGTTAAGGATGCAAGATGTTGTTGTAAAGAGGACATATTTTGAGGTAGACTAATGATTGTGGAATCATTAAAAGAAATAGAAGGCATAGAAACATTAGGAACACTAGGAAAAGTGTAGGAAGCGGCGGGAATGGAAGACACAACCAGTGGAACACTTGGAACCACAGTTGGAAGAGGGTTGGAATAGGTATAAGGAACACTATGGTAAGAAGGCCATGAGGTAGGTAAAGACACCAGTGGAACACTCACATGAAGAGATGAAATAGATTTAGCCACTAAAGGAGGAGTGTAAGTAGGAATGTTGGGTAAAGGAAAGGAAGAAGGTTCCACACTAGTGACAGGAGGAGTGAGTCCTAGATCTTGAGCTAAAGGTTTGACATTTAAATGCACAAGATGAGTGATACCATGCAAGAGATTAACACCTCGATCACTATCATGAAGGACTTTCTTAAAGGCCTCTATAGCTTGAATAGAATATTTAGGATATGACATTCTAGGTGCATCAATGTTGTAAATAGTGGAATAGGAAGGTAACCATGCACACACCCTATGGTAAAGGTCAATTGAAGAGGTTGTAGAGGAGGATGAAATAGGAATAGGATCAATGGATATCTTATTCAAACATTTTTCATCCTCACTTCCATGTACCTAATTAGGGGATCTATCCTCTTTTGAAATAAAAGTCTCATTAAAGTATTCAAAACAAAAATACATGTTGAACACAAAGTAGCACTACACGCATAAAGAATGTAAATGTTTTTGTATTTATAAATAAATTTTGTGATTTTTTTAATTTTATTTTTGAAATATAAATGCAAGAGCATAAAGTAAATCTACTTTTATATGCATGTAAGATCTAACATAAAATGCAAATCTAACACCAAAAAGAAAGAGTTGTCGTAAACGGATTCACCAAAATGTAAAGTGGTAAAATATGGAGAAAGAAAGCATTCAAGCAATCATCTATATTCAAGCATTCAAGCATTCAAGTTCTCCATTGAAGATCAAGGATTCAAGAATTCAATCCGTAGATCTATCCATCATGGTGGTGTGATCTTCTTTCAAAATCCTTTGTGCATCTTCAAGATTCATTCATTCTTCCTTCAAGGTGGATTCCAAACATACAATCATGGAGGTTTTGATTTACATTTATGGTTTTTGATGTTGAGCCCAAGGTTTTATATTAATATACTTGTTTACATTTCAAATACAATTGCATATCTATTGAATATCATAGCTTCATTGTTAGATCTTCTTCTGCTACTTGCTAGCATTCTCCATTTCAATTATATTTCAAGGTTGATTCCAAAACTGGGGTTTGACCAAGGCAAACCCCTCATCCAAACAACAAAACCATTTTTTCTTGCAAGAACATGTGTGAAACAATGAATTACATAGTTGATTTGAATACCCTTTTCGACAAACTTTTGGGATCTGCGAACAAAATTTCTGTCGGAGAAACGCAGGTCAAGGTTGACATAAAGGGGTCAAGGTTGACCTGGTTCAGAAAGAAAAAGATTTATGGGTTTTCTCTGTCTTTGTGTGTCTGTCCCAGATCCAATTGCAAAATTTCTAGAAACCCAGTACAGACACCATAAAAAATGTATCTTCAGATCTACTACATTTCAAGATATGTGTTTCATTTTATCCTAATCTTTCTGTTTCACTTTATAATTAATAAATTAGGTCCCCTTTCCCTCTTTATCCATAACTAGTTGATTCCTTTTTGACTAATCTTGAATGGATCTTGGAATAGGAAGAAGCTTGAATGGATATGGATGAGAAATCTTCAACAAGAGGGCTCCATAGAGCTTGAATCCTTAAATGGCTACCAATGGATCTCCTTGATGTATTGAATCTTGAATGCTTTAAAATAGATGATTGCTTGAATGCTTCCTTCTTGCTTGCTCTTTTCTTTTTTGCTTGATCATTGATGATTTCAAATGAGAGGAGAAGGCTTCCTTATATACTAGTCCAGGGCAAAAAATTCTAGAGAGGCACATAGGAGAAATAAATTCCCATTAAGCCTATACCCTTAGAAGTGGACCTAAATTAAATACCTTTTAAAATTTACCATTTTGAAGCTTGAAGCAACTGACCCAGAAGCGGGAAAGAATTATTTCCAAACCCCAACATCCAAAAACCTTTGAAATTTGAAATTTGGACCCTGGATTAGGGTCATAGGTTAGGGTCGAGGTCAACCTTGACCCTAAGGTCAAGAACCTCAAAATCTTAGACCAAGATGCTAGAAATAGGTAGGAAAGAAGTGGAAAACATGGTAGGACAAGGGAAAAAGCCAGATCCAAGTCAAAGACCCATTCAAGGCATTTGACATGACCCCAAACCACTTACTCAGAGGGATAAACCAGTCCTAAATGGAAGTTCTTCCATTTTTTGATGATACACATGCATTCATTCATCTTATGTCCTTTATTACAATGATATTCACAATGATGAGAATCATTCCACCATGTTGGCTTGACTTGTGGTTTGTATGGCCTTGATTTGGGTAGAATAATAATTTTTTTGGCCACTAAAGTTCTCAATGCATTTTCCAAAGGTTCACCTAGAAATGTGAATTTCCTCTTTTGATATGTGGAAAAGAAAGGTTTAGGTTTATTGACATTAGAATTATTGAAAGGATTCTTGGTATTGTTGTTGTTGTTGTTGTTAATGTTAGCCATATATATAGTGTTTTTGTTATTATAAGGAGCCTTGGTCATATGGTTGACATTATACATTGGGTTTGACCCGCTCAATAAATGAAAAGGGGGTGGCCTTCAAGTTGTGTGCTTCCATAACTCCATCATTCACAATATTTTTATTGGCGATTTTCAACCATAGTCTTGGTTTATCATTGTGGTGGTTGGATCCTTTATTATTATTATAATTAGAGTTATTGGTATTGTTGGTGTTGGTATAGGTTTTATTATATTTGAATAATTTAATTTCACCTTTTTTAACCAACACTTCTTCAATTTTGATCCTATTTTTTATGATCTTTTCAAATGTAGGGGGACATTGAAGTTGGAGTCTATAGTTCATCTCCATATTTAATTTATTCATAAATATCTCCATCTTTTCTTTCTTGGGTATTCTTCATGGATATCAGGTGAAGATTGTTCTCCACCTTTGGAGAAACCCTAGAAGAGACTCACCATCTCGTTGTTTAGTATCTCATAGATTAAGCATGGTGATTTCATGCTCTATTTTGTAGGAATAATGAGTCACAAATTTTGAAGCTAATTCCTCAAATATTTTAATCCCTTGTGGAAGTTTGGAGAACCATTCCATGGCTTGGCCTCCTAAACTCCTCAGAAATAGCCTCATTAAATAAGTTGTGTTGTGCATGATATCGATACTTAAAGCACAAAATTATCTAAGGTGGTCTGTGGGTCTGATTTAACCGTATATTTGTCATATTTTAGGAAGACCACATTAAGCAGGAAAGGTGCCATAACCAAGCTCTTGTCAAAGGGAAATGAGCATAAAGCCCCGATGGAAAATGGCTTAGGTTCGACCACTCTATTCATTGTGTCAATTTGTGCTTGAAACATTTTTAATTGTAATTCATAAAACCTATAGAATTATCCTCTTCCTCATCTTTCTTAAGTGTGGCAATGCCATAGTCATGAGGAAGTTTTACCCTTGCTTGGGCTAATTTAAGGAAATATCTTTCCTTATTTCTCTCTATAAGTTTGTCCATAACCTCAAGGAATTTGGGGTCTTGGGCTGCTATATTGGCTTTGTCTTCGGTTGTCTCTGGCCCTTGATTTTTTCAGCTATTGTTTCCTTGATTGGTTGCTCCTTATTCTTCATTATTTCCCCCATGAAGGTAGTCATAAAATGTTCCATTTCGATCTATTGGATTGACTCTATCTTCAAACAGGTTTGGGAGACTATCCTCTTGGTCTTGAGTTTCAATGAGAGGAGTTTGAAAATCAAAATGGGGGACCTCTCTTGATATGTAAGTGCCATCTTCTTGTAAAGATAGTTTAAGTTTGTGAGATCATGTGAAAACCAAAATTAACATAGGTTTGATTCAAAATTGTTTTCCCCAAACTTGGTGATTGTTCTTTTTATGAAGATATTAAAAATGTGAGATGATTTTACAAAATGGATGTTTCTCACTTGTTCTATGTATCTTCAAACAAAGCAACCACAAATACACTTGTTCTTTTTAAACCCTCTACACAAAAAGTGTTTGAATATGTTAGGATGTTATCAAGGGTTTTTCACGATAAGAAACTTCAAGCAATCTATCTAGTTGTCAAATTGGTTTGTAAGCATGGATTTACAAGGTAGGATTTCTAAGTTAACAAGGTATTTAATCAAGATTCCATTCAAAATGGACATTAATTTTCATCCCCCAAAATTAGGAGGCTTCCCACCAGTGGTATATCAGAGTTTTGTGCAATCTTGAAGGACTACTCAAGGAAGTTCGAAGCTTAATATCCTTTTGTCATCCACCCCATTAAGGATGAATGAATTTATTTTTATAGTGGACTGGATTATTGCAAAAAAGGAAATTGTATCCCACTTTGGGTTGTCCCTCTCACCGGCCTCGTTAAGGAAAATCTTGGGAGGTGAGCCCACTAAAGATCTAGCATGTTCATTTGTAAAGCAATAAATGGATTTAAGAAATAGGTTTTAGGAGTTTGATTCACCAAAAGGTAAAGAGAATGTCCCTATCTATTCTTGCCTCCCAAGCACAATTAACAATGTTCGATTATCCAAACCCAATAACTAATGGGAATTGAGTATTTCTACTCTCCCTTACAAACAAGGGGTTATTGATTAAATGCTTGATTTATCCTTTGTGTTGGTTTAATTACTAGATTTTAACAAAAATTACAAGGCCACAATTTAAGTAAGAATTGACCAAGTTTAGGCTTACCTGATTTGAAGCTAGCAAAGGCTAGGGGCATTTTAAAAGGATTTTGTCATGATTTTGACTCACCTAGTGGCGATCGTTCCCTTTTTTTTGCCTCCTCTTCGAAAAGTTAGTCAACACAAACAAGAAAAATGAAGAAAAACAAGCAAAAATTAAAATCTAATCCTTATTTTTCAAATTTGACAAAAATTGATTTAGTCATGTAAATCCAATTTAAGGAAATAAATTTTAATTTGTAAGCTTCTACAACTCGCAAATATCATTCGTATCCCTCACCTTCTTGCTGCGAATTCTCCTAAACAAGTTTGATGTTTGCTATGTTCTCACTTTTGATTCGTTTAGCCAAAGATTTATCCTCTCTGTTATATCTAGTCTCTGGATTTTTAATCTTTTTATGATCTGTCATCCTAAAACCACAAAAAATTCATTTCTTGACAGTTAGATTTTGCAAAATTTATATTCAGTCAAAAGCATTGTAGAACTAATTAAATGCACTATTAAATTTATTAAAAGCGATGCAGAATAATTTGAAAGCACATAAACATAAATTGAAAGCGTTGTTTTAATAAGAAAATGCGCTTAAATAAAACATTAAAAGCACATCAGAATCCTTCAAAAGCATTTTGTAGTCAAGGTATACGTGCTAAAAGAGAAGTAGACAGGATATTAGAAAGATTAAATGCGTTGTTTGGCTGTGCAAAGGTGTAAAAATTTGCCATGGATATGTTGTTTTAGGCGTTGGATGCATTGTTGAAAACCTTGTACGCACAACAAAAAGTCTCAAATGCGCTGTTAAACCTGCAAAAGAGAAAAAAAAAAAGGAAAATCTTAGAATCTAGCAATTTTCCAAAATTTTAAAATAATGAGGCCTAATGCCTCATGGTGGGTGCCATTTTGTGTGCTGTGGAAAGTACCTTCATAGGGTTAGTATTGTCAATAAATGAATAAAATAACTAAATTACCACTAATAGCAAGCTAATTTAAGCAAATGAAGACAAAAAGCACTCTATGGACCTCTATTTAGATTTGCTAATGCAAAGCTCTCAACAAGCCTCCATTAGTGACATCTCTAAAATTAGAATTAAATGATATGCAAACTAAGAATTCAATTCCAAATGAAATTAAGCCTTAATTAGTACTATATATTCCTTTCTAGCTAAAAAATGCAAGAGGTTTGATGCTATTCTCAGATTTGGATGATTATTGATTGATTTATGCCTTGCTTTTATAGATTTTGGCAAGGGTAGGGGATGGAGTTAAGTTGATCAAGGTTAGGTTAGGGTCAAGTCCATGGTTCCACCTTTGAAGACAATTTAAATGGATTGTCCTCAAAGCTTGGGACAAAGAGACAAAATGGGTGGCCAAGATTCTCTCACCTTATGTGTGATTGAGATTCATTTTGAGCTTGATCCATATGAGTCCAATCCTTATTTCCCATTGGTTGATGCATTTTCCTCTCATTTGGTGGTTGAGGGAAAATAGGGATTTAATAATTAAATTTATTTAATTTGTTTAGCCACGTGTGTCCCTTAAATGAGTTGATTTGATTTAATTTGAACTATACAATTAATTAGATTAATTGCACAATTTATTGATTTAATTTGATTTATTAGATTTAAATTGATTTATTGGCTTTTGATTTTGAATTAAATTTGGATTATCACTTGATTGCAATTTTTCTTTGATTTTAGCTTGATTTGATTTATTGCTCACTTGATTTTGTCTTGTCCATTTTTAGGTGATTACAATTACAATTTAGTTTTTTTTGCATCATGTTTCATCTAAGTCTTAAAATAAATCTTACATCAATTGATTTGTCTTGATCACCCTATCTCACCAAAGTGTTAGTAGAATAGATTTGGCACAAGGGTCAATTTATTCCTTAGGATTCCATCAATCCTAAGGGTAGAAAATTCCCTTGTCCACATTTTGGTGAGATCAAGATGAACTAGGGTCCTCTACATCATCCTTGTTGCTAATAAATAATCCCTTTGTCAACATTGTGACAATCACTCCCATATTGCCACCTAATTAGAGGGTGTGTAACACCAATATTATATTTACCCCTCTCAATGTCATTTATAGGGAAGAATCTTCTCTCTACATCCTATTGTTGGTCAACGAGACTATCATCAAAGGGAGAATGGTTGACCTTGTATATCATGTGGATATTATCATGAAGGAGGTACTCTTTATCAACGGGTTACATCATGCATGGTATAGTGAATTCTAAAAAAAAATCAAAACTCATGATGGACTATCACTTCCCGTTTAGGGTTAACTACCTCAAAAATCTAGGTGGGACCTAAAATAGTCTTTACAACTTTCATTGTCATCCGAGAGTCAGACAAATTTTGAGTCAAGCTAGGAATTTTGTGGCTCTTCTGCAAAGGACTTGTCTCCTCTTTTGTGCATAATTATCTCAAGTTATCCTATGAGGGTACCAAAAACATGATAGGACACTAGTTATTAGCCCCTCGTATCCTATGGGGGTTTCTAGTTAGACCATATCTAGCCTAATCCAGTAGGGCCCTTGCATACCCAATAAAATTTATTATTTATTGCCTAGAATAAATACAAAGTTGTATTGTATTTTGAGTCTATATTTTCTATTCCCTCTCTTGTATTAATTCCTTCCATTCAACTCTCCCATGTGGCTCAATATGCTTTTTCTTCTACCCCTTATTCATCAATGGGGCACAAAGAAAGTGTGTGCCTTAGGGGAATTACCCTTGCCTATAACAAAATTCACATCCTCTAGTGATGTCTTCTATTCTCATGGTTGTGGCTAGCACAAACAAAGGAAATAAACTCATGTTGTCCAAGTACAAGGTTTCCCCTCCCATTCTAATTTTATCCTTGCAAACATTCCTCACCCTACCATTTACAATAAAGGTAAGAGGTCACCTAGGGCTTCTCCCTCTCCTTTCTCACTTACCCCTCCACTTTAAGGGATCCCTTTATTCCTCCTATTTCCCACACAACAAACTAATGAAGGGTATATGTGGTTGATCTCACAATTGCTTCTTTGATGACAACTCCTACTGCATTAATAGGGCCCTCTTCATTGTTAGTCACAATATTGAAAACTACACCAATGGAGTAGGATGTCACCGAGCCTCCATAAACCTCTCATCCTAGTTTGAACCCACATTCAAACTAGCTTGCACATGAGTGTGAGAGTTGTTGGAAAGATAGGTCCTTGGAGCATGAGGTAGTCATGAAGACAAAGACTGAGTCTTCTATTTTGATATTTATTGCTCCAATTCCAACTCCTATCTCAATTCCTACTACTTTGATCCTTTGTCCTAACACATCCTCTATGTCACTTCTTGCTGCTTCAAGAGTGAATATTGGGTCCAAGTTTGCATTTATCTTCACAAAAGACCTTAATGATCACATCCTTGCCTAACATCCCACCTTTCTGTACACCTATGAACATGATACATACATAAATAATGTCTACACGTGTAGTATCATAATTTTGCATGGTGGTACAATTTTCCATTTTGTAATGCCCCTACCTTAGCCTAAGACATGAAATTTCATTATTCCTTTTTTCTTTTGGATCTTTATTGTGTGCCAAATTTTTGAGACAACATTTCAGGTCACACTTTGTGAGCCAACATTTTGGGTCACAATCAAGACCCATAAGCAAAAAGAATATTGTTATGGATTGTGGAAACCTACTAGCAATGATAGAATTTCATGTTATCCCTATGTGTCCACCCATCCCACCTTGTCGCTACCCAATCAAAATATTAGGCACATTATCTATACTACACAAAATGTGTTTGTGCCATAGGAATTTTTGTGCAACACACACTCATCTACAAATCTACAGATGTGAAAACCATTTTGGAGCATTACAAATTGCCACCCTATAGTTGTAATGCCCAAATCCATAACCCACTGATGCTAAAACTTGAGTTTCTCCACTATATCTCCTTTTTGAGCTCGTTTGGTCTTCTTCACTCACTATTTTGGCTCTCTACACACTCTAGAACCTTCTTCACACTTTGGACATATTTCTACAAGCCCTCTACACAAATGTTTCATACTTGGTGGCTCTTGTCTCATCTCATGTTCACCACTCATTGATCATTCTTGTCTTCATCTTGTCGAGATTTTATTTGTTGTTGTGAAGGCAAGTTATTTATAATCTTGCTTTGTGTCTTTGATAGCATATCATACTTCTCCATCAATATCTTGCAATATTATTGTTGTTCATTTGATCTTTATGGTTATCTATCACCATTATCTCAACTATTTTGGCTACTATGGAGCTGAAAAGAATAAAGTAGGGATCTAACTAAGACAAGTCTCCAAATAGCCACCCCCACATTTTTATTTATTTATGTGCATGTAGGTTCATTGATAAATGAGTGTGAATCATCAGCTTCATCAAATGTTAATTCTAGCATAACCTCTTTCCTCATCTTTTGTTTTTTTATAACTTAGTTGTACTTTTTATCATACTGTGTTATTGCTTTCAATTTCAATTAGTTTAGTCTATTGTCATTTTACTATTTTGCCAGTTTCCTCACTATCTGATCCATCCTATATATACTCTATCTATACACATGAATGCATACTGTGCATTCATCCCACATCTGTGTTGTCATCTTCAACTGTGCACTAGTGTCTAGGGTAGTAAGCTTGCAAAGTTCAACATATAGTTTCCATAATGTGCTCTTTTAGTTTATGTAGTCAGAATACTTTTATTTGTAGGTCTCTTTTAGTTAGTCACATTTATTTGCATTTAGCATCTTAGTTAATTCTAACATCTTGATTCTAGTCATCTTAATTCATTTATATAATTTAATATCTTTGTTTAAAAAAATCCTTCACCATATTTAGTGTCTTGATCCCCTAGCTCACTAGAGCACTAGTAAGTGAGGTGGTACAAGGGATGACTTATCCCTTGAGTTTTTAATCAATCTTAAGGTCGAAAAACTTTTCCTTCTTCATAATTTGGTGAACCTGACATGAACTAGCAACCTCTACACCAAAATTTCCCTTTCCCTAACTAGAAATCCATTTGTAAGGATGGTGACCGTCACTCCTATTTCACCACCTTCCTAGAGGGTGCCTGAGATGAAAATCACCTTTACCCTTTGGACAAGTTTCATAGCGGAGAGTCTTCTCCTCTCTATGCCCTGACATTAATCAATGGAATCTCCATTAGGGGAGTCTTGATTGACCCTTCTAATGGGAGTGAAAATTTTGTGCAATTCTGGCCTGGTAGATTGTCCTTATGTTTTCTTGAAGGATGTTGTGAAGGGAGGTAAAGGCCATAGATGTTTTTCTAGCTTCATTTGACTTAGGAAAACACTTTCAATCATGGAAGTGACATTTGGAGAACTTGATGAGGTCATATAAAGATATTTAGATCCACTCATTAGCAATTTGAAGTCAATCCTTGATTACAAAATCCTTAAAACCTTCAAAAAAACCTTTCATTAGGCCCTTAAATCCCAAACCCTAAGGTATTGTGTGCTTTTGTTCTATTTTGAAATTGACCTCATGCAGTGGGTTCCTCATCATTTAAGTTATTTGTCAAGATTTTTTATTCATCCAATGAATGGCCCCTTTATCAGCTTATCTAATTTCCCCTAGCCATGGTTGTTCCTTTTACATGTTACCAGATACCCCCTATTTCCCACAATCGATTAGAGGGCTTTAAGTCATGTTTTTTAACCAGCTTCCCCAATTTCTCATAAAATTTCCTATGCATTAAACTATAGAGCTTTTATAACACATGGATGACCAAGATCTTATTACACTTGCAAAATTAGTCTAAAATGCTCAACCAAGCTAAGTGTGTAAGGGCGATGAGTGGGTCCACTTATCTGGCTCTAGTTTCAATAAATAGATTTATGCCAAGTGTTGACTTTTTGGTTGAATGAGCCTAGTTTCTTCTAATGATTAATTGTGTTAAGTGTCAAATAAATGAATGAAGGAATTTTAATGACATCCATGAGACCAGTGGTCTAAGGGACCATGATAGAACTAATTAATTTGTTTGCTAAAGTTTCTCCAAGTAGACCCTTTTATTATGGATCCTCGTTAGGAAAGTAGTCATTTTGTGTAAGTTTTCCTCTTCAAAAAGTTCATTCAATCTGTTCACCTGTAAGTTGTCTTCATAATGACTGCAAATATATTCATAAGCAACACATTCCATAATAAAATGCCACTCTATTTCAACCACCCCCCTGCTGCAAAAATTACAAGTTCTTTCTTCCCAAATCTCTTTGGGAACTTTCCATCTACCAATTTTGCATTGTAAATGATGAGAGTTGGTCCTTAGCTGGGCCATCAAATTTTTTTCTTTGCCTTTAATTGTGGAACCTAAATATTCTTTATCATCATGGTCCCACTTGGGGTTAAATTATTTGACATAGTAGGTTGTTTTCCTACCTTTCTATTTTGTCCACATGGTTGTTTTGAATTTCTCCAATACCCATTTTTTTTTATCTCAATGCTAGTGTTTGGGCATTCATAGGTGTTTATGTTCTATTTGTTTAATCACTTGTTATTTTGTTTCTTCCATGTCTTTTTCCTCCATGTTAACTCCTTCACCACTACCAACCTAGGCCAGCGATGCATATCCATATTACCCACTTTTTTTAAGTAGCATAGAAAGCGAATAATAGCTGAGGCTTTAATCAAAAACATACTAGCCTCTGCTAAGAGGATCTCATAAGGGACCATCATCTTGACCTTGAGATTACTAGTGATAAGATATTTTTGTATTATTTCTATTTGTCGCCATTTATGATTTGACATGTTACTCCCCCAAACCTCACACCCATAGAGAATAATCGGGACCACCAAGAGACCAAAGAGAGTTTTCCTAGTCTTCCAATCACATAGTTCATCTTTCTTCCATCTATTCTGAAGGAGGTAAGAGGCTTTCCAACCCCCCAGTATTCTTTTTTATTTGCATGTATCCCAACTTAACCTATAGTTGTGTAAGAAATTTGATATCGCTTTGATAGCATGTAAGAATTTGCCTAAGGCAAATAATAAAAGCCAAGATCTAGAAGCTCAAGAGATAGCACAAGAGAGATAGGAAAAATAATCAAATAATTGATTATAGCTAATTGAATTGATTACAAAGTAGGAGTAAATATATAGGCAATGCAATAAGACTACATGATAATGAAATGATAAGATATCACCCACACTAGGTGGAATCACATGTCCACGAAAGGTGGATCATCCTCCATTGTACATCAAAGTATGTGAAACATGTGCAACAATGTGAGGATGATAATGTGATAAGAGTACTAAAGGTGGATCTCACACACAAAAAGGTATGTGATGACAACTATCACACCTAAAGTGGAAATTCTCCTAACCATGTGCTAAAATGAAATGCAAACTCCTAGGTGTCACAATGACAACTAATATGCAAATGCATTATCCTAAGTAAACTTAAGTGTAATTAGTGAATATTTAATTACACCAACACCCCACCTTAAGTGCAACTTAGGGGAATGCACTTAAGCTCACAATGCAAGATGGGTCTCGGCTACTAGGCCATGTTAGGTACCCATGTACAAAATACAAGAACAATGCAATCTCTCATTTAGTGGAGAAAGAGGGAAAACCTCATGGGAAAAACCCTCCCCCCAAAAAAGAGATGAATACAAGATGCATGCATGGATGGAGTAATCAAGACCCCTCAATTATGACATACATCATGTATATATAATAAAAAATCCCCCCAAAGGAAGGAAACAAGGAGACATGATATCCCCCCCATAATGAGTAATCTCCTCCAAGGATGGTAAGTGCTTGAAGACAAAACATAGTCCAATGCCTACAAACAACATTTCTCCTCTTAGGAAGAAGATACACCAAGTATAGATGTAAGAAGGCTTCCCATTGTGGATAGGAAGTAGGAAGGGGAATCCAAATGAAGTATGATGTCTCTGAAGTATGCCCAAGTGTCACCATGTCCTTGGTTGATGAAGATGCCATGAACCAATTAGGAGAAAGCCCAGTAGAAGAAGGTAACAAACAAGGAACCAATGATAAATAATCCATGTAAGAATTTGGATCAAACTCCAAAGAAAAATATGCCTCCTCAATTGAAGTAGGAAGAGAAGCAAGAAATACCTCACTCAATGTAGAATGCACACCCATGATAGGTGTGCCTGGATCAATATAGAAACTGCACTAGGAAAATTTAATAATGCTCCTCCCCTTAGGAAGAAACAAGTCCATAGGAGTATCAATGAATCCTCCCCAATCTAAAGGAAGAATCCTCAAAATGTATGATGTGGAAAATGAATAGGAATCTCCAACACATGAGTATGATCAAACTGAACCATGCAATGTGACATCTCAAGTGAAGTTTGAGACTCATGAAAACCAATCTCCAAAGACTCGAATGTCTTTTTTGAAGTTAAAGAGACCTCCTCCAAATATTGTATCAAAGGATCCACAATCATGTCAATCTTGAAAGAAGGATCAAGTGGAGAGTGAAGATGAGGGTCAACATGCTCCCTCGCAACAACTGAAGAAGGATCATCCTCAACAAAGAGAAGATATTTTTCATCAATGAAGTCTCCCAAATCTAAAATGTAGGACTCCACAAACAAACCTGCAATGTCTGTCAAGTAGTCATCCCATGGAACTATAACTAGAAGACAAGGAATATCTTGCTGCACTGAATCACAAGAGTGAGTGGCTATAAGAAGACACACATCATCAAGAGATGTGATCTCAGTAGGAGGAGAAGGCACTGCAACTGGAGGTTCTGGATGTTTTGGAAGTGGAGGAATATGTGGATCTCCATACATTTCCCAAAGAATAGTCCAAAGATTAGAAATATTTTTTGTCTCATCTTCATAGTCATCAAGGGAATCCATAACATCCATATCCATATTCAAATAGATAACCTTAACAACTTCTGAGTAAGAGTCACAATTGTGAGAAGGAATTTTAGGTCTATACTCATACAAATAGGGCAATAGGTTATGCTCAATAAGATGAGCAATAACCAATTCACTCCATTTCTTATAGTTCTCTCTTGTCAACTTAATTAAACCATCCATGATGTGCTTCTCACATGAAATAATGAGACCAAAAAAACAATGCACCCCCCAAAATGCAATGAGCCAAAGAACCCCTCAAAATAGATGATTTTGGCACTTTATATATAGTGCATGTACAATTGCCACTTGCCAAAATGAACCAAAGTGGACTTTTGATTTTGATAATTACAACAAAAAATAAGAAGCTATAGTAGACTCAAAAAAATAAGACACAAGATCTCTCAAGGATCTAACAAATTACATGTGCCAAAAATAGGCCAAAATAGACCAAATTCTAAAAGTACTATGTCTACTTAGAATTTTTCCAAACTGATACCAGATCTGGAAAGTAGACAAAAAATCATGAACTTTAAAAAAAAATAGCACCTGAAAATGTGTCCATATGAGCCCAAACGAAGCCTCTAAAGTTGTAAAAAATGGGATTTTCAATTTTTAGAAAACATCAGAAACCAAGATCAGACATCACCTGCACCATTGTGTAGATCATGATATTCTACCCCAAAACAAAAAAAATTGCTCGAAAAAAGGAGTCTGGATGCCTGAGATATCGTTGTTTGAAAAATGCCTCTGAAATTATTTTTTCTGAATCGTTGCCGCCGAACCTTGAAAATTCAAATGGCTCTAGATTTGGCTTCAGATGTCTGATTTGGATGAAACAAAATTTGATTTAGGGGTATTTGGACCTCCTCAATGTGATGCCAACCTCTGATTTGCACTAGCAAGCTCTAATTTTGACCTGCAATAAAAATCTCTCCAAATAGACTATACAATGAAACTCCTATGGCTTTGATACCATGTAAGAATTTTGATATCGCTATGATACCATGTAAGAATTTTACTAAGACAAAGAATAAAATCCAAGATCTAGAAGCTCAAGAGATAGCACAAGAGAGATAGGAAAAATAATCAAATAATTGATTATAGCTAATTGAGTTGATTACAAAGTAGGAGTGCCTAAATATATAGGCAATGCAATAAGACTACATGATAATGAAATGATAAGATATCACCCACACTAGGTGGAATCACATGTCCACGAAAGGTGGATCATCCTCCATTGTACATCAAAGTATGTGAAACATGTGCAACAATGTGAGGATGATAATGTGATAAGAGTACTAAAGGTGGATCTCACACACAAAGAGGTATGTGATGACAACTATCACACCTAAAGTGGAAATTCTCCTAACCATGTGCTAAAATGAAATGCAAACTCCTAGGTGTCACAATGACAACTAATATGCAAATGCATTATCCTAAGTAAACTTAAGTAAGTGTAATTAGTGAATATTTAATTACACCAACAAGTTGAAACTAATTCCCAATACTTGTACTCTTCCAAAATCTCTAAAGAGCTGCCCTAAAAAATGAAAGTATGCAATTTATCAATGTAGAGACCAAAAAAAGTAGGGAATAAAGGGAACCCTTGTTTGACACCTATATACCTCCCAAAGCATTCAATCACACCCTCCTTAGTTCTGATTTTAGCTCTGACCTGCGCATACAACTTATAAGCCACAACCCTTAACTCAATTGGGACCTCTAACTCATCCATTTTGTGCCACAACTTATCCCTAGGAATGGTATCAAAAGCCTTCTTAAAGTGGAACAAAACAACAAAAAGATTCTCCCCTTTCATGATTAAGCATCTATCAAGATTAACAACTTAGTTTTGATGTGCTTACATGATTAAAAAAAGATTCTCACCAAAGTTAAGGGCACAACAATGATGGGGTGGTCCCCACCTAGTCCACTTGTCTTCAATGACAAATCATAGTGTGCCAAGTGTCTTCTGGTCAACACCATGGGCATGGATATTCCTTATATGAAGTCTAAGTAAATTTTGATAATCTTTCAATTGATCAACGATCCAAAATGTGTTGCACTTGCGCCATTAAATTGAACTTGTACAAAAAGCTAAGCATGCAAGGGCGTGGTCAAATAGTCAAATGGTAGGCTAGTGTGATGACTCTTTATTTAGAAAATCAAATGATGACACATGTATTCTTGTCAGTGGATCCATGATGGTCTCAAAGTAGTAAGTTTATCTTCAATCATTTTCATCAAAATCAATGGTTCTTAGAGCATCTTGCTTGCAAGATTAAATCAACATTGCATAAAAAGATAAGAGTGATGGTGTGACATGTTTAGAAAATCGTCAATCTTTTTGATAGTGGTTTTTATGGGTACATGTTTTATTTTTATTGGACCAATGATCAAACAACTTAATAGCTGTTAATATATCAATGTTCAAATTTAAATTCCAACGGTCATTTGGCACCAACAACCAGCTTACGCGAGCCTAGAATTTGACGGTCACCCATACCTGTCATATGAATTTTTTATGATGGCTTGATAATTTTAATGCCCTTCATTTTACATTTTAAGAAAATATTGATTGTCAAAAATTTTAATATAGAAATAATTTAATAGATTATTTTAAATTTAAATATTTTATCAATATAATTATAATGCATATATTAAACATAATATTTAAAAATTAGAAAATAAATTCATATGTTTTATGTTTTATGTTTTATTTGAGAAAGATTTTAATTCAATAATATTATACAAATAGAAACTTCTATTTGTAATAAAAAGTATATAAAATTTAAAAATAATTATAAATGCAAAAATCTACAATAAATTGAAAGTGTTTTTAAAGTCATATATTTTATTTTATAAAGAATCTAAATTAATATAAATATATATAAATAATATAAAAAAGTATATTAAAAGTAGTAAAACAAGTTTTTAAATCATTTATTCTATTTTGAAAATATTCTAAATTAATGTAAAACATATATAATAATCAAATTAGAAACATACATAATAATCATAATAGAAACTTATATATTATAAAATAACATAATTTATCATACATATATATCACACATATTATAAAATCACATGTATTTATATTATTAAATAAAATAGTAAACTGCCTATAACAAATTTTGATGGTTTATTGATAAATTTAAATGTCATATTTACGGTTTTATAAATTTTTAGCCTATCAATTTATACGGTCTAATAATTTTTCATCTTGTCATATATGGTTCAAAACTACAAAAATAACCAATACGACCATCAAATTCTAGGCTTGAGCTTATGTACCTATAATTAAGACTTCAATTGTATCATTATAGCCAAGATTTTCAACATAAAGTAATGATTTGTGATATTTTCAAGTACTTCTTTGCACTCAATTTCCATGCTCTCTGGCTTTTAGCTTGCAATTCTCTACAATTAGGTTTTTTTCCCTTTAACTAGGGTTTGTTCTTGTGCTTTGAATTTGAACTTTCATAGTTTCTCAATTCTGGTTAAAAAGTTTGCTTAAGGGTCATCCACTGTAGACAGTTGTGATTTTGAGTTAGGCATGGGAAATTAAGTATAGAATTCTAAAACCTTGGCCTTCTATTAAACCTTACCTATAATTTTTAACCATGGCAACACAACAATCATCTTTGGATCTAGGTAAGTTTGCTACTGAGCTTCTAAATAAATTGCTAGGGTCTAATGTAGAAATAAAAAGAGCCAGAATGTGTAGTTTGTTCAGTGAGTTTTTGATTGACTATCAGGCTAGTTGTAGAGAAACATTCCCCAGAGCACATATAATTGGATTTTCCCTTTGGAGGATAAATTATAACAAGCGGAAACAAGGACTACTAGTTAGGAACATGTGGGACTCCAATTTAGCTATAATTGTTGTCCCTAATGTGTTTTTAAATGTAGATTTGGTGATGGAAATTATAAATAATTACAACCCTAGGACAAGTCAGGTCTTGTCCCATGATGGAAAGGAATTGATCAAGGTCACAAGAGAGATCATTGTAGAAATATTTAGACTAGAGACTAAAAGATAATGATGGTATTTTGATCAAAATCAATTGCACTATTATTTTGAGAAGTATAAGGAGTTGTATAGAGGTATAATTCCTCTACACAGGGTAAATAATTTATCAAAGGCAGAAAGGGCCTTGAGCACTAAGGATGCTCCTCCATATCACATTGATTTGTTTGATCAATATATAAATGACACCTACTATGCCTTATGTTAGTGGCATGACGATGATGCAAGAACCAACATTCATAACTAGATGATGTTGATATGTCTAGCTGTGCATGGAGTGGATGCATATAAGAGCTTTGATTCTGCGGGAACATTGGATTAACTCCATCCAAAAGGTTCTTATGACTATAAATGAGAAGAAAACATAAAATTTTAGATTCTCCTCTGTCTTAATGCATATTATTTTGTTGAATGGATTCAAGGTGTGGGACCAAAATATCAAGGTCCAAACTATGGTTGATGGAGAGACAATACCAGTTCAAGAGTGTACATATATTTGGGATGGGCATGATAATGTCTCTTATTTTTTGTTTTAAAATCACTTTTTGAGGCCATTAATGGAATATTTGAAGGGAAGAGTCCTACGAGGACTATCTGATAGAGAATTTTTTTTGAGGCACAAGGAATTGCTTCCACGAGTAGGGGTGGACCAAAATTGGGGTTAATGGTTCTATTGTTACAGGTAGCAGTTGTTGTTGCACCAAAAGAATGACCTGTTAATACCCGATACAACCACTAGACTTATAGAAGAAACAAGAGGCTGTTAAACTATGTCACGAATCCCAAAGAGGGACGTTGGTGATTTGTCCAACAACCCCCCCCTCAGTGTCACCCAATGGGATTTAAACAAGTGACCAAGCATGGATATCACTTGTTACAACTAACAGTTTCCATTGCACCAAAAGATCAACCTGTTAATGCGTGATACAACCAATAGACTTATAGAAGGTACATGAGGTTATTAAACCATGACACAAATCCCAAAGGGGTAATTTGTTATTGGAGTTGATGAAAAACAACCCATAGCTCCTGAGAACACTTGCACACAAACACCTGTCATAGAAAGAGAGAGAAGCAAATAGCTATGGAGACCTGAACGTATGGATCCACGAGAGAGGAGAAATCCTTGATGTGCAAAAACAAAAGTTGCAATCAATAATGAAATGTCAGAAAAAAGGTTACAATGTGTTATGAGATCAATCCTTATAAAAGGAGATCAGAAAACCTAAAAAGGTAAAACTTAGGTTGCACAATAATAATTAATAAAGCTATTAATTATTATATGCCTAAAGTTTAGCTTAAGTCGAAAGAGGTAATAAGTGATTGAATAATTAAATCAATATGATTCAATTAATTAGTAAACACTTTATTACTCTAACACCCCCCCTTAAGATAAAATTTGGGAGAAGCTAAAAACCTAGAAAGAACAATTGAAATAAAATGGGTCCCAGCAACAAAAGGCCTGATTAGGTACCCAAGTACAAAAGAGAGTCTCTATAAAGTGGAGAAATAGAGAAAACCACATGGGAAAAACTCTACTCCAAAATAAGACAGAGTAGTTTGAAGGACTGAAGAAGCCTCCAAAACTAGGAATGTTCCAGAAAATAGGAACAAAGATGAACATGTACAACATCACTAAAGCATGAACCTGCAAACTCTGTCAAGAAGAAACTGATGATCTAAAGATCCTCCACATAAATATGACTAGGTAGAGAAGATTGTAATCTCCATGAGTGCCCTCAAATAACACTACTTGAATAAGGAGGCAAACAAAGGAAAACACCTAAACTCAAAGATATAGATGGCATAAACACCAAAAGCCTAAAGAGCTGAACAATCAAAGCTAGAAGAGTGTATCCAAAAATAGGAAAGAAAAGAGTGTCCATATGGTAAATGATCCATCTCACCGAAATGCATAGGTACCCAGCTATTGTAACTGCCTAGTACATAGGATCAAATACTAAATACATAGCTCACACTATCAAACCAAGGAAGTAGTAGAACCAATAGTAGAAACCCCCCGATACTATTGACAAGGGAGTAATGATAGGTACACTAAAAAGATCATCCAATATGAACTACATTATGAAGATGAATCTGAAACATCAAATGTGCAGAGAGAGTAAAAACACATATAGAGATACCTGAGGCTAATGTCATTGGAGGAACACTCACATCACAAAAGAAGATGAGAAACAAAGGCAAACATCAAACCCCCCTGACACTTTATAATGGAGTGCAAGTACATAAAGCACGAACATGTGCAAGATCCCATACATGCAATAGAATGGCACTTTATCTCAATGTGTGTGCATAAAATAATACTACAAAAATGAAGTATACACTACTCAAAGAAGAGCGAAGGCTGCTGAAACAAAAGAACGACCTAAGATGAGCCATCCCTCAAAGGGAAGAGATCCCAAGACCTGTAACAACCAAGATATCCACCAGACTGCAAAAATACAAGAATCTAAATAAAATGAACCTAGAGTAGAATCTGGAAAAATGACTCACAAAACTAAAAATCTCTTTGAACAAGATTTCCAACGATATATCATTTTCCAAAAATGGAGTCCGGATGCGCAAGATAGAGCTCTCGAAGTACAGAACTAAAGATCTAGCTTTGATAGAGAAAAAAACCATCAAAAAAATAAAACTAGAATAAGTAACCTCCAGATTTGGAAATATCTTAGAATCAGCTTTCTGATGATATCTCGTTTGCCAAATTTTGACATCGGATGCTTAGGATATGAGCAAACAACAAAAAACTATGCTGGAGGGCCTGAAGAAGGTGTTTGGAAGGATCTGAGGATGGGTGACATCATAAAAAGGATAGGATCACACATGAAAATATCAGATCTGATAAAATCTCAGAAAGAGCTTTTTGACAATATCTTGTTTGCCAAAAATGGAGCCCAGATGCAAGAGAAACGGATCCTGGAATGCAGGAGGTCTGAAACGCCAAGATCGCAGAGAACATCTGACTTTGACAGCAAAAAATGACATCAAAATGGCAAAATCACAAAACCATACTAGCAAATTTAGATTAGGCTTAGAACTAGCTTTCCGACAATATATCGCACGCTCGATTTTGATCCCATATGCCTGAGATATGGGCAAAAAACCACAGGTAGCTCCAAAATGCCCAAAAATATGTCCAAATGTGTTGACGTCAGCACTTCAGGCGCTTAAAGTTGATGACCAAATGGCTGTTGCAACATACAAAGCCCTTGGGGCTAAAAGTCTGGCCCTTGGTTGCCATATGACAAGGGGATGAAAATGCATGTGATCATTGGGTTTAAATTTGACGACCAAATGGTCATCGCCGTCCAATAATTTTTTTATTTTTTATTTTTTCAAAATCGCATGCGCACCTCAGGATCTGTGCCAGACATTTCAAATTTTTACCTTGATTTGCATGCCAAATTTTTTTGTCTCAATTTGCACACCAAACAGTAAAATGGCTACCTCAATTTGTGTGCTTGATCAGTACAATTTTGCCTTGATTTATGTGCCAAGGCTAGATAGAATCTACCTTGATTTGCGTGCTAGGTCGTATGGCTCAGTACATAAATTTTTTTTGCCTCAGAAGCCAACTTGTCCAAAATCAAGAATTGTTATATGAATTTTGACTATCTCGAGCCTTTTGGATGCAACCGTGAGGTCCACTTGGGCCAGAAGTGCTCCAAAAAATAGTGATCACCTTAGGATCTATGCCAGAGCTAATTGCAATTTTTTTTTGCCACTGATTCCAACTTTGTTCAAATGTGACAAACTTTATATGGATCTTGGGGTTCTTGGATGCTCTAAATGCAACTGTGAGGTCTGTTTGAAGCCAAGATGACCAAAAAAATAGGTCCCCCAGATTTGATAGGAAACCCTCTAAAAATGCAGATCTGACGAACATGACCGAATCTCTCAGAAAGAGGATAGGGGAAAGTAGATTTGAAGCTTTGATACCATATTGGATTTGATGAGAAACAACCCACAACTCTCGAGAACACTTGCATGCAAACACCTATCACAAAAAGAGAGAGAAACGAACAGCTATGGAGACCTGAATGTATAGATCCACGAGAGTGGAGAAATCCTTGATGTGCAAAAACAAAAGTTGCAATCAATAATGAAATGTCAGAAAAAGGTTACAATGTGTTATGAGATCAATCCTTATAAAAGGAGATTAGAAAACCTAAAAAGGTAAAACTTAGGTTGCACAATAATAATTAATAAAGCTATTAATTATTATATGCCTAAATTTTAGCTTAAGTCGAAAGAGGTAATAAGTGACTTAATAATCTAATAGTTGGTGGTTAGTCCAACATATATTTCAAGGACCACACTATCATGAGAATATTTGGAAGCTTACTACTACCCAAAACCTTACTAATAACTATCCCTGAAAAAATTGTCTTTCTTGAAGTTATGAAACAATTGGTCTTTGTAGAGGCACTTTATTTAAAGGGTGCCTAAAAGAAAGGTTATTTCTCCCCTCTTAAGGTGGTGTTCCAAGGTCTTCTTCACTTTATTTTAGGGAAGGGATTTAAATTAATTCCAATAAATTTGAATGAGTATGATATGCCTAATGAGGATCACAGGTTCTATGATTCATAAGGTTTTATAAAGAGCATGTATCAAATAATCCCCCACATCAAGAAGAAACATTAGAGGATTGGATTAGGAATGAAACTTATTATGAAGATGTTTTGAAGATGAGAAATAGGTGGTACAAGACTATACATGCAGATCATCATAAGCATAAGGAAGGTAATTATGCTCTTGCTTATAGAATGGTTCCTCTTGTAGAGTTAAGAATAAATATGCTTGCCACTTTGTATAAGGAAGTTGATAGGATGTCACTTCCATATGTTGTGACCACCAAGGCACAAGGGCCTAATTATTCTCTAATTGAAATTAACTTTGAGTCTTCACCATATTCAATTGGATTCTCCACTAGATCAAATTTACCACCTCCAAGTCCACCTCAGTCACCCCCATCTACTATTTAGAGGCTAGCTGCTCCTCCACATCACATTCATGAAACTCCTCAACCATCTCCTCAAGTTCCTTTTCCTCCACCTAGAAGTTTTATTGCTTCATCTTCTAAGGAACCTATGGAGGGACCTTAATAATCTATCTCAAAGCCTTCTAGTACTATAAAATCCTCCAACAATTATCCCTATGAGAACTTTGGACCTGGTCCAACCAATTCCATACACCTCTTATGAGGGATTTGATACCCCTATCCAACTACCTCTGCATCCTAGTGAGTTTGATGTTTAAAAGACAATACAACTTGAGGTACCATCAACAAAGAAGACCATAGTAGTTTTCAAATTGGGAGGGGGTCTGATAGATGACATAAGGGTAGAGGCTTGCAAATAATTAATTTTAGATGATGAATTTATAAGGAAAATGAGATTCAAGAAATTTTTGATACAACAAGAAGCCAAGAGGTTGGTTTAAAAAAGAGGAGTTAACTTTGAGACCTTGATTGAGGAAGATAATGCTATGGTAAAAGATGAAGTTCCCAACAAGGTTGAAGAAAAAATGACTACAATGACCTCTATGAAAGGGAGATAAATGATTGCTAAAAGTGGTGTCCTCCATTTAGAAGGATGGGACATATCTTCTACCATTTCTTTTGACGGCCTTATGAGAAGGCAAAATATTTATTTGTCTAATCTAACTCCAGATCAAGAAATGATTTTTCTCTTTGGTTCTAATTTTGATGAAAATTTGGATGTCCTTGATATATGGTATTTGTACCCTTAAGCTAATTGAATTTCTATGGTTTCTTATTAGGATAAATATTATGGGAAACTACTTCTCAAAAAGTCTACTAATTTCACAAGTGTACAGGCAACCAATTTGGTTGTGGATGTTGCAAAAATGTCTCATGTAGTTGTACCAAGGGAAAAAGAAAAGAATGTAGCCTTGGAGGCTAGAAAAAAGATGTTAGAAGATAATTTGCAAGCAATAACTGGACTTTCCATTAAAGGACCTTCTCCTAAAGAAGTAACAAGGATGAAAATTGAGATTTCCACTTTTTATGTTGAGAATGAGAGATTAAAGGAAAAGCTACCATAGTCCATTAGGGATGATAACTAGGAAAAAGCAACAGAGAATGTAGTCTAATTCCTCATTGATATCAAATAAAATTTGATTTCAAGAACTTAAGAGGAGGTGTGAAGTGATTATTTAATGTTCTTGAAATTTTAGTATACCCATCTGTAGTGCCAAAGATTTCTGGCATGTTCTCTTTCTTATATGAAAAAGTTGATTAGGGGTTTGAAGTTTTATTTAGGAATATTTACCCCATGTCTCCTTCAAGATTTAGTGCTGAAATATGAATGGAGGTTCAAGGTTCTATCCAAATTGTTTTCAAAACATTAATTATACACAAAAGTGATTGGGGTGAAATCATCTAGTTTTTATGTTTTGATTGATTATGGGATGCCTTCTCTTTTTTATGAACAAATGGATGGAAAAAAGGTACTAAGGTCCCAAAGACCTTTCTTCCTTAGGAGGAAAAATTAAAATCCTTGGGAGATGTTTCACTTACAAGTATAAAAGTAGATGGAGATAGGTCATTGATTATTTTTTATATCTATGTAGAAGATTTGGTCACAATCTATCAAGGATGGATTAGATTTAGTAAGGTAAAGGCCAAAATAAATGAAAAAGATTACCTCCAACATCTTCAGTCTCTATAGTAGCTCAAGAGTGTTTGGTGATTATTTTTTTAACTGTAACCCTATGTTCCTGTGTTTTAAAATTTTGACCCAAGAAGTAGTCGTTGGCTTCCCACCAATTTTTGAAATTTTGAAAAGTTAAAGATATCGGTCTTATTTTGATATGGGATTAGTATGATCCTATCTAAAATATGATTTTCACTTAAAGAAGGAATTTTGACATCAGTTTGATCTAATTTAGCGAAGTAAATACACATATTTTAAGAAGAAAATTGCAAGTAGCTTGTTGTCATGAGATTCAAGAAGCCTTGGAAACCTCATCAACCTTTTCGTCAATTACTTGCTTTGAGCTTGTAGAAGGATATTTTAGAAGATGGCCGCACCAACTACTTCTTTGACTTGGAAAAGGAAGGAATGTTTGAAAAGTTGTTAGCAAGTCATTTAGTATTTTGTCTTTTAGCTAGATGGTGGTTACCTACTTCAATAAAAATATTATGTAAAAGGCCCAAAGCTTGTTCACTCCCTTGTATTATAAAAGGGAATTTAAAGCATTATTTTGAGTTTTCTAGTTGTTCAATAGGCTCTTAGTCAAAATTGTATACTTGTACGTTTAGTAGGTTAAGTACAAGAGTGTTTCTTGTTTTTGGATATACAATCCTTATGATAATATATTTTTTGTGATTTTTTTTGTAGTTTTAGAAACAACATGAAATCAATCATAATAATTTTCTATGTTGTCCTCTCATATATTTCTCATATTGAGTGAAATGAAAAATCAAGGGTTTTTGATTTCTCAATTGCTTCGAGTTTCTAATTGTATGAGTTATTTTTTAATATCTCTGAAGAAGAGATTTAAATATTTCTTAAAACACTTGTATGAGTCTCATATATATATGTATGATTATTGTTGAAGACACTTTTCATGATTATACTTGATCAATATAAGGTATTGAGTCAATGAATAAGTTATTTTTGGGTCTCTACTTCATGAGTTTTCATAATTGTATTCTTATGACTTTGTATAACCTAAATAAATCACCAATTTGAATTATCTCAGTAGCTTATAGTATATCTCAAAAATCCAAAAAAAATTTACTTTTCAAGTATTTCCTTTTAGTTTTCTAGATTTAGTGACTTAGTTTAGATGTTAGTTTGTTATCTTGGTCTAAAATCATCAAATCAAGCATATAACCAAAATAATTACAAACCTTTCACATGCCTGATTAAATATATAGAGAACATAATCTGTCATAATACCCACAAGAAAATATTTTAGTATCACAAGGGTATTATTAAGGAACTCACCTGCCCCGATCTAACAAAACCAAAAGTAGAAAGAGTTGTGATTAGCTTCTTATCCCTAATGTCTATTATATTATCCACCTGGCCCAATCTTCCAAGATTGATGAATATTTCATAGAATTTATCAGTTCACCAGTTGGAAATGTCAACATCTTTGTGTAGGGTTGACCTTATCACTAAGGAGTTCCTCTTTTTCAATGCTTTGAACAGTGTAAAATATGATGTGTGTTGCCACCATTAGGACACATGATGGGATATAACTCCCCCCTTTGAGGCCCACAACCTTCATGGTCCAATTAGGACCCAAGGTGGTCTTCTCAACCTTTGTCATGATTTTTGAGTCAAACCCTCTTCTGGGTCATACTAGGTATCCCTTGGTTGGCCTCTATGGGAGGCCCACTTAAACATCCACAAATGCATAAAATTTACCTATGAGGGAATCATTCACATGGTCCAAGATACTGGTTACTTCCCCTCAGTGTTCTATGGGGGATTTTCTCTTTACCATTTCTGGCCTACTTTTGGTAGATCCCCTACATCCCCAATAGGATGTGACTTTCCTCACTTATCAAAAATAAAATTTTAGGGAACTAAACCCTAAATCTATAGCACCTATTCTCTCTCCTCCTACTTTGAAATCTCCTAAGGCTTAACATTCTTCATCCTATGCTCCTTATTCATCAGGGACTTAGGGTAAGTGTGTGCCCCATGGGAAGCCTCCTTATTCACATTGGGTCTTGTAGCCTTTGGTGGTTCCTTCTGTTCCTACATCTACACCTAGTGCAAACAAAGGAAAGACACTTGTTTTGTTGAAATATAAGGCGCATCCACCTTTCCTTGTTCCCATTATCATAGACACATCTTTCCTTGTCATTTATGGTACGAGTAAGAGGTCTCCCATGACTACACCATCTCCTTTGGCACATATGCCTCATCTGTCTAGGGCATCCTTTATTCCTCCTACCACCTGTAGGGAAAATAAAGGAAGGGCACCCATGACTCAACTGATAGTGCTTATGTCAGTGCCACCTCCTACTCCATTGGTAGGGCCATCTTGTTTTTTGACAATGACATTGAAAATATCTCTTGTGAAGAAGGATACCACTCAACCCTCACAGGCTTCTCAGCCTAACCTGCATCTACATTAGAACCAACTTGTGCATGAGTGTAAGCATTGCTATTGGGAGAGGGCCCTAGTATGTGAGGCCATCACAAGGTTAGAGAGTGCATATTTTGAGCCCATGTCTTCTACTATCACTTCCACTCCCATCTCTTGATAAAATATCATGATTCTATTAATATGTTACAATATCATCATTGTTCATTTGATATTTATGGTTATCTATCACTTTTATCACATTTATTTTAATTTCTATGGAGGTGGAAACATCAAAGTAGGGATCTATCTGAGGCAAGTCTCCAAACAACCACCACAAGGTTAGAGGGCCCTAGCATGTGAGGCCATCACAAGGTTAGATAGTGCATATTTTGAGCCCATGTATTCTACTATCGCTTCCACTCATATCTCTTGATAACATATCATGCTTCTCTATTAATATGTTACAATATTATCATTGTTCATTTGATATTTATGGTTATCTATCACTTTTATCACATTTATTTCAATTTATATGGAGGTGGAAACACCAAAGTAGGGATCTATCTAAGGAAGGTCTCCAAACAACCACCCCAACACTTTGATTTATTTTGGTGTGTAGGTTCATGGAGAAATGAGTGTGAATCATAAACTTCATCAAACCTTAATTTTGGCATAACCTCTTTCCTCATATTTGTATTTTATAACTTATTTGTACTTTTCATCATATTCAATTATTTCTTTTGATTTTAGTTAGTTTAGTTTATGGTCATTTTAATAGTTTATTAGTTTCCTCATTGTCCAACCCATCCTTTGTACTCTATCCGTATGGGATGAATGCACACTATGTAATATTTGTCCCACATCCACACTCTTGTTCTCAACATTTTGCTTCTATTCATCTTAATTTATTTACATTTAATATCTTGGTTTAACAAAAATCCTCCATCATATTTAGTGTCTTGATCACCTAGGTCACTAGATCACTAGTAAAGTGAGGAGGTGCAAGGGATGGTTTATCTTTTGAGATTTTAATCAATCTTGAGGTTGATAAAATTTTCCTTCTCCATAATATGATTATGTCCAATCATCCCACACCATTTCCTAATTTCCATTCCAAATTTCTCAAGTTGCTAAGGTCAACTACAATGGATCGGGGGGTCTCCCCTCCATCCTTCAAAATAAATTTCAAGAAGGGACTCTTGCCTAAGTTTCACCATCGCAAGTCCACTATGATAGATCATCTTTCAGTTTCTATCCTTGTAACTAAGAAAGATTTGAACTCTCAAGTTATTCATTACCCCTATTGCAAAGGTCAGTGAGGAACCTTCTTTGAATCATTACCTCAAGTTGAGCCTCTTACATCCTACAAGGCATATATTTTTTTATTCTCTTGAGGATATTCTAGTATTGACAATGATATTCATAAGATCCCTCACTCTCGACTCAGTTAAGCTACTGGATGAGGAAATTGAAGCAACTTCAATCATGGATAGCTATGGGTGGGGTGTTTTGGGTTTCCATAGTAGTCGTACCATTACATTCACAATCTCCCTCCCTCTATAATCAATATTAGGACTCCATGAAGATTTTTTAGTGGACAATTTGTGTGAAAGTATCCGCTTTTACATCTATAGCTTAAAATGTTCTTATATGTGTTCCCATGTGCTTGTTTGTTAATGTTGTTCCCTTTTGGAAGACCCTTGTAATCTTTTGGTACTTATAAAAAAAATGGTTATTTATTGTAAAAATTATTCTATTTCTTATCATTTCTTGCATTTGTCATATATTGACTTTCAATATTTGCGGAAAATGCAAAGTGTGGGTGCATTTATGATTCCCTTCCAAGTTGACCCAATTTTGTATTTATATTTATATTTGTGTTCTCTTATTCAAATTCAAAACATGTCAGCCCTAATGAAATACCCATAAAATTAGTCTTATATTATATATATTTTTCACTCATATGGGTTTTAACACTGAATAATGAGATCCTTCATCTCTACTTTCTTGTTTGGATGTTGTGGATATCATGTGTCACCTATTGCGAGATGATATTCCATAGAAACATCTCATATGTTGACATGCCACAATGTCTCTTTTTCTCCTAGGAATGTCTCATGTTTCCCTCTAAGAAACACAATCTAGGGGGGTCTATTATATATTATAATTTGATTGTCATATTATTTGATTTTCTCTACATCACAAGTTTTCTAAAAATTTCTAAAGAGTGGTCTATTTGTGTACCTTTGTAGGGGCCAATCCACTTATTTATCAAATCTTTTTACCCTATCGTGTAGCCATCTATCTTTGCTAATTGTACCAATGTATCTTTTTTCCCTTATTGTGTGGCTATCTAGCATTACTACCCATACCATTTTTGTCATAATATCTTTTTGTTAGAATAAATGAGAGGGGGGTGAATCAATTATCCTCAGTCCCAAATACAAAATGTATAACTTCAAAAACAAATTTAGCTAATTTGGCAGCTTGGTAAACATAAATATAACACTGTCTATTATTTTACCGATTATCAGTTAATTGCTCATAGTGATTACCAACCAAATGAAATATGCAACATGTAAAGTATGATATCAAAACAATCACCACATGAAAACATAACATAAGAGATTTAACGTGGAAACCCTGTAAAGGGAAAAATCACCTGGGACCGGTAACCCAAAATATTTTCACTCTTCTAGAGTGAGCTCGGTGAAGAGCCAACCCTGTCAAAAGTTACAAAACACACTCTAAGGTGTGACCTTGTTAGAGGATTTAACACTAACAGTTATCGTCCAACCAACATTCACTATAGGGTTGATAGGATAACAATGTACATTCTATGAATGACATATAAGACTTTCATGTCTATTTAGTTAAGAGATTTATCTATTTACAATGGTTAAACTGTAACAATAGTTGATCTAATTACAATACAACTTGATTTTCAGATGTTTAGATCTAATTTAAGTCAATACAAATCCTTTGATCAATATATCTATTCAGTTCTTTCAACATTCAATAACTTACTATCACTTGGTAAAGCTCATTGACACTCGGTTAACTCTACAGTTCGGTTCTTCTTCAACCAATTTGATCAGGCATGCATGAAGCATTGTTCACATGATATCTCTATAGTCTCCTTCCTCCGATATCTCTTCCACAATTAAATCACTATCTCTTAAATAGACATGTAAATCATTTTCTTTTCATCCATTATATTTTGCCGCTTTATCTCCTTTGTTGATTTTGTCGCTTAAACCTTCCTCAGTAGTTGTGTCCATAACTCATTTTATTTCCATCCTTTAGATCTTCTTCAAATTTTTTTAGTCGTAGATCCCCGTAACAAACTTTATCTTTCACCTTGAAATCATACACTTTACAACTCATCAATTTATGCTGGCTAAACTAGTCATTTAGTTCTTTTGTCCATTCTCAGTTAATATAGAAATGCGTTGGTGAATACAACTTCAGTTGTAACTATGCTCGTCGGTATACACTACACTAGCTCTATGTACACTAGAATAATTCATTAACTGACCACACTGTATTGTAACATTTTGCTTCCTTCTTCATAAAAGATTAGTGCAACATAATCAAGTCAACAATATGAAGTCATAGACTCATCAATAAGTTACCCAAAGTATTCCTTATCCTCATCTATCATATCCATCTTCCTCAATGTATATATCTCGGTTCCTTATCTTTTCTCTCCACTTTACAGATGTATAGATGTTTGTAACTATCATGATAAGTACTGTCAAAACTAGTTGACATCAATAAAAATATAACCACTGATTCAATTATCTTACATAGCCATTCTGTACTTGGTGATCTCTAATCACTTGTAGTTCATCAATCAAGTCCTCAATCAGTTGTAGTTCATCAATCTCTCCCTTTGGCATTGATGACAACTCAAATAATATGAAATATACCATACACATACCAAACATGTATTCTACAACTATGTGAACAAATGTTGTAGCTCGGTAAGCTCTCCCTAGCTTAATATGTTTAATCACTACATTACATAATAGCATTAAACATGTAGACCTTCTTTTGTAGATTTGATTGTTTAACTCTTCTTAGATTCTTTTATGTTCTCAGCAACATATCTTCAATACTCTCCCTGAATTCTTCAAATTATCTCTCCTTTTAGTTCTCCCTTTGAACTTCTCTCTCTTAGATAGATGTTCCAATTGTGTTCTCCATATTGTTTCTTCATGTTCATATTGTTTATCTCTCCCTTTGACAACAATGCCAAAGAAGAAAAATAAAACATACAGCTCTTCGGTAGCTAAGTAACTCTCTGTTGTCCATACATTGTTTGCATCAAATATATCTCTGTATACTGATATGCAAATTTATGTTCTAACTCCTCAAATCTTAAATAACTTCAGACATAATCCAAAGTGTGAACTATGTTGCATCAACATGAATGTTATTTTGATAAGATTAGGTTGATGCAACCTCCAAATTACATTAGTGACCAATAGACAGGGGACAGACCCCAAGTCTAGTCCTCAAGTATTCAAAAGTATCTTTTGGTAGAGGCTTAGTAAATATGTCAGCAAGTTTCTCCTTTGATGTAACATATTCTAGTTTTACTTGCTTCTCCTATACCTATTCTCTTAAGTAGTGATACTTAATAGAAATATGCTTGGTCTTTGAATGCATTACAGGATTCTTTGAAATTTTATTGCACTTGTGTTGTCACAATATATAATCACCGGCTCTGTGATTACCTCATTCATTCCTTCTAACACTTGTTTGATATATGCAATATTTAAACAATTTGTAGCATCAAAAACATACTCTACTTTGGCAGTTGACTGAGAAATACACGGTTGTTTCTTACTTGTCCAAGTAACAAGTCTTTTACCAAAAAAAAATGCTCCTCCGATTGTGCTTTTTTTGTCATCTATATTTCCAGCCCAATTTACATTGGTGTAAACTCTAAGTTCAAACTTGCCTTCCTTAGGATACCATAACCCATAATCCTTTGTTTTCTTTAGATATCTAAGAATTATTTTTACTACAATCATATGTGAGTCCTTCAGACTAGCAGAAAATCTAGCAACTATTCCCACTGAATGTGTAATGTTCGGCCTACTATGTACTATGTACATCAATTTACCAATCATGGATCGGTACAATGTTTGATTTACCTCTATGGATTCATCATCTTTAGTCAGTTTATAGCCTATGACCATTGGTGTTCCAACTGGTTTAGCATCTTCCATGCCAAATGTTCTTAGTACTTCCTTTATATACTTTGATTGTGTGATGAATATACCATCATTCTGCTAAATAACCTACAATCCTAGAAAGAACTTAATCTCTCCAAACATTGACATTTTAAATTCTTTTCTCATCTCATCAACAAATGATTTACATACATTATCTTGTCCTCCAAAAATAATATCATCCACAAATATCTTAGCAATCGAAATAGTATCATCAGTATTTCCTTTCATATACAAATTGTTGTTTTCACTTGTTCTAACAAAACCAATACTTAACAAATAAGTATGCAACCTTTCATACCATGCTCTTGATGCTTTCTTTTGTTCATATAAAGCTTTGTGTAATCTACATACCATGTCTTTCTTGTCTGGATCAACAAACCCTTTTGGTTGTTCTATGTAGACTTCCTCTTCTAGTATTCCATTAAGAAAAGTAGACTTCACATCCATTTGATATACTTTAAATATTTTATGTTCTGAATATGCAAGTAACATTCATACTCCTTCAAGTCTAGCAGCAGGTACAAAAATCTCACCATAATCTATACCTTCCTCTTGTGCATATCCCTTGCATACAAGTCTAGCTTTGTTCCTTGTTACTTCTCCATTCTCATTTAGTTTGTTTCTGAAAATCCATTTAGTATCGATAACATTCTTATCTTTAGGCCTAGGTACCAAAGTCCATGTCTTGTTATTCTCTATCTATTCTATCTCTTCATTCATTGCGTTTATCCATTCTTCATTCTCCAATGCAACTTTAACATTTTTCGGTTCAAATTCACAAACTAAGCATGTACCTTGTCTAAACTTACTTCTTGTCATCATGCCAGCTTGCTTGTCTCTAATGATTTGGTTCTCAGGATGATGTCTTCTAAAAAATCTTGCCAACACATGATTTCTTCTATCTTGTTCATTCTGTTCATGTTCATTTGCTTTCTCGGTAGGTCCTTCCTAATTGTTAGTTTATCCTTGTTGTTCCTCAGTGTTCTCTTCCTGGTGCTTGGTAGGCTATGCCTATGGCGTCAGTAGGGGCTCTGGATGTTCAATGTAAGTGAATCTACCATAATATTTTGGTTCTTTAGTGCTTTCTTCACTATTCTTAGTATCAAACTCATCAACCCTGACATTAGTACTTTCAATCATTTTGTTAGTCACTTTATTTAGACACTTATATGCTTTGGTTTTAGTAGAATATCCAAGAACTATTCCTTCATCACCTTTAGAGTTAAACTTTCCATTTCTTTCATCTTTTAGAATAAAGCATTTTCTACCAAAATTTTTGAAGTAACTTACAGTCGGTTTGTGACCAAACCATAACTCATAGGGTGTCTTGTTTGTGTCCTTCTTCAGTTGTACTCAGTTCAAAACATAAACAGTTGTGCTAACTACTTCTCTCCAGTATGTCTGGGGTACATTCTTTTCTATCATCAATGTCCTTGCACAATCTACAAGTGATCTGTTCCTTCTTTCAACAATACCATTCTGTTGTGGTGTCCTTGGTGCAGAAACTTGTCTTTTTATTCCATGCTCATTACAATAGTTAGTAAATTTATCATAAATAAATTCACCACCTCTGTCAGACCTCAAGAATTTTAGTTCCTTACCAGTTTCTATCTCTACATAATGAAGTATCTATCTCCATAGTAGCTCTGTGTTCTGATGGGAGCACATAAGTCGGTGTGAACTAGCTCCAAAATTCTCTTTGTTGAATAATCTTTTCTCTTAAAACTAGATTTTGTCATTTTACTCTTTTGACATCCATGGCACATAACATGATCAGGCTTTGCTAGGCTAGGAAAACCTCTAACCTTTTTCTTTCTATTGATTTTAATCATGTTATCAAAGTTTACATGACATAGCCTTTTATGCCATAACCACACATCCTCATTTTTCATCATTAAACAAGAAGACTTTGCATTATCAAGATAAAAAAAATTACCTTTCGATTGTGCTCCTATTCCAACAAGTTTTCCATCATCATCAAATATTTTTACCTTTTTGCTCTCAAAAGATACTTGGTGACCTGGATTGTTAAGTTGTGCCACACTTAGTAGATTGTAGTTTAGTCCTTCTACCTAATAAGCATTATCACATCTTAATCTATCATTTATCAATATAGTTCCTTTTCCTCTAACCATACAAGGTGTATCATTACCCATTTTCACAGATCCTCCATTATATTGCTCAAGATGACTAAATTTTTCTACATCACCAGTCATATGATGTGTACAACCACTATCAATATCCATGTATCATTTTTATTAACCTTAGAAATAAGTGTTGTCTCTACATACCTTTCTTCTTCCTCAGAATCATCCTTCATTGCAACAAATACTACCTCCACATCTTCATCGGTGTCAGTATCAGTGTCATCTTCCTCAGCAATGTAACACACCTTCTTTCCTTTGTCATTGTTGTCTCGGTTATCCCTATTGTAATGTTGGTAACTTCTGTTGCTTCTTCTCCCATAGCTTCCTTCACCAGATCGATCTTTGTTTCTATCATCATCTTTCCTGTTTGGACATCTAGCAACAATATGACCAACTTCTTTGTAGTTAAAACATGCTAAAGGTAACTTACCCTTATATCTACCTTTACCTTTAGGTAATCTTCTAGCCATAAGAGCTTCAAGCTCATCATCAGTATTACTGTCATTATCATCTCTATTGCTTCTACTACTAGACTTACCGATCTTTAGAGAAGACATAAAAGTAGATTCAATAGACGGTACAACACTATTATCAAAGTTGTTCAGCTCAAAAGTTGTTAGTTTACCAATCAGATTGTCAAGAGTAAGAGTACTGCTAGGTGCAGACCTCATTTCATGTATAGTAGAAATTCTGATTGCATAAACAGGCAATAAGGTTCTCAAGATTTTTCTTACCACTGTATCTTCTTCAATAACTCCACCGGATCCTCTGATAGAATTAACTACCTCCTTTAGTTAGTTTTTATACTGCACAATGTTTTCTCCCTCTTTCATTTTCATATCATCAAATCTTCCTCTTAAACTTTTAGCTCTGGCTCTTTTCACATTTGCATCACCACTATAAACTTGAGTAGGTTTATCCCACATTTCCTTAGAAGTAGTGCACAATCCTTGACATCTTCAAATTCAACATCAGACAGAGCAACACATATCTCCATCATAGTAATATTATGCTCATGTCTATCTCTTAACTGATCAAGAGTCAATGGTCTCATAGGCTGTGCTAAGTAGCCATTATCTAATAGAGTGAGGGAAGAATTTCCAATACCAGATATATGTAGTCTCATTCGGCTTTGCCATATTGTAAAGTTGTCCTTGTTTAGCTTTGACACTTTCTTCTTATACATTTTGTGATATTTATGTTGAAGTCTTTAAAACTCTGTTCCAAGCAACCAATATGCTCTGATACCAATTGTTAGAATAACTGAGAGGGGGGGGGGGGGGGTGAATCAGTTATCCTCAATCCCAAATACAAAATGTATAACTTCAAAAACAAATTCAGCTAATTCTACAGCTCGGTAAACATAAATATAACACTGTCTGTTATTTTACCGATTATTAGTTAATTGCTCATAGTGATTACCGACCAAATCAAATATGCAACATGTAAAGTATGATATCAAAACAATCACCACATAAACACATAACACAAGAGATTTAACATGGAAACCCTGTAAATGGAAAAACCACCTGGGACCGGTAACCCAATATATTTTCACTCTTTTGGAGTGAGCTCGGTGAAGAGCCAACCCTGTTAAAGGTTACAAAACACAATGTAAGGTGTGACCTTGTTAGAGGATTTAACACTAATAGTTATCATCCAACCAACATTCATTATGGGGTTGACATGATAACAATGTACATTCTATGAATGACATATAAGACTTTCAAGTCTACTCAGTTAAGAGATTTCTCTATTTACAATGGTTAAACTATAACAACAGTTGATCTGATTACAACACAACTTTATTTGCTGATGTTCAGATCTAATTTAAGTCCATACAAATCCTCTGATCAATATATCTATTCAGTTCTTTTAACATTCAATAACTTACAGTCACTCAGTAAAGCTCATTGATGCTCGGTTAACTTTGCAGTTCAGTTCTTCTTCAACCAGTTTGATCAGGCATGCATGAAGCTTTGTTCATGTGATATCTTTGTAGTCTCCTTCCTCTAACATCTCTTCTACGATGAAATCACCGTCTCTTAAATATACATGTAAACCATTTTCTTTTCATCCATTAGATTTTGCCGCTTTATCTCCTTCATTGATTTTGCCGCTTAAACCTTCCTAGGTAGTTGTGTCCATAACTCATTTTATTTCCATCCTTTAGATCTTCTTCAAATTTTGTTAGTCGTAGATCCCCGTAACAAAGTTTATCTTTCACCTCGAAATCATACACTTTACAGCTCATCAATTTCTTTCAGCTAAACTAGTCATTTAGTTCTTTTGTCCATTCTTGGTTAATACAAAAATGCGTCGGTGAATACAAGCTCGGTTGTAACTATGCTCGTCGGTATACACTACACTGGCTTGGTGTACACTAGAATGCTTCATTAACCGACCACACTGTATTGTAACATTTTGCTTCCTTCTTCATAAAAGATTAGTGCAACATAATCAAGTCAACAATATGAAGTCATAGAATCATCAATAAGTTACCCAAAGTATTCCTTATCCTCATCTGTCATATCCATCTTCCTCAATGTATATATCTCGGTTCCTTATCTTTTCTCTCCACTTTACAGATGTATAGATGTTTGTAACTATCATGATAAGTACTATCAAAACTAGTTGACATCAATGACAACATAACCATTGATTCAATTATCTTACATAGCCATTCTGTACTCGGTGATCTCTAATCACTTGTAGTTCATCAATCAAGTCCTCAATCAGTTGTAGTTCATCACTTTCCCTATCATACAACTATCTAGCCTTTTCTACTTACATCAAGATGATTAAAGTTTCCCTATATTATGACTATCTAGAATTTTCTACTTGTATCAATGCATTTCTAAAGTTTGAATATTGTTCATTCACCTAGCTTTTGCTACGCACATAATTTTACTCAAAATTTCCCTATTGTATGGATATCGAGAATAATGTAACTTTCTATACATATTGGTGTGTTATTAGTGATCTATCTTTGTTTCTTATCATTATATCTCTTTCATCCATCATGCTTTTCTTCAACTTGCATGTTGGATGGGATCTTGTGAAAATTTTGGGCTTTCCCTGGGGGCAATAAGCTAGGTAAGTTTTCTCTACTTCAGCTTGCATCTTTGTTTATGGTATTCTTGCTAAAGTGGGGGCAAATTGCAACATTGTAAAATTACACCTAGTGAAATTTACCAAATTATGTGATGCTCTTACCTTAGTTGAAAAATAAAAATTCCATATAAGCCTCCACATCAACCCTCCATTTCCCTTGTCCTTTTTTCCAAGATTCTTGACCAGATGACCTAGTAGCACAAGACACGTGGACACATTGTAAAGACGTTTGTCTGGTCATTATGTTAATAATAGTTTGTTAAAATGCCAGTATGTAAGTTGTCTCAATACAAAATTATTGCACTGACTACTTTCATTAACGATTCTTAGAATGTTCTCTTGAGCTCATTGTTGTATTGGAACAACAGTTTGCAAAAACTTCTTAATCTTCACAATGTATCGACTTCGTCACCATTTTCGCCTTGTCTTCACTCCATTGAACTATGACTTTGTGGCTTTGAATGGGAGTCTCTCACCATATCTCATTATATATTTTGTTAAGCATATCATATCATTCTTATCATAGTCTTGTTATTTTTGGTTATCTATCATTGTTTATTATCTCCCAGTTATCTATTGTGGACACCTTAATTTGATTAATTACATTAATTGAATTTACATTTATTGGTTAAATAATTATATATTATTTAAGTAGTTAATGTCATCCCCTTGCGAAATTAATTTAATTGATTAAGCTATAACCCTATCAATTAATTAATAGAAACCCAAAATTATATATTATTTAAGTAGTTAATGTCATCCCCTTGCAAAATTAATTTAATTGATTAAGCTATAACCCTATTAATTAATTAATAGAAACCCAAAAATTTAACTAATTAATTAACCACTTTCCTCTATTAAATAAAATTGACTACTAATAAAATATTGAAGTGTACACACACATATATAGGTACTTTATAAAATTGATTACTATATTAGAAATGAAAATATTGAGCTTGTCAATTTAACTTGAATTTAATAATTGTATAAAATTGTGTTATCAAAATGATATATTAACTATTTATTATGATAATAAATCTATGATTGGAAAAAATCAATTTTGACTTACAACTTATCTTGCCACAAAAGATTTGATTGAGCTAAAGTTTTGAAGAGTTAGTAACAAATTTATTGACTTGTTTACTAAAGAATAAATATTTACAAATTTATACATAACAACAAAACTAGATAGATGAACATCAAATATGTGTGTTCATGTGTCACTTCCCCTTATTTATCAAATATATATTTTGTTGATAAATTATATGATACTTTTTTTTATCAATAATAAATTAAATGACATTGAAGTACTAGTTATGATGAGTGTACATTGGTTTTTAGGCATGGTTATTTCGCTGTGTTATAAACTAGTTATGATTTTTATTCTAGCTATGATAAGTACTTCTTGTGAGCTACACAAGCTTATTTATTACCATTTAGTTATTGTCATTGGATATTGAGTTGAGGTGGTATTTATGTCTTTATGTGGTATCTTTAGCTATTGTTCCCTTGATGTTTTAGTTTTACTTTTTAATCCTTGTGAAATGTATACAAGTGGAAGAATGTTATGAAAATGTGCATCGTTTACCTTTCATAATGTTATTAACACATTTTATATTTTCACTCAAAGATCATATGATATCTAATTCATTAAGGATTCTAAGTCTATAGTTGAAGCCTTATAGTTCTTAAGCACATGTTATTCCTTATCAAAATGATGTTTCCTCTTCTAAATTAATTTGAATACTACTAAACCTTGAGCACCTTTCTTCATGTGAGTCCTACCAACCCATTAAATTTGTTATGCTCTTCTCAAAATCTCCCCATTCAATTTTTTTTTATCAAACTAAATAATATATGTGTTTACAAATTTTAAAGGCCCTACTCAAATAAAATACATTCGATACTTTTGTGGTAGACCTCAAGTATGATTTATCTCTATATAACTAACCTTGCAAGTGGGTTAGAGTTAACTATAGATTTGATATTCATTATTTAAATATGTGAAGTCTATATACCATAAAATTAAGTTGTGTTAAGATTAGGGTATGTTTGGTTGTTGGAATTAAATAACATTGGAATTGTCAAGTTCCAATATTTGACAATTCTAGAAGTTTTAAATCTAGAAAATGGTTTTTGGAATATGGATGGAACCGTTTGGTCACTTGGAATTCATAATGAGAGGATGGAAAATGTTGTTTGTATATGGATTTAAAAATATTATAAATTTTAATTCCCATTTAAGTGGAATTGGAATTGATTTTTCAATTTCACCTATTTAGATGGAAGATTCAAATGTTGGTTTTGGGGGTAAATGAGAATTAACAAATCCCTATTCAATTTTCATGTTTTGAACACAAACATTGAAAATGTCAATTCCAAGATTTGACAGTCCCAATTCCAGTCTAATTCGAGCAAACAAATGGGCCTTAGAGTTTAAAGAATATGTTTGGTTGATATAAAGTATATAATTTCATGGTTATCTAATCATGGTGGCTAATAGTAATATATTGATGATCTTGCAACTTATGTGTACCAACCAAATCCAAGCATATAATAGTTTAACACATGGATTACTTGGTCCTACTTAGTACATGTAGAATTTTTAACTTATGATAAGCTTTGATACGTAGAATTCTAAAGAAATGGCACAATGCATGTCTAGGGCAATGCCAAAAGTAAATTTTCCTTTGAATTACTTGTCTCCTATTGGTGATTCTTAGGAATTCTTGTCTATAATTTGCCAATGATATTACAAATATCTACAAGAAGTTAGGGCACATAGTTCCATTTTCACTAGGACCGTGTGCATATAAATACATTATTTGATTGTGTAGACAATAATTTTGAAGCATCAAAAATTGATCTTCCAATTAATTCCCTTATGATCGATACCAACACTTGGAGACATCTGGAATTAATCGCGTTTCTAGAAGTCTAATCAAACCGCCTGCTAATGATAAAGGGATGAGATTGTACCCATGTTTATGGAATTCTTTGCAGCAATGCCCTGGGCTCGCCAACCCAAAAATTCCACCCAAAACATCTTGGAGACATCTAGAATTAATCATGTTTCTAGAATTCTAATCAAACCACCTGCTAACAATAAAGGGATGAGATTGTACCTACATTTTTGGAATTATTCGCAGCAACGCCTTAGGCCCGCCAACCCAAAAATTCCACCTAAAGCCCCTTACTTTCTCAATAGAAAAAATGCCTCTAACCTCTTTAAAATTTGTGCTAATCAATGGTATAAATAGCCTACCAGGTGGCTTGTAAATTTTCATGACCCACCTTGTGACACTCCTAGCTTTCAGAACTTATGCGTCGCTTTGATTTTGTTGACTTGGTTGATAAACCTCAACTTATAAAGTTAATTTGAGTCGAGACTGATGGCTCCCACCCACGACACAACTAGGGCTTCCGTAGCCTCTACTGTCACCATTTCTATTGCAGACACTGCTATCTCCAGTGGCCTTGCAGCTCTAGGTCGTGTGGGGAGTGCTGATTTCTCCTTGCAGCCCATGCTTGCTGTATTACCTAAGGACCCACCCCTCTCCTCTAGTAGGGTTTGATTTTCTAGGGCGGTTGGGGATGTCAAACCTCCTGGTGCAACTTTCCCTTCTGTGTCTGCTACAGCTACTCCTAGATGTTCTTCTTAGCTCAAGCATGCAACCTCTCAGATGCCAGCTTTTGGTCTCAGAGGTGTTGCCCCTCTCCGAGTCTCTAACCCTCTAATCATCCCTCTAGATGATGAGGTTGTGAAAGATATTGATGCTGCGTCTTTAGTATTCATGGATCATGGTCTCATCTGTAGGTTCAAGGGATTTTGGCCAAGCCTCCCGGATTTGCATGCTTGGATCACCCACTAGTGGGAATCCATTATTTCAGAAATAGTTCACATATTTCTCTTGCAAGGGGTTTTTTCATAGCTAAGTTTGAGAATCCAATTGACAGGAAACTGATCCTTTGCGATCACTTTTTTAGTTGGGATGCCAGGTTCATGCTCTTGGTGAAGCCTTAGCACCCTGACTTTGATGCCTCTATAGAGACTTTCTCAAAGGTTCCCACCTGGGTGAGGTTTCCCAACCTCCCTCTTCACTTTTGGGTTGATTCTTTGTTCGAGGCTATGGGGGAGGCTCTTGGAGACTTTCTGATGGCTAACGAGGAATTTGATGATATTCTTCATTCCACATATGCAAGGATTCTGGTTGATTTGGATTATTCCAAGGGTCTTCTAGAAAAGATAAAGCTACAACATCCTAAAGGATCCTGGATTCAATCCTTGGATTATGAAGGTCTCCCTTTCAGATGCAGGAGATGTTTTAAAACTGGTCACTTAGCGGATCAATGTGGATTGGAAAAGGTTAAAAAATCTGCTTCTTGGTGGAAGGGAGCCTCCTCCCATCACTACTCTATAGTGAAGGCCTCAACTTCTTGAAGCTTTTCTCAGGTTGTTTCTTCTTCTCAGAAGACTTCTGAGGCCCCTGCGCCTCTTGTTACCACTTCTAGCTCTCCCCTGAGAGATGCATCCTTCCTTGGTTCTTCGATTAGTTCAAATTCAATTGTTTAGGTCTCTGTTGGTTGTGAGGCGTCTGTCCCTCCTATTGACAATGCTTCGTAGGATCACGCTAGATCGATTGCTATAGACTCCTCTCTCATCTCAACTTCTCTTGATACTCGTGGTCCTATCTTGGGACAATATCTTGATTCCCCATTTTTGGGTGCCATGGTTCTTGATTCGATATCTTGGCAAGATTTGGCTAAGAAAGCGAAAGATGGGTAGACTTCTGTTAAAGGAAAAAAAAGATATAAACATCTACCCTCTTTTGATATATCCCTCCATTCCCAGAAGGGAGAGAAATGATCTATCTCTGCGGTTGGTAGGCTCTTTGCTGACCACTGGTAGTATCAGAGCTACTAATTAAAATTGAAATATCTTTCTTGCAGCGGCTTCTTTAGTCAGGGTCCCAGTTTCCTTCTTCTGGTACCATTTTTTCTCCAGGTTGTGGGAGCCTGTAGCAAAACCCTTGTTGTGGTCTTGATCTGATCCTTTTTTGAGTGTTATTTTGAAAATCTTACTTGACTAAAATGTACAGGGTTTCGGGGCCCCTTCAAAACTTGTTTTCCTTTAATAAAAAACTTATGACTATGTGCTTGTGGTCTTAATGATTTTCTTAGATTTAGACCTTTTAGTCGATATGTTCCTAGATTTTGACTAAATAGTCAGTACTTTATTTTGATATACACGGTCATATGTGACAATGTCTATTTTCATTCCATTTATGATGTTATTTATTATGGTGATTACTTTTGATGATACCTTATTTTGATACTGTAATTGTTGCTTTAAAGTTACGTGTTACATGCATATGTGTTGAATTGTGATGCAAAATAAAATGAAATTTAATGATGATTTCATTGATTATGAGTTTATGATTACTAACCTATTGATGTCACCTCGAGTGTGTCTAAGGTTTCACAAGATGAAGGCGAGAGTGTGGTTGAGGTAGAGGAGGTTAGCTCCTCGACAATGTTGGGTTTGGCAAATCTGGTTACACACACTGCTTAGAAATAGTGTGTTTTTATTGCTCACCTTATCTCTATATGATAATACTTTTTATGGCAAATGTAACTACATTTTAGGTTAAAGAATTTTATTTCTAGCCTTTATTCCATAATGATCGAATTTCCATGTAATAAGATTAAACAAGTTTAATCCTTAAAGTGTATAGTATATTGTTGTTAATTATTGATAAATGAAATACTTCTCACTTCCTCTTCAAAACTAGTCAATTTAATTTAATATTATTTCAATGTTGTGTGACTACAAGATGTAAGTTTTTTTTTTTTTTTAAAAGGATAAAGAAATTAAACTAGTCTAGGAACCGTGACTTGTCTTGCACTGAGCCATAAATGTCATCGGACTTTTCTAGTGCTATAGAATCTCACGACGATGTCATAAGGGTAACGGATATGATGCCTGAACTTGCTCTTTGTTTTGTCATCGCTGCATGTGAGTTTGGTTTCAAACCGTATTTTCAGTACCAAATTAGGATGGGCCCCAATTTGAATAACTGCTTAAATCAGTACAAAATCGATAACTATTTAGATAGATAACTTTGCATTTTTTGTTGTTTTCAGAAAATTGTATTTTAGTAATGTTTGACATGAATTGTCTAATCTCTGTTGAATTAGAGTATATAATCTCTAATTAACCGTATTCTCATTTAAATTGGAATGGAAGTATAGTGGACTCCGAGCGGTTTTAAATATAGGTATGTGTTATCTTAAGTCTCAAACTAAACATTTCAGAATTTTGTATTAGATTGGAATTGAATTCTTAGGTCAATCTTTGAACTAGAATGCTGAAAAACATGACTTAACTTCTTTAGCATTTAAATTAATTATTTTCTTCATTTATCGTGGAGAGTGCTAGCTTTTTGAATTGTAAATTGTGGAGATGTTAGCTTTGCAAACCTGTAAGTTTGTTAATTATTCAATCTTTTCCTTTGAAGATCTTCCGAATGTTGGTGTTAATGCTGTCAAAAGAGGAAATACGAAGAATGTTATGTTAAGTTTTTGGATGGCATGTGAATGGAAATGAAGTTTAATTGCATACTTGAACTTTTCAATCGAGAGAATTGTTTTCTCCATGATTGTGATAGGGAATTGCTTTTCATTTTTGTGTGAGAATATTAATTATGGAAGGGTGTTGAATGTGGATAATTAGGGAAGGGTAGGAAATGAAAATGTTGTACTTTTTTTTCCATCTGCTAGTAGAATTATGGTGTAAAAATGTTTTGGCCAAATCTATTTACTTGCACATGTCTTATTTTATGGTTATATATATCTCTCTACCAAATCCGCGAATATGTTCTACTTTAGGCATATGTGCATGTAGTTAGTTTCATGACTACACTAGCTCCATCTGATCCTCCAGTTCTGAGTTGCTAGGCTTCTCAAGCAGGGTCGTTGCGTTCTTCATTTCAGGAAGAATCCTAGGGGAGCTAACCACTTTGTGATTGGGCAGAAAAGCGCCCGAGTCACACTCCCCTCTCGAAATAGTAGATGGATAGATGTTCGATGGCTTAGGAGACATGGACATGTAGATGGACAGAGGTCCAATGACATATTTGTTTCATGTATATGATTCCTACATGGTCTTGTACTTTATTGATATACTCATTGATCTATGTTGTATTGGATGTTCTATGTGCAGGTCGACATCCTTTCCTTGATCTTTGATGTGTGACATACTTGATGTATCTGATTTCATATTTGATGTATTGATGCTCGACGTATAGGTCAACTTCCATGATGTAATTGATCGTATTTATTGTAGTCATGTGATGACATTTTGTGTGTGACTACTTGGTCAACACCTTGCTTATTAAATTCATATGTTGTACATTCTTAATTTGATGTGTAGGTTGAATTCATGTAAAAATTTACCTATTTATGGAATGGAATCACTTGGTTGACTAGACTATGTGTTAGATCAACTTTGACTTTTATATTCAACTTTTCCACATTTCATGCTATTTTCTTATGTGGCATTTTGAGAAAAATGCAGTACTTACTTAAATTAACCAAGTGAATTCTTAACACAATTAATGTTTTTAGTTGCACAGGTATTCAATGGTTGATGCTTTGGGTTTCTGCTTGTTTTTAGTTTCATACATGTTCAATTGTTGATGGTTGCTTTTTGGCTCCACATATATTCAATGGTGGATAGATTTATCAAGGTGTCTCAAGTGGCTCTTATGGCCTTGACTCTGCTTGATTGTGTTTAAGTGTGCCTCACAATTCAAACACTACTCATGGAGGCTTGAATGACAAGACCCTCATTTGCCACTATTATTTTTGTTGGAATGCTCAGATTGATCAAGCAGGAAAAATCATTAGTCTACTCATGGCAGTCAGGAGGCATAGGGAGCATTGGAATTGGAATTGGAAAGACATTGTTGTAATACCCCAAAAATGGGCTATAAGTTCATTAACCTCCTATATCATCAAATCATATGAAATCGACATCAAAGTCCTAATCTAAGGCACATCTAAACATCATCAAATCTAATTGATTATCTTAAATTTTGCATCGGAGAATATTCCTAGTAATATTCCTAATTATCTTAATTTTCTTTAATTTTATAATTATTTGGCAATAAATCACATTTATCCTAAAGTTTGATTAATTGAATATTTTCATATTTAATTAATTAGATTTAATATTTGCCACTTAATTGTGTAATTAAATTTAATTATATCTATTATTAATTGTATTATTTAATTTTGACAATAAATCAAAATTCCTATCTTTAATTGATTAAATTCTTATTTAATTAATTAAAGCAAGTTGTCATTATTTAATAATATAGTTTTTAATAAAAGTTTGATTAAATAATTGATTAACCCATAAATCAATTGTTTTATTTTTAAAATCAGTTAAGTTGGAAATAAATCACTTTATTATTAAATTAATTCATAAATAAAACATGCACAATCATAAAAGCAGACAACTATCAATTATCAATTAAAGCTAAACTCTATTTTGAGTTAAAACTTAGCTTTTGCATGTTTTTGTGAGTTAATTATCTTTTATTTAAAAATAACTCAAAAATCAAGTTGAGTTATTTGAGTGATTTATGGCTTTTTCCCATGCACCTCCAAAGCCCTGGATTTCTATAAATTAAGGCTTCAGCTCTTCACAGATCATCTCATATTTTGCACAATCACGCTGGAGAATTGGAATTGAAGAATCAAAGCTCTTGCGAATCGACATCTTTGTGAGATCAATCTTATTTTTGCATTCATATTACATATCATTGTTAGATTCATAGCATATCAGTTTTCAATAGCATTCATATCATATCAGTTTTTATCATTCTTATTGCATAGAAAATATAAAAAATATAGATTAATTGCATTTATTCCATATCTAGAATTGCATTCAAATCCTTCATTTAGGTGTCGTCTAGGTCACTGATCTCGATTACAATCTGAGAACATTAATCTCGCACCTATTAGAAGGCAGTAAATCGCTTGGTTAGATAGCTTTCAATTTTGCACGATTTTGATTATCACTAACCTCTAATGTTTTACTGAGTGTTGTGTTTACAGATCAGGTATAATTTTCACACACACAATTGTCATCATCTTTCTTTGGATTCTCGTATCTAATTTGGTTTTATGTATGAGCTATCCCCTTCTCGGAGTGTGAAAGCATTAGAGAAATACTTTTCTACATTCTTGTCTGATTTGTCTTGTTCATGCAGTGTTGTAGATCTATTTGTGAAATTTACCTTAAGTTGTTTTAGTGTTGCGCCAGATTTTAAAGAACTGTCAGAATTTGAAAATATTCGATTTTGCCTTTCTTATTTTTCTATTAAATTATATGGTAATTGTTATGTTTTCTCTCCCTCAATATCACTATTCAAAAATTATGTATTTTTAATTGTGGATAAGAAATTCCATTTGTTTTCTAATAATAGAGAAGTAAATGATTTCATAATAATTATTTTCAGCAATAAAAGATATTTAAATTTATAATTATGTAACTTAATCTAAAAAATAGATAAAAAATTAACATAGATAAGTAATATTGAATAATTAAAATTTATAGAGAGATAGCGAGAGAATGATGATAGGAGCCAATTGAGTATTGAAATTTGACAAGTCTAAAAAAGTTATAAGATCTCTTGAAATCTAGAATTTGTATTATGACTCTTAGATGTTAGGATTAACAAGATAGAAATAACAAACATAAACACAAACACAACAAGTGCCACGTTGTGGCTAGTACTTGCCTTTAGTTGTAGTTTGTATTAGCATATAATTTTTAAAAATTTAAACTAAATAATTATTTAAATTTATTTAATCTATTATTAGGTTAGGTTAAATATTTAGTTTATAGTTATGTTAAAGTTCAATTAGAAATATAATTAATTCAAACTTTAATTTATATGTAAAATATTTTTTGACCTTTTTAATTTTGTCATAATTGTAATTTCAATATTAAATGTCTATCTAATTCAAATTTTAATAAATTTACTAGAATTATAAATATATTTTAATTAGTTATAAAATATATAATTTGAATGACATATAATGATTTGCATATATTTACTCAGTTTAAAATATAAATATTAAATGAATGAATTCATAAATATAATATTATTATTATTTTTTAAATAATAAAGAGGTAATATAATTGACTTAGTTTTATATATTTGATATTAAAATATAAAAATAAAAAATAATAATATATAATTTTATATTAATTATTATTTTAATAATAAAAAATTATAATAAGAAAATAAAAAATTATAATAAAAAAATTATAATTAATTTATAAAAAAATCAATTAAAATAAAGTACAATACAATATAACACTCTTCTATTCTTTTATTTTTAAAATCGTGACATTTATTTCTAATATGGAGCACGTCTTGGCTTAAAAAGTACTTTAAAAAATGGAGAAGAAACAATCATTCTTAAAAATCTATGTTCAAATCTATTATCCAATCATAATGAGGAATTTTTTTTTTAGAATTTAAAAGCTTAAATAACATGCATGCAAACTTTACAATAATAAAATAAATTTGAAAAATAAAAAATAACTTACTTATTATCATTGATTGGTATGATTGTTTTTAATAACTAGTTAACTAATAGAATCCAAAATTCATTACAATAGTACTATGCCTTACCGAAAAGTAATAATAATAGAATAAATGATTTTCTCCATAAAATTTTACTTTTGTTTAAATTATTTTCTTTCACAAACACAAACACAATAATAAGATAATCTTTTTTTAAAAAATTATTCATGTTTCATGAAAATACGTAAAATTTAAATGAAGTTAAGTCTAATACGAAAGAGAAATTCCTTGAGTGTGGGTGCCACTTGATTTGACTCCCATTCGAATTTAGTGAGAGATCAGCTGTCGTCGTGGATGTGACAGGGTTAAAGGAAGGATCCTGACGACTCAAAGAGGACAATCTCCTCATATGCACGAGAACTGATTCTGACAGATTGATTCAGAGTGAAACGAACGAAAGTATTAAACGGTGTGGATGGCACCAACATTGTTGGGATGAATCTGCGCCTTTAAATCTTTGACAATCTATGACGTAAGATTCAGAATGAAACGAACGAAAGTATTAAACGGTGTGGATGGCGCCAACATTGTTGGGATGAATCTGCGCCTTTAAATCTTTGACAATCTATGACGTAAGATTCAGAATGAAACGAACGAAAGTATTAAACGGTGTGGATGGCGCCAACATTGTTGGGATGAATCTGCGCCTTTAAATCTTTGACAATCTATGACGTAAGATTCAGAATGAAACGAACGAAAGTATTAAACGGTGTGGATGGCGCCAACATTGTTGGGATGAATCTGCGCCTTTAAATCTTTGACAATCTATGACGTAAGATTCAGAATGAAACGAACGAAAGTATTAAACGGTATGGATGGCGCCAACATTGTTGGGATGAATCTGCGCCTTTAATCTTTGACAATCTGTTTGCCTTCTTTTTTCTTTCATCTAAACTCTATAAATTCGATGGCATTGAGGTAATTGAAAGCCAAATCAAGTTGCTTCTTGACTCCAGTTAGATCCCATGGAGTTGTCTCTGCGGGAATGCATTCAAGTGTGTCTGGCAATTCAAACACTACTGATGGTGGCCATGCTCTCTGGAGGCTTGAAGGCCGACGCCCTCATCTGCCACTATGCCGGGGCAGTTCTTGTTATTTCCACCATTGTTTTTGTTGGAATGCTTGTCTTGATTGGAGGAAAAATCAGTAGTCTGCTCCTGGGAATCGGGAACCAGCAGCCTCAGGAGAATGTGAGGTTATATTTTTCACGTTTGAGGGAGCATTTGAAACGCATTCTTCAGCTCATGGGGCTCAGGAGGCAAGCGCAATATCCTTTCTCTGAAAATCTGAGGTCATACTTTTCTCGCTTGAGGAGGCATTGGAATTGGAAAGACGTCATCATCATCTTTATCTGCACACTCATCTCAGGAGTGATTTTAACTATGGCCTATTTACTTCCCCAAGTGTGCTATTGAGACATTTGTCTATGTTCTTGTTTCTATTGAGACGTTCTGCTCGGTTACTAAAGAAGAAAAAAGGAAGGCGGGCTATTGTTGATGGAGTGCTGTAGATCTATTTATGATTTTTACATCCTCAAGTTTTTTTTGAGTGCTGCAGATTTAAAATTTATCAAAATTTGGAGATATCTGATTTTACCTTTGTAATGTTTTTTATTGAATATTATGGTTATTGTTATGTTTTCTTTCCTTCACTGTGACTATTCAAAATTATCAAAGTTGTGCCTTTTTAATTGTGGATAAACAAATTCTTCATTTTATAATAGATAGATCAATAAAATTGATGAACTTTTGGCTCCGTCGTAACTTGCCATGGGGTTTTTGCACAGCAAGCAATCTTTTCATTTGGGTAATTTTCTTAAACTCGTCTGACACTATTTTTTTTGCAACTCAGAGATTTTAGCTCCATGTAGAATGATTTGTCTTCACATTGTTTATCCTCTTGTTCTGTGAAAACTTACAATAATTTAATGGGTGGATGGGTTTTTGATATTAGTTGAGACTGAAAACATTTCCAGGGGTTTCCTTCACCCTTAACTGGTGAAGGGAAAACCCTTTTTCCTGCCCATTTTCCTATTACTATGAAAAGTTATTCTCTCATCATCACTTAATGTGCTGCGTTTATCCCCTAGCTGGGGTAAGTCAACATTAAAAATATGTTATTACACCTTTATCCCCATTAAAAATATATTATTACACCTTCATCCCCAGTGAAGGCTGTCCTAACAACTTGGGAGGTCGTCAATTCCTTCAAGACCAATTACGTTGCGACGAAAATGGGGGTGATTTTTTAGGGCTGGAAGTTCTTTGAGCATTAAGGCGGTCATCGTCTTATTTATTGACTTCTGGACCGAATTTGGTAGACCACATCTTTTAGGGTGGAAAAGTGTATTTGTGGAATGGATTTATATTAGATCTGAAACAGTTTAGATGGATGGTTTTTTTTATGTTGTTAGTATATTTTTAGATTTGTTTGTATGTGAGTTTTTTATATTAATGTTGTTTTAGATTATATTTCATGATTCATCATTACTATGTGAGAATTCGAGGATGACAAATATGAGAAGATGCAAATCAAGACTCTTTAAAAAAGAGGAGAGAGGGTGGGATAAGGAAGTACACAACAAGAGAAACAAAGAAATGAAAAAGAAAAAAGAAAAATAATAAATGAAATAAAAGACTAAACAAAAGAGGAGAAACAAAAAGACAAAAACTTGAAAAAAACAAAAGAAATAAAAGTCTAACGAACAATATACACCAAAATAAAAACATGAAAATTTAATAAAAGAACCCAAATAATAAACAACTAAAATAAAACCACCAAATATATACATAAAAACAAACACAAATACACATACATATACATATCCATATGTCTATGTAGGAAACAAGCCAAAAAAAAAAAAATACAAAAAGGAGATGAGTCTCTGTGTGTGTGTGTGTGTATGAATATGCTAGGGCACACATAAAATGATGAATATACATAAAAGTGAAACTAAAAATTAATAAATAGAAGTGAATGAAACAACAACAAAAATAGATAAATCTAAATAGGTATCCACAAGTGCATGCATACACATATATGTATGTAGTTTAACATATATGCATGTCTACATCTATAAATACAATAACACAAACAAATAAAAAATGACCTAAGAAAACTAAGGTCATAAAAAGGCCAAAATAACCAAAAGCACCAAAATACAAACTTGACAAAAGGAGTGGGGGTGGAAGAACGTGGCATGATAGGGAAAGAACAAGGGCCCAAACAAAGGATCCACAAAAAGACCTAATGAAGGGGAAGGCACATGAGAGGAGGCGAGATGTCAAACAAAGAGAACATAACAGAGGAGAGGGGGGTCCTAAAAGATCAAAGAAAGGAAGACAAGCAAAGAGGAAAGGAGGGGGAAAATAAATAGGGAAGAGGGGTCAGAGGGAGGGTGGAGGAGGTTAAGACACAAGGAGAGTTCAAGATAGAGGCTGAAAACCTTAAATAACAATGCTTGTTGGTGTTCCCTAGTTATAATGATGAAAAAAGAAATTACTCCTACTAGGGTAGAGGCTGAAAACCTTAAATAAAAATGCTTGAATTGAAAAGATTAATAATAGTGGTGATGAAATTCTCTTGATATGGGTCCTCAAAGTGTTGATGTGCATAATAACATAGAAAATCATAACAAAATCCTTCATGAAATCATACTTGAAGCTAGAATGTTGTAGATTAATACTTCTTGTACTCAGATATTCTCTTTATAAATAGGAACTCTTGATCATTAGGACTTGGAATAATGTGAATTGATTCCTTGTAAATAATAAATGAATGCCTTATATATCATTCTTAGGCTATTTTTGAATTAGGTTGATATCCAATGGTCAAATTAAAATATTGAGATCAGATCACACCCTTTTGGAGGCACTAGGGTACCAGGAACCACTGTCTACTAAAAAGAGAACAAAATAAATGTGGTTCTAGATTATTTCTGATGCAGGAGCATCCTAGGTGTAAGAGCAATCTTGCATCACCCAAAAATATTTTCGGTTTCTTTTCAATAAGGGCTATCTTGTGTAGAGCTGCTATTTTTAGAAAGTTACTATTACTAGTAAGTTTTTCATTCGAGCTTAAAATGGTCTATTTTCTTTCTTGGAGCTTCATTTTGGTCATATCATCCTGTCAGTAAAGTTTCATTGCCAGATCAAGTCTAGTTTTAAAGATATTGAAAATTTTCAGTATTGGCAGCAGGGTACAGAAACTTCAAACTCAGTTTTGAAGGCTTTAGAGGCCCCGGATGAGGTCGAAATTTCAGCTGAATGAAGCTTGCTTATCTTAAGTGTTGTAGAGCATTTCGTGCCCTTTCTGAAATGGGGTCATAATAGTCAATCAGGTCAACGGGTGATGACTTATGGTCTTTGGAAGTTGGGTTACCTGAAATGGTGGAAAATAATTTTTCTTCAAAATTTCTGTTTGGGTTTCAAAAGTCGTTTTGAGCTGACATTGATGTAATAAAATAAAAAATAAAAAATTCTAAGTTTGGTTGGCCTTAGAGGCTAAAATTCTAGAACCTTCCCAGGTGGTGAAAAATTGCCTATATAAGGAAGGTTCATAGTGTTGTCTAGGGCAATTCGGAGTAGTTCAGAGTAGTTTCGGGTAATAATTTGAGGCTTTGTCCTAAAGAATATTGTAAGGGAAAATGCCCATGTGGCTTTGCATATTGTAATTCTGAAATTTGTAATTCCACATTTGTGGAGATAATAAGAAGCCCATTTTCTGTTCTTGCAAATTGTTGTTGTTTCTCTGTTTTTGTTATTTGTTTGTGGTATTAAGGGGAGCACCCTTCATCAATTTTGACCTAGAACATAGAATCAGGTCAGCACATTAGCATAGGATGAAAATTTATAAGAGATAATGTCAAAATAGCCTAAAAATAACATAGTAGGGAGCACATTAAAGAAAGAGCCAAAAAATACTGTAAAATTGTAAGAAAGTTACAATTTATGATGCTCTGTTTATCCCCCACTTTAGTGGGAGTATATATTTATGTTCAGGCTCACAATAAAGTAGAGATGACAAGATATAACAATTGAGAGCATGAAAAACTAAGAATAGGATGAAACTAACTTGGAAGGTGATTAAGGACCCAAGATTAGCATCATATCAATCTATAATGGCCCAAATTTTCACCCTTGTGTAAATTTCCATCACCTTCACCTTAGCACAAGACTCAAAATCCATGTCATTTGCCTACACTTGTTTCTCATGCCACCTCATATCATCTTTTTTGAAATCCTAACAAGCATAAGACATGTGTGTGCTGGAGAGGCATTTGCATGGTGCCTGTTTGTCCGATAATCTAAAGATGTGCAGAGCATTTTTAGAGTGTTACAATCTACCACTCTGTGATTGTAACACCTATTTCTACCACCAACTAACACAATATTCAACCCTGCATGCATAAAACTCCCTCCTTTTCCTCCATTTTGTCTGCTTCTACCTCTTATTGATTTCAATCACACACACAAGTTTTTTTATCTTCTCACTTCATTTCCAAGCCCTTGTTCATAGTTTTTAAGAGGTTTAAGATCTCAATCTCTCACCATCGCTCAAACATTAGCTCTCATCTCATTGATGGGTTTCTCTTCACTCTACTTCATTGTGTTCTATGAGGAAAAGGAGGCATGTATAAATATTTGTCAAAAAGAAATGAACATATAGCCTCAAGTGAAAAGGATGTCCTTGTTTGTTCTTTCTCCTTTGTCAAGCATAGCATTTATTTATTCATCTCTTCCATTTGTTTCTTCATAACCTCTAATTTAGATGGTTCCTCTTTTTTTATCAAGTTGTCAACATCAAAGCTATGAGGTAACTTAACTCCTTGTGAGGCTAAGTGCATGAAGTACTTGTCTTTGTCTTGATTTAAGGTTAATTTCATGCATTTTTGCAAATGTTTGTCTTGTTGGAATTATAGGATGTCTTTCTTAGTTATCTCAACATCTAAGTCATCACTCTGTGAACCATGTGAAACATGTCTAGTGTGTTGAGAGGCATGTTGTGAGCCATGTCTAGAGGTGTGATGATCAAAGTCTTTGTCCAAATGTTCTTGATTTCCTTGTCCAAAGTGTTTGTCTCCTAATTGTTTCAAAACTTCATCAATCCTCCTATTTCACTCTTCTATGGTTAGAGTGTAAGAAACATCATGTTTAGACCTAGGCGGGGATAGTGTAGACTCACTAGAGGTTTTAGTAAAGGGATCAAAACCCCAAGGTTCAAGTTCTCCTCTAGTGATTTGTCAAAGTTTGCTTCGGGTTGCTTTCCTTGGGAGATCTAATATCTAGTTGTAATTAGAATGAAAGAAGATTGTCAAGAGCTAAATAGGATGACTTAGAATGACTTGATTTTCAAACTACATATGTAAAGTGTCCACTTGCCCAAAGTGAAAAAGTGTAAAAAGAGAGCAAAGATAACTTGCCACAAGATGCCCAAGCTATGGGTAGATTCCCTATGTACGTCACTTGTGAGCAAGCAAAGATAAGATAAAGGATCCAAAAGAGATGATGGATAAGTGAGGAATCTACTAACCAAGAGTGTAGTCAAGAGATCCAAGTAATATTTTTTAGCTAAAGGTGACTCCTAACTTGTTGAAATGTACCAAATAACAGGAAGAGCTAAGGATAATAATGGAGAAGCTATGTTGAAAAATGTTTAAGCTTAACTTGAAAGTTTGATTTCAAAGGATTGTGATGGTTGTCTAACATGTTTAGAGCATTGTATAGACCAAATTTGATTGTTTATGTTGAAAGAAAATGATGTGAACAAGCAATAGTTTCCAAACAATCCAACAAGGGACAAAGAAACCTTGTGGATACAAGTACTTGTGAGGTCTAAAGTTTGTTTGCAATGTTCCAAGAGCATCAAGTGTATGTTTACAAAGATTCTCACGTGTCTCAACACAAATTGAAAATACATCAAGGAAGAACTACCTAAGGAAATGGCTAGTATCAAAACCTTTTCTCATAACTTGATACTCCTTCACCTCACACAAAGTGATGTTGGCTTTGTTATGGATTTGCATCCAAGGGAATACATATCATGAGTAATCTTGAGGTGATCCGGGTATGTCCACTTGGATCAATCCTTGCACAAATATTATGATACTTTTAGAAGATAGGGTAGCCTCTAACTTAAGGTATTTAGTACGGACCTCTGTTCATGACTATCCCTTGTAGTTCCGCAAGTAGCATTGAGGCCTATAGCCCTACAAGAACCCAAAAAGTATAGTCTTTCAAGAAAGATTGAGACCTCTCAGCTCTATACAAGTTGAATGTACTTCCCTTGTAGTCTTGTAAACAAGATTGATACCAAGAAGACCCCACAAGCGCCTAAACAAGTGTAGTCTTGCTTAGCAAGATTAAGGCAACTAGGCCCTACACATGAAGAAGCATTAGAAGTATAAAATAGCCAAGTCTTCCCTCTCTTTGGATTGAAGGAAGCTTTTGATTATAGTGGGATGGAGTAGATGTGTTCTCCTTTTCCCCACTTGGGTCATTCCCAAAAGATTTTTCTCTTGGAAGGCCCTCTAAAGGTAAATGCAAGAAAGTAAAAATGGATAGATAATGGAGGTCAAGATTTTTGATTTTCCACAAGGAAAAGAGCATACTCTTCTACTCCATAGTTTCTCCCAAACACATCAAGCACATGTTCATTTGCCCAATATTTCTTTTACAAGTGACAAACTAAGTAGATCAAGATATTTGATTCATCCTCTCGGAGGTGAAGAACATACTCTCCTACTACTCAACTGATCACAAGAAAATAAGCCTTTCTAATTAAAACTAGGTGTCTAGAAATCCAAATCTATGAAAGCACAATGTTTAGTTGTGTCTCCAAGGCAACCTACAAAACCAATGAATTAGTAGTCTCAAAATATCTTAATCTTGGTCAATAATTCTACAAAACCACTGTTAGAAGATAGAAAATATCAAAGACTTGCGAGAAATCCCAACCATGCACTGGACTATGTGCAAATAAAGTGCAAGCTCATCAAAATTTTTGTTTTTTTTGCTTTTAGACTAGTCAACAAGATTTGATTTGTTTGATATAACTTTAGCCCCAAAAATAGAAATGCGAAGGAGAGACTCCTATTAAAAATATGAGAGCTTTTCAAAAATGTAAAATTTAAAGGAATATTCCTTAATTTGTACCCTAGATACCTATTTTACCAAAATATAATAGTTTTTACAAATTAACTATTTGAGTCATGTTCTTGCATCTAAATAAAAAAAATAAAGAAGTAACCCCCTGTAGAATTCTCAGACCTTTCCAAAACTGTAATTTTTTTCAAAAAATCCCCTAATTTTTTTACCAGAAATGAATTTTTATGATTTTTTTTATAATTCATGGAAAAATGATTAGAAAATTTTGATTTTTGAACTAAGAACCAAAGTGATTATCCAAAATTTGTCGGTTATCCCCACGGTGGGTGCTAAAAATTATGGTCACTTCTATAAACCCTTATTATCCAAGAGATCCAATGAACTTGAAGTCTTAGAAGACTAATTATAGCTTCATATCCATAGCATGCAAGAATCATGTAGATAAATATGGTGGCTCTCAAATGAACCTAATAAGCAAGATCCCTACAAGGTGCACTATAGAATGGAAGATTCAAGTAGATATCAAGTAATGAGAGTGCAAGTACCAAGATCTCCATGATGAATGCAAATGCAAAGTAATCTAAGATGAGATGCAAGATTAAGCTAAGATGAAATGCAAGAGTGCAATTAAAAGTAAATGTAAACTAACAAGATAAAAGATTACTATCCATGCTAACTAGACTAGATTAACTACACTAAATGCAAGAAAGTAAATAACAAAGCTAAACTAAATGGTAGTGCAATACTTCAAGATGCAATATGAGATAAGATGCAAGATGCCAAGATAATTTCCAAAAGTACCAAGATTGCAAGAGGATATAAGAATGAGGAGAGAGCCTCCTTTTAAAGAAATTAGAAATGAGCGGATGATCAAGATTAAGAGGAAAAAATGAGCAATAGTGGAGATTAAGTCTTGGTTGATCCATGTGCTCATGTCTTTAAGAGACAAAAAGCAAAGGCTAAGATTATGGGGCAAAACAATGAGTGGTTGAGATAAAGAGGCAAAAGCCTTCTTCAAAAGTCAAAAGATTCCGTCTCATTGGAAAGTGCACTTTAAGTGGAGGGATTTTCTTTTTCTTTTTCTTTTTATTATTATTTTTTATTTTTATTTTTAAAAAAGTGATTTCCATGTGCACTAGGATAAAGGGGTCTTTAATTATTTAATTAAAAGGGAGCATGTTCTTTTAATTAAATAAACACAGAATAAAGTGGTCAAACTTTAAGATATAATCAAATAAATGATTAATTAATTAATCATAATTGATTTGATGCAAAGCAATGGTCTAATATTTTAATTTAATTTTTCATAAAGGGGGCTTATAGTTTACTAGACCAAAATTGGGTGATTACAGGAGGAACCAGAGAAAGAAGAATTACATGATGTTGAAGAAGAACTAGCACGAGAGGAGCTAGAAATCACATACACTAAGGAAGGATGAAAATTAGAGATGTTAAGATCACAATTGATGACATTTCTATTCTTGATTCTCCAAAGAAATCAATGGAAGTACTAGCAATGCTATGAATCAATCTAGTAATGAAAGAGTTGAGGATTGATGATGCCGCTATATACACACCTACCAGTTAGGAACAATTACAGGTATCGGTAGATGTTGCAACTAGAGGAGATGAGAAAAAGGGTGAATAGGTGCATATTGATGTTGTGCAAATTGAAAGTGAAAGGGAAAAGAAAGTACATGAAGAGGAAGGTACTTCTGACAAGGAAAAAGAGTAAGAAATAGTAGTGAAGACCTTGTCTACTTTAAAGGAAGGTATCAATGATGATGATGGTGGTGGTGACATATCGATCATACAAGGGTCTATTGATGTCAATGGTTTGAGCCCAAGTGATATGTTGGATCTATTTCTACTGCCTTGCAATCTAAGACCAAGAAAAAAATGTTAAAGGCACAAAGGAAAGAATCTCAAGTCATCCAATCAGTAAGAGATGTATTGTTAGATCTAATGGAAGAGGTTGATTGTGATGAGTATGCTACATCTATTGCTAAATCAGATAGATTGGTGAGTTTTGTAAGAGGAAAATGAAATGTCCAGAGGATGCAAAAATGTATCGAGTCCAAGAAGATAATAATCATCATAGGACAAAGAAATTAGTTCAATCCATTACATTGGAAAGAGTCAGTTTATTAGTATGTGTGAACCTAGTCATGAAGGCCTTACAAGAAGATGGTAAGATACTTCCCACTATTTGTGATTTTTCAAAGTTTGTTGAGGATATTGAGAAGAAGGACGCTGATACACAAGAAGAACACAAGAAGATAGTGGCAAGTTTTGTGGCTCACTGAACTACAAATTTTGGTATATTGGTTGAAAAAATAAAAACAAATAAGAACAAAGGATTGAAACATTGTTTGAGTTGCAATGGAACCTAATTACTCAAATGGACTTAATACAAAAAGGATTGAAGAATATTGAGGTAGAATTAGCTCTACTAGATATGTGTGCATTTGATGCATTGGAGGAGTTAGCATTTTTTTTGAGAGGACAAATTATATTACTCGAAAACCTATTGAAGAACTAGAAGAATAATATTCAACCATTGAAGACAAGTTTTATAGACTAAGATGTAGTGGAAATTTTATAAAGGGGGAGTAGTAGCTCCTATACATTTTCATAAGGAGAAATAGAAGTAAGTGATCAGATTAGGGGAAGTAGTTAGAAAGATATGAAGATAGTTGCATCAGATGAAGACTTAGGCTTGTTACACCTTTGATGTTGTTGTCAAATGGGGAGAAGTATCAGTAAAAAAAGGGGAGAAGAGAAAATAAGATCGGGAGAAGACTAACAGGATAACTAGTTGAAGGCACAAGGGGTGAAGACTTTGAAGGAAAATATTATCAGAGAGAGTATTTATTTGATTGGTATTTTTGATGTTTCCATCGATTCGAAAGGGAGAGATTGTTGGCATAACTGATGCACATATAAGATGAGTATGTTATGACATGTGTATGTTGCAAATATGATGTTAGGTTGATCAATTATGATGTTGTCATTGATGTCAACTTAGTATTTTTTAGTTGAAAGTGTACCTATTATGCCGATGTATGTTTGACAAGAGGTTGTATCTTGAGCTGTGGTATGAGTTGGAGTGTGTGATCATAAAGGAAGACTAAGTGATGTCTCTAAATTCTATATCTATGACTGCACAGTTTTATCATGTGTGTTGTGACTTATGATTGATTCAAAGCTGATAATTCAATAGGAAGAACATGATGAAGCTAAGGAGTGATGATTTGATGATTGTGTCAAATATATTTGGATTGAGATGTTGCGATTCAGGATGTGTTTTTGATAGCTGGTAAAAACAAGTTTTAGGGGGACCCAAAACCCCTTATAATTGTTACAAAATAGGAATATACATTAAGCCCAATGAACTGAAATAGGACTAGAAACTAGCTCGCAAAACCCAAAACCAGCACAAAAACAAAAAAAAAACCAAAAACAAGAAAACCCAGCAACAAAAAACCAAAAACCAACCTAGTATAGGAACAGGGGAACAAAAAGACCTAGGAAAAATCCAAGAGAGTTCCCTCCACCTCTTTCTTAGCCTTTGACACCTTCTTGATGGTCGCGTTATAATTTGAGAGCTCCAGGATCCTGTCATGGATATTCTTCTTTTTTGCAGATCATGTACGGTTGACAGGACTAGCATCACCTACATCATCTTTATCATCATCAAGTTTTACAGTCAAAGACCCAACAACCAACTCAGATTTGATGATATTGAAGCACTCTATCACATAACCCATAAAAAGGTTATTATCTAGCATATGCTTCCTAAGAGTGTTCTCTAGATTATCCATTTTGTCCCACATATTCTTCATGTTTTTCTCATATTCTTTGTCCTTATAGACATCCATCCTCATAGACCCACTATCTAGATTCCCCCGAAGAAGATCAAATTTGGCAGAGAGGAAGTGAAATTTAAGATTGAGGTTTTTAATTTCTTAGAAAACTCATTTCATGAAGCAGAACGAATACATCGAAATCACCTTCATTGTCTGGAGGACACTGAAAGGGGGGGTCAATCTTGTCATCCATATCCTCTTTAAGGAGTTGAACATTCCTTTCCTGCATGTCAACCATTTTCACAAAGGGAATGTTCCTAGAACTGGAAGGGTTATTACCCTTCTCATCAGACTCCAAAACATGAGTCTTATTATCCTCCTTCCTGTCTGACTGCACCTCCATGACGACTTCAAGCTTCAGGGAAATAGGAACATCATGTTCCTCAGAGCTAGCATAATTGACCAGAATGGGGAACTTCTGAACACCCACATCCACATCTTTATCCTTGGCCTCAAATGCATACTCTTCCTTATCCTCTTCCTCACCAGCATCACTGACCGAAGCTGACATGGACTCTTTTCTTTCCTCAACAGACTGGGTGTGGGGAGAGCTTTCAGTAACCGCATACCCTTCAACACTCTCACCTTTAGAATCTGTTTCCATATCATCTGTTATCATTGAAAATTGGACAAGATCATTTAAGTGAGAAATCAAGGCAAAAACCAATGCAAATCAATCATATCAATGCAATTAAATCAAAACAAGTTTTAAAATCAAAACAAAATTACAATCAAGCTAATAATCTGAATTAATTAAAAATCAAAAGACATTAAATCAATTTGAATCAAGTAAATCATGATTAAATAATCAATTTTGTAATTAATCTAATTAATTACATAGTTCAATTTAAATCAAATCAACCCATTTAAGGGGTACACATAGCTAAACAAATTACATAAATTCAATTAATTAATTCCTATTTTCTCTCAACCACCAAATGGGAGGAAAATGAATCAACCAATAGGAATTGAGGACCAAGCTCACATGGATCAAGCCTAAATAAAATCTCAATCACTTACTTAGAGGATGCATCTTGTCCACTCATTTTGTCCTCTTGTCCCAAGCTTTGAGAACAAAATATTTAAATGGTCTCCAAAGGTGGAACCATGTACTTAACTCTCACCTAATCATGATCAGCTCAACTACACCCCCTACCCTTGCCAAAATCTATAAAATCAAGGCATAAATCACTCAATTATCATCCACCAATTTGAGAATAGCATCAAACTTGTTGCAATTTATAGCTAGAAAGGAAAATCTAGGACTAATTAAGGCTAATTTCATTTGGAATTGAACTTTTTAGTTTCTTTATAATTCATTCTCATTTTAGGACTATCACTAATGGAAGCTTATTGAGAGCTTTGCATTAGCATCCCTAAATAGAGATCCATATAGTGCTTAATTGTCATTTCTTTGCTTGAATTATATAGCTATTTGTGGTAATTTAGTTCTTATTCTGAATTATTGACAATACTAACCCTATGAAAGTGCTTTCCTTAGTACACAAAAAGGCACTCATCGTGGGGTATTAGGCCTCATAAATTTTTAAATTCAGAGAAATTAATTTTTTTCTAGCAAATCTTGTTTTTACTCTCTGTTTTACAGATTTAACAATGTGTTTAAGACTTTCTCCAGTGCGTACGCAAGTTTCTCCAACGTGTTTAAACTCTAAAACAATGCTTCTACGACAGAGTTTTGTGCCTTTACATGGAGTTTTAGTACATTTAAATCCTTCTATTTCTATCTTATTTCTTTCAGTGCGTACACCTTGACTCTCCAACACGTTCAAATCATTCACCAGCGCTTTCAAGACATTCTTCTAATGCCTTTTCTTAGTTTAATAGCGCTTTCAATTTCTATTCTTGTGTAATATTTTTCTACAATGTGTTTAATTTCTTTAAAAGTGCTTTCAATCATTTTAATATCACTTTTAATATATTCTGTTGCGCTTTCAATTAAATTAAGAATTAACAGAATTTAACTTGTGGAAAATTATTTCTCTATGTCAGCAGGATGATTGGTCATAAAAAAACTAAAAAAATGAGAGACCAGATTTAACAACAAAGGGAAGGCTTTGACCAAATGGATTAAGGAGGAGAACATTGCACACATCAAGTTGATTTTGGAGAATTCTCAGCAAGAAAATGAGGTATATGGACAATACTTGAAAGTTGTAGAAGCCTATAAATCAAAGTTCATTTCCTTAAATTGGATTTACTTGCCTTAATCAATTTTTGTCAAAATTTGATAAATAAGGCTTAAATTAAAAGTTATTCTTATTTTTCTTCATTTTGGCTGGTTGTGTTGACTAACTTGTAGGAGGAGAATTGAAAAAGGAAGGAACTATCACCACTAGGTGAGCATAAAAAAGAAAAACTCATCAAAATGCCCCTAGCCTTTGCTAGCTTCGAATGAAAGTAAGCCTAAAAATTGGTCAATTTTTGCTTATATTGTGGCCTTATGATTTTTGCTATAAACTAGTAATCAAAGTATCTTAAAGGAATAAACCAAACACTAAATTTGAACAACCCCTTGTTTGTGGAAAAGAGTAGAAATACTCAATTCCCATTAGTTAGTGGGTTTGGTAATTGAACCTTGTTAATTGTGTTTGGGGAATTGAGAAATAGATAGGGATATGTTCTTCACCTTTTGGTGAATCAAACTCCCAAAACCTATCTCTTTATTCCAAATTTATTTCTTTCCATATAAACATGCTAGATCTATAGTGGGCTCACCTCCTAAGATTTACCTTAATAAGGCCGGTGAGAGGGACAACCCAAAGTGGGATACATTTTCTTTTGCCACAAAAATCCAACCCACTCTAAAATAAAATTCATGAATCCTTAATGGGGTGTGTGACAAAAGGATATTAAGCTTTTGAACTTCCTCGAGTAGTCCTTCAGGATTACACAAAACTCTGACATACCGGTGGTGGGAAGCCTCCTAATTTTTGGAGGATGAAAAGTTAATGTCCATTTTGAATGGAATCTTGATTAAATACCTTGTTAAAATAGAAAATCTTACCTTGTAGAGCCATGTTTACGAACCAAATTGTGAACTAGGTAGCTTTCTTGGAGTATCTTTTTGTGCAAAAACCCATGATAACGTCCTTAAAATTCAAACACTTTTTGTGTAGAGGGTTAAAAAGAACAAGTGTATTTGTGATTGCTTTGTTTGAAAAATACATACAACAAGTACGAGATATCCATTTGAAAATTCATCTTATATTTTTAAATCTCTTCATAAAAATAAACAATTACCAAATTGGGGAAAATAATTCGAAATTAAACCTTGTTGGATGTCGATTTCTACATATTCTCATAGACTCAAAATATCTTTACAAGAAGACGACACTTGCATCACAAGAGAGGTCCCCAAATTTGAATCCCAAAATTTCTATGAAAATCACAACCAAGGGGATAGTCTCCCAAATCTGTTTGAGAAGAGGGTTGAACCAATGGATAGAAAATCCACATTTTATGACTATCAACATGGAGGAAACAATGACAACATCAATAATGCCAACCAAGGACCTAAGGAAAAACTTGAAGAAAGAGCTAATAGAGTGGCTCAAGACAATGAATTTCTTGAAGTCATGGATAAATTAATAGATAAAGATAGGGAAAAGTTTTTCTTAAACTTAGCCCAAGCAGGGGTCAAACTTCCACATGATTACGATGTGGACCGACTCAAGAAAACAAATAAGATGACAATCCGATGAGTGTTATGACTAAACAATTGAAAATATTCCAAGCACAGATTGATCTAATGAAAAAGGTCACTAAACCTAAGCCATTCTCTATTAGGCCTTGTGCCCATTTCCCTTTGACAAAAGGTTGGTTATGGCACCCTTTTCGATAAATGTAGCCTTTCCTAAGTATGAAAAATACATGGGTAAATCAGACCCACAAGATCACCTTAGAGAGTTTTTCACTCTAAGCGTCCAATTTATGCATGATACAACATACCTAATGAGACCTTTTCCAAGAAGTTTAGGAGGTCAAGCCATGGAATGGTTCTCCAAGCTTCCACAAGGGATAAAGACATTCAAGGAATTAGCCTCCAAATTTGTAACCCATTATTCTTACAACATCAAACACGAGATTACCATGCTCAACCTATGTGACACTAAATAAAGAGATGGTGATTCTTTCCTAGGGTTCCTTCAAAGGTGGAGAACAATTTTTGCAAGATATCCATGAAGTATCCCCGAAAAGGAGAAAATGGAAATATTTATGAATAATTTAAATGTGGAGATGAACTATAGGCTCCACCTTCAGTGTCCCCCTACATTTGAAAAACTTATTGAGAACGGGATCAAAATTGAAGATGTGTTGGTTAAAAGGGTAGAGATACAATTATTCAAAGATAATAAACCTATACCAACACTAATAATAATCATTATGTATCTAATTATACCAATAATAAAGGAGCCAAAAATCACAATGATAAACCTAAACTATGGTTAAAAAATAATAATAAAATCTTGTGAATGATGGAGTTGTGGAAGCCCACAACTTAAAGGCTACCCCCTTTAATTTATCAAGCGGAGAAAATTTGACATATAATGTGAATCAGACAAACAAAGCTCCTTTCAATAATACCAATTCTAACAACAAAAATAATGCCAATAATAATCCCTTTAATAATTCGAATATCAACAAGCCTAAGCCTTTCTTTTCCACATATAAAAAGAGAAAATTCACCTTTTTAGGTGAACCGTTGGAAAATGCGTTAAGGAATTTCGTGGCTAAAAAAATCATTACATTACTTGAATCACGACCGTATGAGCCCCAAGTTAAGACAAATTGGTGGAATGATTCTCACCATTGTGAATACCATCGTAATAAGGGCCATAAAACTAATGAGTGCATGAAGTTGAAACATCTAGTGCAAGACCTAATTGATGATGGGATGATAAAAGTAGAAGGACCTCATAAAAATGAAGATCATACGGCCTTTAAAAATCCATTTCAAAACCATGAAAAGGTTGAGTCATCAAATATGAATCAAAATAACAAAAGAGGTAATGAGAAGGTCAATTTTGATCATACTTATGATAACACCATTAACACTTTAAGTGGTGATGAGAACACCATAAATGTTATTATGGTGAAGGAGAAGCCAAGGGAAGCGACATCTAATGTTGTAACTAGGGGGCAAGCATAAAAAATTACTCTACCAGGAAATGCGCCAAGAATTGTTCTACCAAATCAAACCTCATCTTCATCTTAGAAAAAATATAATTTGGTACACCAATTACAAAGAACCCTAGCTCATATTTCTACTCTAGAATTACTCAAGCTCTCACCAACTCATAAGGAGATTCTAGAGAAAGCCTTGGTAGAAACTAATGTATCTCTAAATCTAGATGCGGATAAATTTCAAAACATGGTAGGACATCTTGTGGTACCCCATTGTTTATCTTTTTTAGAACAAGATGATATGTCTCTAATGTTGGAAAAATAGTCAGCGCTCCCCTTGGGATTCGTGACATGGCTTAATCACCTCTTGTGTCTTCTATAAGTCTAGTGGTTGTATCAGACATCAATAGGTCAATCTTTTGGTGCAATGAAAACCACTACTTGTAACAAGTGGTATCAGAGCTTGGTCACAGGTTCAAATCCCCTCAGGTAATGCTGAGGGGGAGATTGTTGGAAAAATAGCGCTCCCCTCAGGATTTGTGACATGGCTTAACTGCCTCCTGTGTCTTCTATATGTCTAGTGGTTGTATCAGACATCAACAAGTCGATCTTTTTGTGCAATGGCAACCACTACTTGTAACATCTAAACCACCCACAAAATCTACCCTTGCATATAAAGGTCCTAATCCATAAGCATAGAGTGAAAAGCGTCCTCATTGATGGAGGAGCTGGCTTGAATATTTGTACTTTAAACTTGGCAAAAGCCTTAGGATATTCTGAGGAGGCTATTGACCCAAAGAAAAAGATAACCATAAAATCCTATGATGATGAAGAAAGAGCTTCCAAAGGTGTCATTATACTTCCTATTTAAGTTGGTCCAATGTAGAAAGAGACCACTTTCCAAGTCCTTGACCTAAATTTGACTTACAATATCTTATTAGGAAGGCCTTGGATCCATGAAATGCAAGTCATGCCGTCAACCTACCATCGATGTCTCAAATTCCCCTATCTAGGACAAGAAATCATGGTAAGCAGGGACTCAAACCCCTTTCAATATTGTAATAACATGAAGCCTATTAATGAATCTTTAGTCCCACATAATATAGAAGGGTCTACTTCAAAAGAAATAGAGCACGGACAAAGTTGAAAAGATCTTCCATCTTTGAAGGGAAAGGAAAAAGGAGAAAAATAAATTGTTGTTGGAAATAACCAAAGTCCTACTAACCTAACTACATCGGCAAAAGGAAAAGAAAAGGTTAGTGAGGAGAGTGCTCTTGAGAAAAATAAAGAAGAACATGATAGATCCACTCAAATCTACACCAAGGAGGCTCATTACCAAATAATGGACCATATGATGAAAAACTTTGAAAAGCAATGTCAAATCAAGCAAAAGGGGGTAGGTGAATACTCCTTATCCATGATGGATCTACCTCTATCTCCAAAATCATATGGAAGACCATCCAATATACCTCATAAATACAATGGTCACTTTGTGAGGGAAAGCACATCTTCATCCATGGATGAAGAAGATAATGAAATCTTAAATTGGTTATATAAGGATGAAGAATCAAGTGCACATGAAAAACACATCCAAAATATAAGCATTCCCACACATCAATATGGGAAAGTATTTCAAATAATGCAAAAAATGGGATACAAAGGACAAGGACCTTTGGGAACAAGAAATGAAGGACTCATTAAACCCATTGAAATGACATGGAGAGATAGCAAAGAAAAGACCGGATTAGGATACCTAGAACAAGAGTATACTCAAAAGAACTATCCTAAGGTCTATGGTCAAATATTGCAATTAGGGTCACAAAGTGATGAAGACTCGAATGATTGTGAATGGGATACATTGTCAAGTGAATCATGTCAATATAAAGGTATTGATGTCATTCATACTTACACTCCTAGCAAAGGGAAATAACCAATTTCAGCATCAAATTAGAATCAAGCCTCAATCTCAAGATAAGAAATCTTAGATAGTGTACCAATTCTAGAAATTGAGATAAATCAATGGGTAGGAGAACCCTACGTACCATCATGGAGACCTACTATGGAAGAATCAAACCCTAGGTTTAGTCCATGAGATTTTTACCCAACAAAAACCTTAGAGGATTATAGTGAGGAGGATTTTTACCCTAGTTCTCTAGAACATCTCAAAGAAGCACATATTATAGACTTAAGCAATACAATGTTTGAGCCTTCAAATGAAGTCATGTCCCTAAACCTCATCGAACTAGACCGAAGCATTGATCCTTTGACTCTTATTTATCCTGAATTAATCGAATGGGATTCCATTGAACCTACCATCCTCCCTACATTTTTGAATGATAACTTGGTGTCCCAATACCTAAATGTTGTTGAGCCTTCTTCTACCACAAAATATTAGGTAGAAGTGACAAAGGAAAGTATCCAAACTCTCAATTCAATTAAAAATAAAAACAAAAGAAATAAAAAAATGGAAAGAATCTAATGTTGAAAACCATATTGTGGCAACATTAGATAAAAAAGAGAAATAAATATTGAATGATTCTGAAGGTGAAAATCGAATAGCGGCACCTAAGGAAGGGAGTTTGGATACTTTACCCTAGCACTATGAAGAAAGATCTCCTATCTTGATTGAACCAACATAAAAAGTAAATATAGGATCAGAATCAGAGCCAAGGATTAGACATTTAGCATCATCTCTATCTATTGAAGAAAGAAATGACTTCATCAAATTTTTCAAAGAGAAACAAATCAATTTTTCATGGTCATATGATGATATGCCAGGATTAAATCCAAATTTAATCATGCATCATTTGAACATAAGATAAGGAGTAAGGCTAGTAAAGCAGAAACTAAGAAAGATGCATCCACACATAGCTTTGCTTGTAAAAGTGGAGTTAGAAAAATTATTGAAAGTTGGGTTTATAAGAGCCATTGATTATGCCCAATGGATCTCAAACATTGTGCCAGTCTCAAAAGAAAACAAATCTATCAGAATTTGCACAGACTTTAGGGATCTAAATCTTGCATGTCCTAAAGATGACTTTCCATTACCAAGCATAGATACCATCATAGATTTGACAATAGGACATTCAATGTTCTCACTTATGGATGGATTTAGTGGTTATAATCAGATAAAGATAGCACCTGAAGATCAATACAAGACAACATTTACATGTGCATGGGGGACATTCTATTGGAATGTTATGCCTTTTGTTCTAAAGAATGCCGAAGCAACATATCAAAGGGCCACAGTGACAATATTTCATGACATGATGCACAAATTCATGGAAGACTATGTAGATGATATAATTGCAAAATCTCATTCAAGAGATGAACATCTACCTATCTTAGAGAAAATATTTTTAAGATTGGAGCAATTCAAAGTAAGGTTAAATCCAAAGAAGTGCGCATTTGGTGTTCAATCAGGAAAACTACTAGGGTACAGTGTTTAACAAAAGGGATAGAGGTAGACCCTGCCAAAGTTAAAGCCATCATGTAAATGGGGGTACCTAGAAACATAAATCAGATGAGGTCTCTTCAAGGCAAGATCCAATCCATTTGAAGGTTCATCTCTTAATTAGTGGAAAAGTGCCACAATTTCACTCAAATCCTTCATAAGGACACAATTTTCAAATGGGATAAGAAATGTGAAGAAGCCTTCACCTTGTTGAAGAAATATCTAATGAACCCTCCAAATTTTATGCCACCTATAAGAGGCAAGCCCTTAATTCTATACATTTCAGTGACCGACCATTCATTAGGGGCACTCCTAGCTCAAGAAGATGAATTAGGAAAAGAAAAGGTCATATACTACATAAGAAGAACATTGGTGAAGTATGAGTTGAACTATACCTTCATTGAAAGAGCATGTTTGGTCATAGTTTTTGCTTCCCAAAAATTAGGCCACTATATGTTATCACATAAAATTCGACTCATTGCAAAGATTGATCCCTTGAAATATCTTCTTAGAAAAATAGTATTGAATGGGAGACTAGCCAAATGGGTCATGGTGCTAAGTGAATTCGACATAGAATATGTGGATCAAAAATCAATCAAGGGCCAAGTCATACCAGATCAATTAGCAGAATCACCATTACAAGATGAACATCCAATTCAAGTGGAATTCCTAGATTTTGAAATTGTGAATGTTGAAGCAAAAACATGGCAATTATATTTTGATGGTTCCTATACACAACATGGATTATGAGTAGGAATACTTTTTCTTACTCCTCAAGGGTCTAAAATTACAAAATCATACAAATTGATATTCCCATGCACAAATAATATAGCTAAGTATGAAGCATTAGTCATTGGTATAAAATTGGCATTATAATGGAAAGTGACAGAACTACAAATCTATGGTGATTCACAACTAGTTATCAATCAAATCAATGACAAATATCAAACTAAAGATGACAAGTTGATACCTTACAAAAATATGATTGAGAATCTCAAGAAATATTTTACTCTCATCACATTTGAACAAGTACCAAGAGATAAGAATAAATTAGTAGATGCAAAGGCTACTTTGGCATCACTTCTACAAATACCAGATCAAAGTGCCAGATATGAATTCCTAGTAGAAGAAGTTGAGCAACCCACATTTGACTTTACCCATCCTCATACCATTTTTTTGCTAACAAGACATGAATCACCTTAGTATGGAACCATTTATACCTACTTAAAAGACCAAATCCTATCTATGGACTAAACCAAGAATCAAAAGAAAAGCTTCATATGCCAAGCATCTTGTTATACCTAATATATCTAACATGTTGTATCAAAAAAGTCTAGATGGAATGCTTCTGAGATGTCTAGAGAAAGAGGAATTAGATAAAGCCTTACATGAAATTCACAAGGGGATTTGTGGGTCACATTCAAATGGTTTAACCCTAGCTAAGAAACTTATTAGGATAGGATATTTTTGGCCTACCATAGAAAAGGACACTTGTCATTTTTCTAAAACTTGTTGTAAGTGTCAATATCATGGGAATTTGATCCATGTTCCAGTGCAAGAGCTTCATCCTATGACAACACCTTGGCAATTTTATCAATGGGGTTTGGACTTAATATGGATGATTTATCCACCATCTTCAAATGGTCATAAATTCATCATTACTGCAACAGAATACTTTACCAAATGGGTGGAGGTTTTACTCTTGTCAACTGCTACAGGAAAACAAATATCCTTGTTCATTCTAAATCACATAATTTTTAGATATGGTGTCCCTCGTGCCATCATAACTGACAATGAAAAACATTGAAAAAAAAGGATTTAAAGGAGCTATGCATGAAATCCCACATGATACATCACTCATCTTCAATATAGTACCCCCAAGGTAATGGACAAGCAGAAGCAACAAATAAGAACATCTTAAAGATATTGAAGAGAACTGTGGACAATTTAGGTAGAGATTGACATATACAAATAAAATCAACCTTGTGGGCTTATAGGACAAGTATCAGAACACCAACGGGAGCTACACCATTTTCCCTAGTCTTTGAAGTAGAAGCAGTTTTACCTTTGGAGGTAGAAATTCCATCTTTAAGAGTATCCCTACATGATTTGATAAGTGAGGAAGATTATAGAGTTGCTAGGTTACATGAACTAGAACTGCTAGATGAAAAACAACAACAAGCCTTCGATCATTTGAAAGTGTATCATAACTGAATGTCAAGAACCTATGTTAACAAGCATATCAAATCAAGGACATTCCAAATATGTGACTTAGTTTTGGGAGAAAATCCAAAGAATCAAGCAGAGAGAGAAAGAAAGGAAAATGGGAAGCAATATTGTTAGGACCTTTTGTGATCACTTCGTCTTTTGGGACATGCACCTACAAAATAGCTGATTTTGATAGAGAAGAATTACAAGAACCTATTAATAGCATTCTGATGCAGAGGCATTATTTGTCCTCGATGAATCTGCATGGTGGTTGGTTATTTGGCCGGTGTTACTCAGTTGCAACCTTAACCGATGGTCTTAATTATTGAGGGAAGCTTGGTCACTGAAGGAACTCAATGGAACCTCTGGTGCTCGGGGGAACTGGTGCTCGGTAATGCTTGTGTTGCTCAGTGTTGCTTAGCTTGGTCAGTTGTTTCACTGGTGCTCGGTTGTTTCTCTGGTGCTCGGTAGATGGTCTTACCGACTAGAGTTCTTGAGGAATTGCTTGGACAACTTGGTGCATTTATTGTTGGTAGCTTTTTTTGGATTCTCCTATGTGGATCTAGAGGTTGACATGTTGAATTAAATATTTGTAAGGCTATTTGAGAGCCGACTTGTATTGCATTTAATATTTGTTTATAGAAGTTAATTATTTCATCCAGCTGACTTGTGGCTGATGATTAGTATTTAAGGGGTGTTTGGGTATTTGTTTAGGCAACAAAGTGGTGGAGAACTAGATAAGTGGAGTTGTGGAAAAGATCTTGTGAGATCTTGCAGATCAAATTGTTATCTGATAGTTTGTATTAGTAGGGCTAGTGGTTGAGGCTTGGAGACAAGGAGATTGCTTGGAGGCTTATGAGCTCAAGTTTAGATCTGCCTTAGGGTTTCCATCAGTTGCTGATAGTTTTCAGAACTGAACTAGCTAGATTTGTATTGGATCTTTTTTAATCTTGTAGAATTACTTCTTGATTGTAATTGGCCCTAACCTGGAAGGCCTTACAGATGGGCATGTTAATGAAAATATGTTTTGAAACATATCTTGTTGTGTTATTCCATTGTGTTGTTTTGTTGCTACATGGTTGGACTGTCCTTAATTGGAGCCTCCTACCTTGATTCGCGTCAGGTGGTATCAGAGCGAAGGTTGTTCTAGAGCTAAGTTTGATCTTGTTTGTGGAGAAAAGGTTGATCTTGTGAGGGCTGATCCTTCAAAATTGACCTTGTTGGTGAAGAGATCGTATGATTTGAGTTATAGATCCATGGCACCGAACTTGTGGAATCTTGCCCTAGTTGTTGTAAGGTGGCAGGTTATGATCTAACTTGATACAACTTGGAGATTTTCACAAGGTGATCGGTGTAGGGTTTGTTGCAGAGGGTTTTCTGTTATCTTTAAGGATGCATCCGAGAAGATTGGACCCTAGGGTAATTGTTGATCTCTGTGATACTATGGAATCTAGGATTACAGAGAAGGTGAAATCTGATTTTAGATCTGAGATGGAATTGATGAAGAATGACATGGTCACTAAGATCATGAGAGCTATGACTGGTGTACCTCAGAATGTTGGTACCGAGGATGGTTATGAGGAAGCTGCTGAAGACTTTGAAGCTACTGGATCTAGTGGTGATGACCAGAGAGACATACATGGTGAAGATAGAACTCATTGGTTACATAGATCTGGAGCTTGGTTAAGTAACAATTACTGAATGGAAGTTTCTACTTTCTCTAATACCTTGAAACCCGAGAACTTGATTGATTGGATTGGTGAACTTGAAGATTTCTTTGAGATGGAAGAAATTAAAGATCCTCTTTGGGTGAGATTGGCACAGACTAAGTTGAAAGGACATGCTACTCTTTGGTGGAAAGAATTACAAAGAGATAGAGAAGATGAAGGTGAAATGAAGATCAATCAGTGGAGGTTGATGCTGACTAAATTGAAAGCTAAGTTCATACCGGTTGACTATGAGCTTGACTTGTTTAAGAAGTTGTAGAATCTAAAGTAGAAGGATTTGTCTATTGAAGATTATACTGAGGACTTCTACAAACTTACTATTTGGTTTGGACACAAAGAACTTGGTAAGGAAAAGGCAGCTTGGTATGCGAATGGTTTGAGATTCAATATTCAGGATGAGATTGGTATGTTGAAGATTGATTCTATTGAAGATGCTTATTAGTATGCTCTGAAGGCAGAAGATAAGTTGAAGAGGAAAAAACATAGTAACTCCCAAGGGAAGGAAAAGATTGATCACTCAGTGAAGGGTAAACCGACTGATGTAGAAGATGAACAAAAACCTATGGAACCAAAGAAGAAGATAGGTAGAGTTATCTTTAAGGGTACTTTCTATAACTATGGCAAAGAAGGACACCATTCTTTTGAGTGTACACAGAAGAAGCTTGGTGACCAACAGACTACTATGGTAAATGAGAATGTGGAGAATGAACTTGAACCTGAGAACTTGCTTGTTTGACTAACATTGCTCAATACAAAGGTGGAAACTTGTTAGAGGAGTAACTTGTTCAGGACTCGGTGCAAGTTTGGAGGTAAACTTTGTGATGTTATTGTTGATAGTGGTAGTACTGATAACCTTGTTGCTGAGGACATGGTTCAGAAACTTGGTTTGAATAGAATGAAACATCCTTGTCCTTATAGGATTGGTTGGTTGTAAGATGATCATATTCTAGAGGTGAGAGAATAGTGCTTTATTGATATTTAGATTGGCTAGTATAAGGATCTTGTGTTATGTGATATTGTGAAGATGAATAGTTGTCATATATTGCTTGGTAGACTTTGGAAATATGATTGCAGAGCTATGTATGATTGTGTCAGAAATGTGTTTACTGTTGAGAAGGATGACATGAAGTTTTCCCTGATGCCTTTGCTGGATACAATGGTTGGTAGGAGAAACTTGAGTATTGGTAGCTGAGTTGAGTTGGTGGATCCTGAAGGTATGGATGATTAATGTGAAGAATAGACCTGTGTGTTGACGAGAAAAGACTTGAAAAGATAGAGGAAGCTAAAGTGGAAGAGTATGCAAAGTGAAAATTTGGAGGACTTGTATGTGAAGAACCAGTTCAGGGTTTATGTGCTGAATCCCAGAAGATGTTCTTCCAGTATATGAGAACATCTTTTTAAACTTGGGGTGTCTAATGTAGGGGCATTCTTGGTCCTTGGTGAATCTACATGGTGGTTTGTTATTTGGTCAGTGTTACTCAGTTGTAGCCTTAACCAATGGTCTCAGTTATTGAAGGAAGCTCGGTCACTGAAGGAACTTGGTGGAACCTCTGGTGCTAGGTGGAACTAGTGCTTGGTAATGCCTGTGTTGCTCGGTGTTGCTTAGCTTTGTCAGTTGTTTCACTGGTGCTCAATTTTTTCTCTGGTGCTTAATAGATGGTCTTACTGACTAGAGTTCTTGAGGATTTTCTTGGCTGAATTGGTGCATTTATTATTGGTAGCTTTTTTTAGATTCTCCTATGTGGATCTAGAGGCCGATATGTTGAATTAAATGTTTGTAAGGTTATTTGAGAGCTGACTTGTATTGCATTTAATATTTGTTTGTAGGAGTTAATTATTTCATCTAGCCAACTTGTGGCTAATGATTAGTATTTAAGGGGTGTTTGGGTAGTTGTTTAGGCAGCAGAGTGGTGGAGAACTAGATAAGTGAAGTTGTGGAAAAGATCCTATGAGATCTTGTAAATCAGATTGTTATCTAATAGTTTATATTAGTAGAGCTAGTGGTTGAGGTTTGGAGACAAGGAGATTTCTTGGAGGCTTGTGAGCTCAAGTTTAGATCTACGTTAGGGTTTGCATCAGTTGCTGGTAGTTTTTAGAACTGAACTAGTTGGAGTTGTATTGGATCTTGTTGATCTTATAGAATTACTTCTTGATTATAATTGGCCCTAACCTAGCAGGCCTTACAACTGGGCATGCTAATGAAAATATGTTTTGAAACATATCTTGTTATGTTATTCCACTATGTTGTTCTGTTGCTGCATGGTTGGACTGTCCTTAATTGGATCCACCTACCTTTATCTGCATCACATTCATCTAAAAAGGTTCTACACATAGAGCAAATGAAAGAGTATAAGGAAAAAGAGTATCATAAAATCATATGGAAAGCATCCTATTTATTTTATATAGTCAAAAGAGATCTTGAAAAATACCAAAAACATTGAAAAGCAGAAAAAGACAAACAAATAAAAAATGCAGAAAATATAAAAAATAGTGGAAAATTGAGCATGAAGAAAGCCAAAAACATTAAGATATAATCCTCAAAAAGATGTTGTCTAGGTGAAAGCCTAGAAAATAGGTGCCTTGATGAGATGGAAAAGAAAAAAATTCAAAAAAGAGAAAATACAAAAAAGAAAAAAAAGTACCTTGGTGAAAACCTAGCAAATAGGCACCTTGGTAGCAAAAAAAGGAAAAAGCTTGAAAAATAGAAAAAGAAAGAAAATCCATTGAATTGGTGAAAACCTAGTAAACATGCACCATTGAAAGTCCAAGTCAGTCGCATACCTAGCTGTCATCCTTGTAAATATTGCATTCGCTAGCATTTGTATATACTTCATAATAAAACCCTACAGTTGCATTTGCAAGTACCTAAGGATTTTGGTCACCTAATCTGCAAATTGTCCCAAGTCTCACAATGAAATCACATCAAACAGGGGGCAATCTACTCAAAAGGAGGAAGGATTCATCAAAAGAAAACTTCAATCAAACACCAAATCAATTCATCAAAGCACAAGTGAAACACTCAATTGAATCCTAGTCTAAATCCAATTTGAACCAAATGCATAATTCAATCCAAAATCTCATGAGACCTTATCTTTATCAGGATTATAAGTATGAAATGGATGGAACTATACTTGAAAGATGGATTTGAAAAATGATGCAATTTTTTTTTTTCTAAAAGTGTTGACTTGATTGATGAAATCATGATTTCTAGCAAATCGATGAAAGTTTTTAAACAAGACAAGCTATGATGAAAGCATGATATTTTGTTGACTTCTCAATGACTCTCTCAAGATCAAAATTTTAAAGAATGTATTATTTTTCTAAGGACATGATCATCAAAGAATCATTGAGGACTTGTACATACAATAACACTAAGATTTTTGTTTATTTACGCAAAAGGATACCTTGGATATTTTGATGTTAAATATCATAATACCAAAATCCACTTGCAACATAGAATTCAACAAAATTAGCATTTGCACTCTCATGATTGAATTCAATCATTGAGTCGTACCAAAGGATGGGAAAGCAACATAAGAGGTGAAAAAGGTATTTATATCATCATAGTTGACCTAGTGATGATTGTACTAAATTTGGATAGCAAAAATTACTCAATTATGAATATAAGCTCCAAATTTTTGAATAGTACATCTTAGATTAAATGCATTTAAAGTGTTTTCCTTTCTTAGCCTAAAAATAAATTTGCAAGAGGAAAACATAAAGAGGGTGGAGTGAAATCAAAAATCAAAGGAACATCGAAAACACTATGTGTGATTGAGTGTGTTGGAAATAAAAAATAAAAAACAATGGTGCATTGCATTAGTTCACTTGCATTTGTTAAAATCATCTCATCTTGCATTCATGTAGAATTTCTCCTTAAGTTCATTTAAATTGACCACATTTAGCTTGCATCATTTTTCATTAAAGTTAATTGCATTAGTTTTCATCATGTAACTCATTAGGTGACATTGCATTAGTTCACACCATTTAATTTAAAGTTCATTAGGTGACATTGCATTAGTTTGCATTCATTTTAAAAGATTCATCTCATTTAGTGATCATTCATATTATATCCATTAAGTGCATTTACCATTACATTCATTAGATAATGTTCATTGCATCCATTACATCATTTGATTCAAATATACATAAGTTCATCATTAAGTGCATTCCATTTAGTTCATTTAAAAACATTGCACCTTGCATCATTCATCTAAAATCATTCATTAAAAGCTCATAGCATTTAATTTTCATCATACATTATATATCATTACATCTACATTCATCAACATCATATTTCATACACATAACATATAACATTTAGGATCATATAAATCTTTAATCATTAAATATCAATATGCATTCATTGCCTCATATAGGTCCATCACATTTTTGCATCACATTTAACAATCATAAATCCATTACATCTCCATATCATTTAAAATCCATATATCCATGAGTATCATTACATCACATTAGTCATTAAATCATTACATCATCATGTAACTGTGTGTGTGAATTTTGTACCTAGCTGTAGACACAACACTTCAGTAAAACATTAGAGGTTAACAAAAATCAAAATCGTGCAATGAAATGGAAACTAAACTAACCAGGTGATTTACTGCCTTCTAGTAGGTGCGAGTATGATATTCTTAGATTAGACCGAGACCAGTGACATTGACGACACCTAAACGAAGGATTTAAATGATGAAAGCAATAAAATATGAATGCAAATTAATCTATTTTTTTTTAAATTTTTGATGCCATAAGATGAGAAAAACTGATAATAAATTAATCTAAATGGATTGAAATGATATGCAAATTAAGCTAACAATGATATGAAATATAAAACTAGAATGAATTGAAAACAAGATTCATCACACAAAATGCTGATTCGCAAGAAGCTTGATGATTCTTTTGATGTCAATTCGCAAGAGTAAGTATGCAAATTTTGTGGATTCTTTTAGAGGAGCTGAGGCCTTGATTTTATAGAAATCTAGGGCTTTGGAGGTGCATGAGAAAAGGCATCAATCACTCTTGATGAACTCGGGTTGATTTTTGAGTTAAAAAGAAATTAAGAATAATTAATTCATAAAATCATGCAAAAACATGCAAGAATAACCTTTTAACTCAAATTAGAGTTTAGATCAGCTTTGAACTCAAAATAGATGTTGAGTTTCCAAAAGTTAACAACTTGCATTGATTTTCTGATTTAAAGTTTAACTGCTCTTTGAATGTGCACAATTAATTATGAATTAATTAAATAAATAAAGTGATTTATCCTCAACTTAACTGATTTTTGAATTAAAATAATTGATTTATGGGTTAATCAATTATTTAATCAAACTTTTATTCAAAAACTATATCATTAATTTTGACAACTAACATTAATTAATTAAATAAGAATTCAATCAATTAGTCATGATATTTTTTATTTATTGTCAGAATTAAATAATACAATTTAGGAATAAATATAATTAAATTCAATTAAATAACTAAGTGGCAGAATTAAATCTAATTAATTAAACATTCAAAATATTCAATTAATCAAACTTTAGGATAAATAGGATTTATTGCTAAATAATCATTAAATTAAAGATAATTATGATAATTAGGAATATTACTAGGAATATTCCCCGATGCAGAATTTAAGATAATCAATTAAGATTCGATGATGTTCAGATGTGCCTTAGGTTAGGACTTCGATGTCAATTTTGTTTGAATTGAGGATGTAGGAGGTCAATGAACCTATAGCCCATTTTTGGGGTATTACATTTTGCCCCTCTTTGAATTACTGTGTGACGTGCAGTGGTTTAAAGACAGTCTGTGTATGATATGAAACTGATTTGAAAGATATGATGAAGCTAGGTCCTAAATGACCAAAGATAATGTTAACTATAACAGTGATGAACCAATGATTATGAAAAAGTGTCAAAATATCTGATTTTGAACCTTATGATTGCAAAGAAATGAGTGACTGATTCTAGACCCTATTGTCAATAAGAATCACATTGGTATCACATCTAAACCCTTCAGTTATGAAGAACCAAGGAAAGAACACTGATGAACTGATGGTTGCGAAAAGCTGATATAGTTTACAAGATTAAGAGAATACCAGATTGATATGGATCTCGATGAATCTAATATGCCCCAAGCGATGAGGACTTTTGATGAGTCAGCAACTAGACATGGTTGTTGTCTTGATTACTGAAGAAAGATTGATTATATATTTAGATTTACAGACTTGAATGATGTGCAATACCATGCCCCCTTCGGGATTAAAATTGAAATCTGACAAGAAAAGTCAGCATTATAGTTTAGAAGCATGTTAATTGATTTGATAATTGGTTATACACATTCAAGAATGCGTTCTGTATCGTTTAGAGGTATTAGAGACCAAGTTTGACTAGGTTAAACCATGAGTTGACCATAGTTGACCAAAGTTGAAATTTTGATAGTTTGATGTAAGATAATCAGTTAAGTTGAATTCTGGATTTCTTTGATGATTGAAGGTCGATTATGCAAGTAGTTAATAATATAAACAATCTCAGATTTTGATTTTGATCCCGAAAATGGGTTCTACTTGCTATTTCGTTAGAGGAACCTTTGTGTTAGGTTTCAGCTCATGTTAGATTTGAATAGGTGATTGAAGAATTGTTTAAGCTTTGAAGTTTATCCAAACATTGTGAGATCATGCAAACATGCAAAATGCAAAGAAACATGTAAAATGAAATGCAACCTAAGACTTAGGACCTAGTCACTGATCATGTGTCGGTCATTCTCATCATTGAATTTTTAGATAACTGGATAAATCAATACAATGTCCACTAGTTAGGAAACCATAAACATATGAATATCAATTTGTATGCTCAAGAATCAATACAACACCCATTGGTCAAACAACCATGGACATATGAATATTGATTTTATTTTCAGAATGTCAGATTAGATATAAGCACCAAGGCACAAACACCAGGATGACCTAAATATCATGTCCATTTTGATATTGCAATTTGTATAAGCATCAAAACATAAATGTTGTGATGACCTAAATACGCCTTGCATTACAAACACGTCAAACAATCAAGAGATCACTCTAAATCCAATGTGAATTACCCGTAGTGACCCTTTATCGTTCACCTCCTTAGGAAAGATCGCGTTTCATAGTAGGAGAAAGAAATCACTCAAAAAGACAATAGTTAGATCAAACTTCCTTGAATTGTCCAAGTATCAATGGTCAAGGTATGCATGGCCATCCAATTTGAGATAGAGGCTCTTATAGCCGGACACCATATCAATCTAGAATTTCCGAAGTTGTTAGATTTTCACATACAAGTAGAAAACAAAGAAAAGATTAGGCCCCCAGTCATCACTCTCTAAATCCTATAAAGGACATCATCGAAGAGCTCAAAAGGACACAATATGCAAAAATCTCAATGCGAATTAGTAAGCATACAAGGAGATAAAAGCATGAAAAGCACAGATTGTTTTCAGTTTGTTTTGATGTTTGATTGTTGTTGTAGATGCAAAATCCTTTCTGGAGAGGAGACCGACTGACTGACTTAGATGAAGCTTCAAAGGACTCTAACTGGATATGACATGTCTAAAGATATACTGGAGGCCATAGGATATGACATTGATTTCCCCCAAGTGTTAAGCATTGATAGGATATAGATGTTTTTGCCAATGGTGTACAGACCGACTTATTGAAAATAGGAAAGGAGAAACAAACTAGGAGATATGTACAAACTAAAGCAGGACTGAAAGCTGGGAAAGCCCAAGATTGCATTGATAGATGGAGCGTTTTGAACAAGTGGCACCCGTTTGCTGCATTTTCATCATCTTGGTAGAGATTCTATTTTTGCTACCAAGGTGCCTGTTTCTAGGTTTTCACCAAGGCACTTTTTCTTTTTCTCATTTTTTTCCTTTTTTCATTTTTCAATTTTTTTGTACTTTTGATATTTTTTTATTTTTTTTGTGAATCATCAAAGTGCCTATTGCTAGGTTTTCACCAAGATGTTCATTTTTTCAGGACATTTTCCAATTTTAAAGATTTTTTCAGGATATTTTACCATAGATTGAATGCCTTAAGCGTAGACTTTCTTTAGATGGAGAATGTTGATTGGTTCTCAGAGCTGTTCTCCTTCAATCATTAAGAGTTGATAGGCTCCAGAGCCAAAAGTAGCAGTGATAAAAAAGGGACCCAGCTAGTTGGGTTCAAACTTTCCCTTGCATTCTCGATGTGATTGATTTTTAAGATTCTCTCTCAAGGCTAGATCACCAACCTAAAATTCTCTATGTCTGACTTTCTTGTTGTAGCCTCTAGACATTCTTTTCTGATACACTCTGAGATGATCATATTCTTCTTGTCTGCGCTCATCTAGTAGTTCAAGTTCTTGCAACCTAGACACTCTATAGTCATCATCAGTTACTAGACCATGCAATCTGATTCTTAGTGATGGGATTTCAACCTCAATAGGTAGTACCGCTTCAAACCAATAAACTAAAGTGAATGGAGTAGCCCTAGTGGGTGTTTTGATACTTATTTGGTAGGCCCAGAGAGCTGGATTGATCATGAGATGCTAGTCTCTTCCTGTCTTATTAACTGTTTGGTGCAAGATTTTTAATAGATTCTTATTAGAAGCCTCTGCTTGTCCATTCCCTTGAGGATAGTAAATAGATGACCAATGTTGTGTAATCTTGAATTTGGCACATAGATCATCTAAGTCTTTTTTCTTGAATTGGCCACCATTATCTATGATTATGGAATGGGGAATCCCATATCTGCATATGATATAGTTCAAGATGAACATAGATATTTGTTTCCTGGTTGCTTGTGTTAAGGGAACTGCTTCTACCCATTTTGTAAAATAATCTGTAGTTGTGATTATATGGGTATGTCCATTAGAAGAATGAGGATGTATGGATCTTATAAGATCAAATGCCCATTGGTGAAAAGGCCATTGTGTAGTAAAAGGAATTAGATATTTCCCTGGAGCATGAATTAAGTTACCATGTACTTGGCACTTTTGACAATTCTTAGCAAACTTGATTGCATCTTCTCCATTTTAGGCCAATAGTACCCAACCCTAATAAGCTTTCAAGCTAGTGTTAAACCATTTGAGTGTGGCCCACATATACCTTCATGGAATTCCTCGAGTGCACATTGAGACTCTTCCCATTCTAAACATCTAAGTAGCGTACCATCTAGACCTCATTTGTATAGATCATTACCAATGATGACATATTGGGAAGCATTATGGATTAGGAATCTTTTCTCATGTCAATTGAAGGTATCGAGAATGATTTGGTCTTGGAGATAGGATAAAAGGTTTTTGTATCGAGATGAATCATGACCAACAATAGTGCAGATCATGTGGGTTTCAGGGGAATCATATGCAGGATAAGATAGTGCTTCCACCAGGAACTCATAGTGTAGCTCATGTTCAGGCTACTGTAATAGAGTGGATAGCATTGCCATTGCATCAGCAGCCTTATTCTCTATTCTAGGTATTTGCTCAAATGTGATAGATATGAAATATTTCTTTAGATCATCTACCATTCTTTTGTATGGAATGAGCATTTCATCTTTGGTTTGGTACACATCATTGACTTGATGGATAACAAGTTGGGAGTCTCCATGAGTGTGTATCTCTGTCACTCTCCACTCAATTTCTATTTTCATGCCATTAAGAAGAGCTTCATATTCGACAATGTTATTTGTACAAGGAAACTTGACTCTAAATGCTTTAGGAATTGAGTACCCTTGAGGAGTAATAAACAATATGCCAGCTCCAGATCCATTCTATGTATAGGAGCCATCAAAGAACAACTGCCATTCTCTAGAAGAAAGATTCATGATAGAGGAATCTAGGAATTCCATGTGCATTGGTGTATCATCAATCATAGGTGCATCCACCAATTTATCAACAATAAATTGGCCTTTAATAGCTTTTCTTTCAACATATTCAATGTCAAATTCACTTAAGAGCATAACCCATTTGGCTAATCTACATGTGAGAGTAGCTTTGCTTAGTAGGTACTTGAGTGAATCAATCTTAGCTACCAAATGAGTGGTATGGGATAAAATATAATGTCTCAGTTTCTATGATGAAAAGATCACAACTAGACAACCTTTTTCAATCATTGAATAGTTCTTCTCATATGCAACCAAAGTTCTACTGATATAGTATATAGGTCTTTCCTTTTTATTCTCATCATGTTGCGCTAGCAATGCCCCCAGTGATGTATCTGTTGTGGAGACATATAGGATCAGTGGCTTCCCTTGAATAGGAGACATCAAGATAGGAGGATTTGACATATATTTCTTGATATGGTTAAAGTTGCTCTCACATTCTTCATTCCATGCAAAAGTTACACCTTTATGTAAAGTTTTTGTAAAAGGATGTGATATGTTTGCAAGCTGTGATATGAAGCATCTGATAGATTGAACTCTCCCCTGTAATATTCTCATATGAATAATATGTTGACTTGGTGGTCAGCACCTCCTTTGGGGTTACCATGGATTTGGGTAAATCTGGTGTTTGTGACATTTGTTGATAGTTCAAGCTTTTGGCGCAATGAAAAACATTCCAACAATTGGTATCAGAGCCTTGGGTCATGGGTTCAAATCCCAAGAGGTCTCCTTTATTCTGTTGGTGTGAAACCCTCGGTCGGTGCTGAGGGGGAGAGAGTCTCCTTCATTCTGTTGGTGCGGAACCCTCAGTTGGTGTTGAGGGGGAGATTGTTGACTTGGTGGTCAGCACCTCCTTTGGGGTTACCATGGATCTGGGTAAATTTGGTGTTTGTGACGTTTGTTGATAGTTCGAGCTTTTGGCGCAACGGCAAACATTCCAACATAATATTCTTTGGGGGTTGCATCTCTATTATAGCCTTTACTTTAGCTAGATCAACTTCAATTCCTTTCTTTGAAACTATGTATCCTAAGAGCTTTCCAGAAGTGACACCCAAAGCACACTTCTTAGGATTTAGTCTGAGACTAAATTTTTCCATTCTGTCTAGTATCTTGCTCAAGTCATTTAGATGTTCAACTCTAATCATAGATTTTGCTAAAGTATCATCAACATAGTCCTCCATAGTTCTATGCATCATGTCATGAAAAATAGATGTCATGGCTCTTTGATAGGTAGCACCAGCATTTTTAAGCCCAAATGGCATAACATTCCAGCAAAAGGTACCCCATGCACATGTGAAAGCAGTTTTCTCTTTATCCTCTAGAGCAATTTTTATTTGATTATATCCAGAGAAACTATCCATCAAGGAATACATCTCGAAACCTGCAGTCATGTCCACTATCATATCAATGTTAGGTAATGGAAAATCATCCTTAGGGAATGCTTTATTCACATCTCTAAAGTCTATGCACACTCTGATTGATTTATCTGGTTTTGAAATAGGCACAATATTAGAGATCCATTCTGCATAATCAATCACTTGGATGAATCCAGCTTTTAGGAGCTTCTCTAACTCAGCCTTTACCAAGAGTGCAACATGAGGATGCATCTTTCTCAACTTTTGTTTAACAGGTTTTAATCCAGGAGTAATAGATAGGTGGTGCATTATAAGATCAGGATCTAACCCAGGCATATCTAAATATTTCCATGCAAAGTTGATCTTTTTCTCTGTTAAGAATGTTGTAAATTTCTTCTTTTCTTCTTCTAATAAGGATTGTGCCACATGGATCAACTGTTGTTCCTCTTCTATTCCCAAGTTGACAGATTGAGTGGGCTCAACTAGAACTGGAGATCTGTCCTGTAAATGACTCAGAAGGACATCAAATATCTCATCCTTAGGCACCTCAGAGAGGTTTTCACCTTCAGATACATCTTTTATTTTTACTTTTGTAGGTTCTGAGACTACCACAAAATGGTTTTCACCCTCATAACTTCTTTTCTTTTTATTCTTATTCTTATTTTTCTGACTAAGATATTTGATGTCTGACTCCATCATGTTGACGCTCGGTTCACTGATGGAAGTCCTCATGGGCTCAACTGCATTTAGGTAGCAAGCAAGGGCATAGTCATTCAGGAAGGTATAAATACCATAGCTTAGATTTATGGAGGTTCGATCAAGAAGGTTTGGATATCAGATAGTCAAGGCAGGGAAGGATTGGGATATGGTGTTCACAAATATTGATCTGTCATCATTGGTCCTAAATTGATGCTCAAGTTCAAAGGTGATATTACAACTTAAGACATTCAATTCATGAATAGGCTCAATGTCATTGTGGGAGTCCACTTCAGCCATCGGTGGATTAGACTCGTTAAGTTCATTATTTTACTCTAGACTTACGTTGGGTGTAGGTGCATATTGGTGAATTACATCAATATGTTTCTCTATGATAAGCTCATCTTCTTCTGGAATGGCTCCCCATTCATATTCATTTGATTCCTCATCTATACCTCTAGGGAATCTAAGAACATGATTAAATTCAAGGCGGATACCCCAAGAAGGGTTACCCTTAGATTTTGATTTAAATTCATACTCATGAGAATCTATTTTAGAATCACTGGAACGCTCCAAGTGCTCAGCTATAGTGATAGGCTTTTCTTCCCTTTTGTCTATTTGGTTACCTTTGAGATTAGTTGGTTCTTATGTGGCAACTATCTCTTGTTCTATAGTAGGTTCTTGTGTTTCTACTACATTGATTCTCTTTATGGGATCATCTTCAACATCAAGGATATATTTGATTTCTCTTGGCAAATGCTCATAAGGAATGAGCTCCTTAGTATTGTCAGATTCATCACTATCAGATTGTTCTATTTCTTCTTTCTCAAGAAGAGCTTCTTCTGGCTTGATTTTCTCTATGACATGCAGAGAATTCTTGCTAAGATAAAAAGGTTTCTTCTTGTATCCTAGACCTATTGTATTCTTGTTTACTCACCCATGATGGTCAAGTGGTGATAGAAGACCCTTACCTTGTAATCCTAAAGGTCCTTTTCCTGTATATCCCATCTTTGTAATCAATCTGTCCCTTGGACCATATGACTTAGAAGGAACCTTCGATGTTTTAGAATCACATGATTGATCAATTTGGGATTTAGGTTCTTCTTTGTAGAGCCATGCAAGAATAGCTTCATCCTCTTCAAATTCTTGTTTAGGCACTTGTTCTACAAGAAATTTTCCTTTATATGCCTCAAGAGGTCCTTTAGACTCTGGTTTGGACTATTTGAGAATTTTCCCATAAGACTTAGGTGAGATAGGGAGAGATAATAAAGATAAGATTGGCTCTATAGTATATTCTTCCATACCTTTTTCTTTGATTGTCACCTCTTTAGCAATGTCTTCCATTTTGGATGTTGAAGCAATTTCTGTCTGCTTAATAGAAGACTCTCTATTATTAGGAACAAGTTTATCGGCACCTTCCTTCAATGCATTGCAAATTGTAGACACATCAGTCGGGATGGTTACCTCTACTCCTTCATAAGGAAATTTCAAACACTGATGGTAGGTAGAAGGAATAGCTTTCATTTCATGTATCCATGGTCTCCCTAGAAGGATGTTGTAAGCCAAAGGTACATCAAGAACTTGACATGTAGTATCTATGATGATAGGACTTGTTTTGATAGGCAAGACAATTGTTCCCTTGGAAAATATTTCTTCTTCATCATATGCCTTGATAGTTATTTTCTTTCTAGGATCAATAGCCATTTCTAAAAATCCCAATTGTGTGATCAAGTTGTAAGAACAAATATTTAGACCAATGCCCCCATCTATCAACACATGTTTGACATGATGGTTTTGGATTAAGACTTCTATATGCAAGGGCTGATTATGCAGATGACTCAAGGATTTATCATCTTCCTCTAAAAAGGAGATATACTACAGAGATGTAAGATGACCAACCATAGATTAGAATCTGTCTAAATCAAGGTTGTCAAGAACATTGGATCCAAGCAAAGCTTTGTCTAGAATGGCTCTATGAGCTGGAGATATCCGAAGCAACTCAAACATGGAGATTTTTGCATTTGTGTGTTGGAGTTGTTGGACAATGCTGTAAGATGTAGGCCTTGTGTCTTTAGGATTTGAAGATTTAGATATAGCCCTTTGTTTAGAAGTAGATGAAAGATTGAAAGGCACCTTAGGGACATTTGATGAATCCGGTATTTGTCCTTGCAGATGTGCCTGAGATTGTGATCAAGTAACTCCATTAGTTGATTGATTTTCTCTATCTCTTCTTACAATCGTGATAACATTGCAACACTCAGATAGGCATGGTTCAACCATATTGATAACAACATTGTTCCTAGAATAAGCATAATTGACCTTAGCACCCATATTAGGTTGAGAAAAGGAGTCTTCTTTACCATGTTTAGGAAATGGTTCTATAAACACTGTATGGTCATTATTGCTCTTATGATTGTCAAGTGTGATTTCTCCACTATCAATTTTGTCTTGAATGGTATGCTTCAAGCACTAGTAGTTACTAGTTTTATGACCCTTACTACGATGAAAATCATAGAATTCATTCTCCTTCCACCATTTTGATTTAGGTTTAGAATCAAACTGTCAGATCTCAGGCAAAGAGATGATGTTATTAGCCAAAAAAAATTTCATAGCTGATTCCAAAGATTCTCTAAGAGGAGTAAACTTTTGTTTATTATCAGTGGACCAAGGTTTGTATTCTTTCATCTTTTGGGATGATTTGGGTACCTTTTGTTTTGAGGCTTTGATGGCTTGGGTACTGACAGTTAGATTGAAAGCATGTGCCTTAGATGGGGCACATATATCATCAACAATGCCATCTGTGATGATGCTTTTATTCTTGTTCCAATTTTTGTATCCAGATTCATATTTGTCCTTTTGAAGTGTGATGTCTCCTTTTTTCACAAGTACTTTTTCAATTTTGATTGCATTGTCTACCATCTTGTCAAAAGATGTGTGATTTTGCATTTGTAGAGGGCAGTTGATTTCTGGAACAAGATTATTGATGAAGATTTCCAGTTTCTCAGTTTCTGGAATAGGTTTAGCATATAGAGAGAATTTATTTCTCCATCTTTTAAGAAATGTCAGGAATGGTTCTCCTAGATATTGTTTGAGATTGCATATGTTGATCATGGTGACTGGATGCTGGATGTTGTAGGAGTATTGCTGATAAAACAATTTGATTAACTCCTCAAAGGTTTTGATTGTAGGAGGCATTCTAGAGAATCAATGAATGGTTGCTCCTCCCAAAGATTGAGGAAATAGATGCATCAGATAGGTTGGTTTGTGCATGAACTCCATAGATTGGGTACAAAATTCTCTGACATGATCTTGAGGGTCAGAGTTTCCATCATACTTATCATATTTTAGCATTTCCACTCTCTTAGGGAATGGTGGCATGTACAAGTCTTTATCAAATGGAAAAGGACATAGGGCTTCCATGGAGAACTCCTTAGGTTCCTTTTCTTTTTCAAGTTTATTAAGTTTGACTTGCATGGCATGCATTTGTTTCATCATAGCCATGATAGGAGTTTCTTCCTCATGCATGATGATATCTTCAACATTAAATTTGGGAGGAAGTTAAGCTCCTTGATGTGCTAACTATAAAAAGTACCTCTCTATCTTCCTTCAAGAAATGCTTCATCATTCTTTTGAATTCATCGTCATTTTGATATCGAGCAATTTCAAAAGGTGTGGGTTCTTGATCTGCACTATGTTGGGATTGACATCCTTGGGATCCTCCTCCTTAAGACATGGTAGGATTTTTAGGACTCCTTGGAATAGATTGAGGTGGAGTTTGTTGATGACCTCCGTGAGTTGATGGAGGGGGTATGTAACCAGTTTTCAATTGAAAATTGCCAAGACCATTGTCTTTGTAAAGACAAGAATTGTAGAGTTTCTCAAGAGTTGGACCCACGTGAGTAGATAGAGGTTGGGTATGAGATGCTTCTCTAGATTTCTTGTGCAAGGAAGCTCGAGTTTCCACCATTAACCTTGGGTGAAACAAAAGAATAAGATGAAGACAATTGAAGAATGAATTGATTCAAGAATATCGAATGACGCAACCTTGTCAAGATTGAAGTGATTGAAGATTAGATTAGATGTAGGTGAAGAATACCATGCCTTGGATGTATGGGTAGACACCCAAAAGATAGTAGACACGAGCTTGCAACACTTAGCCATTTTGAAGATCGATTGAAGATTGATAGTTATGACAAGGTTTTGACACAAGATAAAAAAGACTCAAATTGATAAAATTGAAGGCTAAATCAGACTCAAGAGGTCACTTTAAGAAAATGATCAGATTCTTTCTAGTTTTTTCTCTGTGCCTAACATAGTGATTTGTTTGACAGATCTTGGAAATAGGCTGTAAAAGCTGGGTCTCTAATAGTTTTGACAACTTTCTTGCAATTTTTTTTTTTTTTGAAAATTTGGATATGACTTTCTGAGACTGTGGGATGACTTTTGACTCCAGAAAGGAATTTTGCTTTAGATTTTTCAAATTTTAGGTTCTCAACTTTAGATTGTTCACAAAATTGTCTATCCATATTTGAAAGATTGTACCAGGATCGTTCATTTTTAGTAACCAAATAGATAAGTAGGCACACAAAATAGCAAGCAAGTGATTTCAAGCATGTCTAAAAATAATGAACTAGGGACAAAGCAACCCTGCGCATGAACAACCAAGTGATTGATTATGCTAATCTCTATGAGTGCTAACTATGTATGTTCCAAAAAGTTTTGCAATAACGCACATATTCCTAAAAAAATGAAAATTTGGCCTCACTAGGGTTTTTAGTAATGGTTTGACTCTGCAACTTTTGTAACCTCAAGAGGGTGAACTCCAATCTTGGTGCACCAAAGTTTTGACACAGTCCAAGAATTTAATCAATCAGGAGCTGCTAGGGAGATCTGACAACCCAACAAGAGACCACACCTGTGAAGATTTCCTCCACAAGGACATTTTTATAGTGGCTGTTGCTACCATGGTGAAAATGGCTATTATCGCTTGAGGTTCCATCCACGTGGTTGACCCAATTAAGGGAATGTCCACTATGGTTAACCCTCTCTAAAGGTGACTCAAAAAAGATACCACAGGGGGACTAGATCAGATTCAAGGATCTAGGTTTCTGGTACTATCCAAAAAGGAAGTAGAGCAGAATCCCCTAACCTCTTCACTTCACCAAGACAAAGCAGATAGATTAATTCAACATGCTAAGACCAAGATTATCTCACAAAGATCCATGACATCAACCGCTTATGATCTATCAACCTCTCTGGAGAGAGAATGTATCAATCAAAAGTTGAAGACACATGAATCTAGTAGAACATGAGACTTTCTCAGTACCTTCCCTACCTACAAGGGGATCCTTCATCAAGAGGAGCTTCATATGAATAAACAAGAAAAAGAAGCTCAATCTCTCAAGATCATCCACAAATAGTGTTCATAGGGCCTATTTACTATGTGTAACAGATATGCAAAAAGCAAATCTATGTTCATTTTATAGCCCAAAAATTGAAGTCTGATTTATGAAAGCAGGAAAGGCACTCAAGCTAGACACGTGAGATGTTTGTTTTATGTCCAAATTGAAATGTTTTCAGATGTAGTAGAATACCTAAATTCCCTCGCAACGTGCTTAGTATAGTTTACCTGATTTTTAGCTTTGTTAAGCAATCTCGTGCAAGCAAGCCACAAACTCTCCGATAAGAAAACAAGCAAACAAGATATGCAACATATATTCAACTTATGAAAACCCTAGGGTTAGATCTAGAAATAAATTATTAGGAGCAATAATAACCAGCAACTAATCCAAAAGACAACTCATATCATTCATTGAACCATGTGAAAAATAAGTGCATACCCATCACAAAATTTTTATTTTTTGTTGCATTTGACCTAGTCAACAAGATCTGGTTTTTTTGATATGATTTCAGCAAAAAAAAAATAGAAATGCAAAATAGAGCCCCCTGCTAAAAAATAGAGATCTTTCCAAAAATGTAAATTTTTTAGAAAAATCTCTTCATTTGTGCCCTAGAGACCCATTTTACCAAAACAAACAAGTTTTTGTAAATTGACTATTTGAGCTATTATATTGCATCCAAATTTAAAACAAAAAGAATGGAACCCATATAGAATTTAAAGAGCTTTCCAAAAATGTAAAATTTTTCAAAAAATACGCTGATTTGCATCAGAAATTAATTTTTTCCAGAAAATCAAGAAAAATTTATTGAAAATTCAAAACATCTCAAAAAATTTTGAATTTTTTATTAAAGCTTCCCTGATATGTCTCCAACTTGCAAACAAAATTTTAGACCAAAAATCTAAGCCTTTTGGGAGATAAAATTAAATCTTTGAAACTTTAGGGTTATAGCTCCAAAAACAAAATCAAAACCAGCATGTAAAGGTGGGTGGCCCCATGATGGGTGCCAGAAATGTGTGTGTGAATTTTTTACCTAGCTGTAGACACAAAACTTTAGTAAAACATTAGAGGTTAGTAAAAATCAAAATCGTGCAATGAAATGGAAACTAAACTAACTAGATGATTTACTACCTTCTAGTAGGTGCGACTATGATATTCTCAGATTAGACCATGACTAGTGACATTGACAACACCTAAACGAAGGATTTAAATGATGAAAGCAATAAAATATGAATGCAAATTAATCAATTTTTAAAATTTTTTTGATGCAATAAGATGAGAAAAACTGATAATAAATTAATCTAAATGGATTGAAATGATATGTAAATTAAGATAACAATGATATGAAATATGAAACTAGAATGAATTGAAAACAAGATTCATCTCACAAAATGCTGATTCACAAATGCTGATTCACAAGAAGCTTGATGATTCCTTTGATGTCAATTCGCAAGAGTAAGTATGCAAATTCTGTGGATTCTTTTAGAGGAGCTGAGGCCTTGATTTTATAGAAATCCAGAGCTTTGGAGGTGCATGAGAAAAGGCATAAATCACTCTTGATGAACTCAGGTTGATTTTTGAGTTAACAAGAAATTAAGAATAATTAATTCATAAAATCATGCAAAAACATGCAAGAACAACCTTTTAACTCAAATTAGAGTTTAGATCAGCTTTGAACTCAAAATAGATGTTGAGTTTCCAAAAGTTAACAACTTGCATTGATTTTCTGCTTTAAAGTTTAACTGCTCTTTGAATGTGCACAATTAATTATGAATTAATTAAATAAATAAAGTGATTTATCCTCAACTTAACTAATTTTTGAATTAAAATAATTGATTTATGGGTTAATCAATTATTTAATCAAACTTTTATTCAAAAACTATATTATTGATTTTGACAACTGACATTAATTAATTAAATAAGAATTTAATCAATTAGTCTTGAGATTTTTTCTTTAATGTCAAAATTAAATAATATAATTTAGGAATAAATATAATTAAATTCAATTAAATAACTAAGTGGCAGAATTAAATCTAATTAATTAAATATTCAAAATATTCAATTAATCAAACTTTAGGATAAATAGGATTTATCGCCAAATAATCATTAAATTAAATATAATTATGATAATTAGGAATATTACTAGGAATATTTCCCGATGTAGACTTTAAGATAATCAATTAAGATTCGATGATGTTTAGATGTGCCTTAGGTTAGGACTTCGATGTCAATTTCATTCAAATTAAGGATGTAGGAGGTCAATGAACCTATAGCCCATTTTTGGGGTATTACAGTAACACATCTATGTATCATTTGCATCCATAAACCATTAAAACATCATATATCATAAATCATTACAAAAACCATATCACTTACATTCACCTATTTTATGTCATACATAAGACAATCATATAAAGCATAAATAGAACATGTGCATTTATATCATCAATTACATCTAAAAAAGCATGAAACAAAGCATATAGGAGATACAATCATATAGATCTCCATATCATAGAAAAACACCTAAAAAATGAAGTCCAACACATGATGATGTCACATAAAGTAAATCTATCAACTAAGTATCAAAGTCCATGGTATCAACATCAAAGAAATATAAACATCAAGAAATCAAAGTCCATCAAAGTCCATCATAGTATCAAAGTATCATCAACATAAAGAACATCAACTGGTAAAAAGGATAACAATAGAGTCCAATGTCTTGAGATAAAAAATGAATCATAATATACATTAATGAATAAATAATATGTGTCATCTCAACATAATATAATCAACTGCCAGACCCACCGGTATCATCAGCACCATCAGGAGGCCTTCTTGAACTAGCCTGTAAACCATGCTGACTCATAGCAGCCATAAATGCATGCATCATCGAACTCAACTAAGTAACCTACTATCACATCTTTGACATCTCTGACTGAAGAGATCTCACATTTGAGGCTAAGGCTAGTATAGGAGTTTGTGCTGGGGCTTGAGCAGGAGTAGTCGGTGGAGGAGCCATAGACGAAGATGGAATGGAAGAAGATAGAATGGAAGATAATGGAATAGATAGAGATGGAATGAAAGAAGAAGATGGAAGAATTGAAGAAGATGGTATCACAAAGGAAGCAAGAGCTTGTACTGAGGGAGCATGTGGAATAACCTGTGGAGGAGCTTGTGGAAGAGGAAACTATTCTGGTCTGCTCTGTGCCCAATCTAGTAAAATTGTATGACCTGAGCATCCACATCGTCCATTACCTGCACACCCACCTGTCTTTGATAATGGACCATGTGTCGGCCCCATCTGGCAACAAGATCCACAACAACCCAGTGTAAAACTCTAGCCATGCCAGCACCTCACACTCTAGGCCTACCACCCCTCATCTTGACACCACCCCTAGGAGGAATAGGCACAAAAACAATCATTGGAATCACAACTTGGCCACCTACAATCCCTCACCTACCCCATCATCCCTAAAAACCTCATCTCTAACCACCTCCACCTCCATCCCCATCCCTGCCATCATCATTTGACTCCTCCTCTATGCCTGACACTCACTTTGCTTGATCTTTGAACCTCGAAAAAGGGTTCCAAGTGAACCAATCAGTGTAATCATCAGTCATCCCAGCATCTATGATATGCTCACTCATGTCCCAAGGTAACTGACCTAGCTATAGAACCTCCTAGCGAGCTATCCTATAATCAATCTGTGCTCCCCATAGTGATCTCTCCATATGTACCTAGGCATACATCACCAATCCCTAAGGCATGCCCTACATACAACCATACTATTGTAATACCTGAAGAAAATAGAATCTCTCAATAATAAGCAGAGTGTGCCCTATCATCCACCTCGGTGTGCACATAAAAGGAAGCTTTTATGCATCCTTGGGCCATGCCTCGCATCCAAGGTAGGGTCACCATACAACTTGGTCTACATCATTGATGATCCGATGCTAGTAATCTAACTTTCCCAAGTGGGCCTACACAACCATACCCTCATACATCTAGGCAAAAGGCCACCTAGGATTGCGGTGCCTCACAAAGATCAGTCTAGTAACTAGGATGTGCTCCCAGGTCCACAACTGTAACAATATGACCCCTACAAATAGAGTCACCCCACGCTGATAAACAACTAAATGAAGCTCATGGTATAGCTGAGCCAAGACACAAGTGCACCAATCAAATCACTGAGGTGGAGAAATCAGATCCTCCAGGATAGGCCCCCAACCAACTACAAAACCGTGACCTCGATGATATGGAACAAGGAAGCCATCGATCAAAGCACCCAACACCATAGGAAGAATTGGAAAGGAGTGGAACTAAGCCCACTGAATATGATCATCACCAATAGTAGGGTCCTAAAAAACCTATCGACAAGTTGTTCCATCGTACACCTGATCATAGTAAACCAAATTTCCATGAGTCGGGATACAGAGGATGTGATACACATCCTTGGGAGTGATGGTCATATCTCCCATAAGAAAATAGAATGTGTTATGGTCAGAGAGCCACCTCTCTGCCATAACTATGATCAATCCTTGATTCACTCAGAATCAAGTTAGAACAAGCAAGAACAAAAGGCCACACCTCCCAATGAGTCAGTGATCTGCACCACTCAAATCATTGATCATCTGAAATGGTAAGGGATATAAGCCTCTCATAGTGAGCGAATTAAGCTCAATCTGCAAAAAGAAAGTTTAAACACATCATTATTTGAAATCATTATCTTTTGAATCATCCTAAGTCAATCAAACATTTAAAAACTTATCAAACCATAATCAATTTTCCTAATTCTATTAAGAGAGGACAAAAAATTTATCATCATCCATCATCTAAATCAAGATTGACAATCAAAAAAATTGAAAGGAAATTGACTCAAACTAATATTCTACGACTTGCTACCATATCAGGCTTGCTATCTAAGCCAATCAACTGATTGACAACACTGAAGAGTTTAGAAAACTGACTTAAAAATTGGCATTTTCAACCAAACAGGGTGAAAGCGCTATTTTAATGATTAAAAGTGCTAAAAGGTAAAAGCGTAGCTAAATAAATTAAAAGTGCTAGCAAAATTTGTAAAAGTGTTTTTCTAAGGTGAAAGCGCTAAAACAACTTGTACGCGCTAAAAGAATACTCTATACGTACTATTTAATAAATCAAAAGTGCAAAGGAATTTGTACAAGCTAGAGAAATTTGTAAAAGTGAAACGAGCCCTAATTCCTACGTGTGTACGTGCTATTAAAACTCACGGAAGCACTATTAAAAATTGTAGAAGCGCTAAAAGGGGAGTGCATGTATGCGCTATTAAAATGATTAAAAGCACTATTTAAATTGAAAAAAGAAAAAAAATAGGGTTTTTCTCATAAAAATTTAATTTTTTTCAATTTAAATGCATTAAATTGACAAAGCAAGTTGTCGGGGTTCATATCAGAGGTCCATAGCCAGGTGGTTGCAGGTATTGATGTCCTCGCTTGAACTGGTGCTTGCAAATTGGGATAACCATGATGAAACAACTCAGAGAAGTCAGAGAGAAAATTCAAATAGCAAAGTGAAAATGAATAGTAAAAATGACTTTTTACCCCTATACATAGCCCATTTTGACCTAAAAAGGGCATCTTTGACCAAAAAATGACCAGGGACCCAAGCTTTTCACCAATTCTACCAAATCAAGGCCATTTGCCATCAAACGAACACAAATTCATTATCGAAAATGAAATCAAAATTCATTATTGAATTGACCTAATTGACGCAAAATTGACCTAAACCATCATATCTTTCAAACGAGTATCAAATTTCATTTCATTTTTTAGGGGCATACACTCGGATAATTTGAAACAACATCATCGAATCAGGGGCATGACCATCAAATCAGAGCGTAATCTTTTATCATAAAATTTTTCACTTATCAATCGAAAGGGGCATTAAACATCGAATTAGATCAAATCAAATATCATATCAGGCAATTCATCATCAAATCGACCATTAGGACATCAAATCAATCGAACTTCATCAGAATTGGCATCTTCTATCCAACATTGCAATCAACCCTCGACAAAATCAGGACTTCATATAAGTTGAATCAAGACATTCTTTAAATCAACATGCTTTACATGTCGACTCAAAGAGGGGCATTTGTAATCACCAAAAATTGGACAAGATCATTTAAGTGAGAAATCAAGGCAAAAACCAATGCAAATTAATCGTATCAATGCAATTAAATCAAAACAAGTTAAAATTGAAAAAAAATTGAAATCAAGCTAATAATTTGAATTAATTGAAAATCAAAAGACATTAAATCAATTTGAATCAAGTAAATCATGATTAAATAATCAATTGTGTAATTAATCTAATTAATTACATAGTTTAATTTAAATCAAATCAACCCATTTAAGGGGTACACATAGCTAAACAAATTAAATAAATTAAATTCATTAATTCCTATTTTCTCTCAACCACCAAATGGGAGGAAAGTGAATTAACCAATAGGAATTTAGGACCAAGCTCACATGGATCAAGCCTAAATCAAATCTCAATCACTCACTTAGAGGATGCATCTTGTCCACTCATTTTGTCCTCTTGTCCCAAGCTTTGAGGACAAAATATTTAAATGGTCTCCAAAGGTGGAACCATGGACTTAACTCTCACCTAATTGTGATCAAATCAACTACACCCCCTATCCTTTCCAAAATCTATAAAAGAAAGGTATAAATCACTCAATTATCATCCACAAATCTGAGAATAGCATCAAACCTGTTGCAATTTATAGCTAGAAAGGTAAATCTAGGACTAATTAAGGCTAATTTCATTTGGAATTGAACTTTTTAGTTGCTTTATCATTCATTCTCATTTTAGGACTGTCACTAATGGAAGCTTGTTGAGATCTTTGCATTAGCATCCCTAAATAAAGATCCATAGAGTGCTTAATTGTCATTTCTTTGCTTGAATTATATAGCTATTTGTGGCAGTTTAGTTTTTATTTTGAGTTATTGACAATACTAACCCTATGAAGGTTCTTTCCTTATCACACACCATCCTTCTTATCAATTTTTAATTTTTCACCCGCTGACATCTCCTCTTTACTCATCCCCTCCCTAATACATTTACCCAAAGCCTTGGAAAAACCAGAACCCCTAGGCAAGGGGATAATAGGGCTACTAACATCAACTTTCTAGATATGCTCCATAATTAAAAGGATAAGACCGTCATGCAGAATGGGCTTTCTCTCTTTCTTCCTATGATCAATTATGCTATGGCAAAGGGACTGCAATAGAAAAAATGGGAGAGAAACCCTAACCTTATGTCTAAAATGACAAAGCAACACAAAGTGATAGGAGTGATCTCTCTTATACCTACCATCCAGAGTGATATACTCCATAACAATAGTCATAACCTTCACCCAGATCTCCTTGAAAGAGTCCACATCATAACAGCCACCAGGGACCTTCATCAAGCTTTCGACCTTTACCTTGTCTATAGGGAAATGTTGAATGGCCTGTTGGGAAATCTTCTTGTCTCTATAGAACTTGATGCCCTTGGTGTTTAACCCAGACACCTTCGCAATAAGATCCTCGGTGATTTTCATAGCCATTTCCCTAATAGTCACAGTGCCATCCTTCCATCTCTCAGCAAAAGCTGTCGTGACTTCTTCTTTGAACCCATGAAGGCATTCCATTTACATGGTGAGCCCACCCTTCCTAAGCTTGTCCTAGTCCTTAGTCTTATTCTTCTATTTTTTACAATCCTTCAGCTCCTTGTGGTTGAGCCCTCCACCCATAATACCCTCAGATAATAGGCTCTCAATAGAAATGGCATAGAAAAAACAAAGATAGAACACAATGTATCTTGACTATATTATGGGGTTATTGGTTTGACCAGATCATGATTGGTGACTAGAAGACAAAGTTACAATAGATAGAATATCACTCAATGGAATGTAAAATAAATTCTTAGAACTATCAATCATATCCTTAACCAGTGATGTTGCATAGTGTTGCAATAAGTGGTTATGTTTTGTTAGGATAGAAGTGACATGGTAGATCGATGAGGAATGATGAGTTGACATTTTCATGATCATTTTGATCAAATTTATTGAAGTTGTGCAAGAACATTGGAAAGTGTGATATGGTTTGAATTTTCTTTGTCAAATCTAATGTGTGATGGATCTGGAGGTCAACATGGATTTGAAATTATTGGTAATATGTTTTAGTGTTCAAGGTTTGAGTGGGAGTGACTTCTAGTAATGTAGTAGGGATGTTTTACCACCTTAAGTTGTAAAAAAAATTATATATAGTTTTTTATGTATTATGGAGAGAGAGGAGTGAATGTGTGGAAGACAAATATCACAAATGCATTTGTGCAATTGTAGTGTTTGGATGTTCTACATGTGAAGTAGAGATTGAGATTGAATTGGATCAATACTAGAAGAGGAGAAGTGATATTATCTTAGATCACTCTTTACCTATTGATTTTAATAGGTTGACAAGAGAAATCCCTTAATTGGGTCACTCCTAACAGGGTGTGTAGGATCGTAACAGGTCTGAAGATAAAAATCCTCTAACAAGGTGACTCTAAGAAGGAGTTCTAAATCCATTAACTAGGTAGATCCTAAAATATCTTATTGTAAGCCCCTAATAGGGCTAGATAACTTTAATCAAGTTGACCCTTAACCAGGTGGATGTAATGCTCCTAACATGGTAACTTATTACTGCAGTAGTGAGATTTTGTGGGTACTAATTCCTATATGTGGTTTTTTCCTCTAACCAAGGGTTTCCACAAGAAAAATACTTGTGTTAAAGTGTTGCATGTGTTTATGTTTGATTTACTTTGTTACTACTTTTCTATTTGCATTGCATGCTATACCTTGTGGAAGTTTGTGGTCAAATAGTTAGAAATTTTGGTAACATTGATTCACCTCCCCTCTTAGTGTCATCTAGAATTAACATATAATGTTAATGGTTTCATGAATAATAAAGATTAAGGGATGAATTTTATTTTGGGAATGAAGTTTCTATTTCCATTGGTGTTAATGACCTCATCATTGAAGGAGACTCACTTCTAACAATCAACACTATTAAAGGCATATTTAATCATGGTTGGTATATGGGTGACATCATCGAGGATATTAATAAAATTTCCTTGGAATGGATATGTTTGAGATTAGACATATCTATGGGAAGGGAATAAGGTCTTAGATGTGATGACACATTGGGGATTTAGGTTGAAGGAATTAGATGTTGGTGTGGAACTAAAAATATTCTCCCAATGGTCATTTCCCTCATTTAAAATGACTATAACTTGGAAAAATTATCATTTTATATTGGGGTATATGCACAAAGATGGGGGACAAAAAAGGTGCCACTTTCCTTTTTGGCCCCCAAATGGCCATAGTACGTATGCACTAAAGCATGTGCACCCTATAGGGTGCACACACAATGGCTTGGGCAATTCAAAATATAGTGCCTACGCGCTATACACCCTATAGGGCGCACACAATATGCAAAAATCTAACATGCGTGCACCCTATGAAAAAACTAGAAAAGTATAACATGCATAGTCTTGCATAGCACTAGCGTGCTATAGCACATGCACCCTATGCAAGAAACACAAAAGTGGAGAGAGAGAGAGAGAGAGAGGTGCAGGGCACCCAAGGCCTAGACAGGCTATTTTGTGTTTTGGTTTTTGGTTATTTTTGGTTTGTAATAAGGAGGGATTTGTCTAAGGGATCAATCTCATCATTGATTTTGATCCTTTTGTATGGTCAAGGGTTCCTGAGGCATGTCTATGAGCCTTGGAGTCCCTTAGTCCATGTGGATCCTAGATGGCTTAGGAGTGGCTATATTAAGGTTTTGGTGTTTTTAGTTTATTTTTCTTTGGTTTTTGTAAGTTTGAGGGATCTAAACCATAGATCAACCTCTTAGATCTCCTAGGAGTGTTTTTGTTAAGTCTTTGGTCTTTTTTTTGCAAAGTTACATCAAAACTGGCAAAAGTTGCATAAATTATTGTCAAGCAACTTTGAAAAGTTGCTCAAAAAGATTATGGAGTTGGTTCCAATGGTCACAACCATGGAGAGACTAGTTGGACACCATTTCTCAGGGTATTTAACCAATGTAACACCTCTAAATGAGTTTAGATTCGAATGGCAATTGTTTGGTGCACAAAAATCAATAAAAACTGATCATTTCCAGTGAAATCAGACTGTGTACGGATGCGTACAGAGGATTAAGTGTGTGGAATGTTTATGTTTTGAATATTTCATGTATACAGTCTTAAAATCCATTAGATTTATTTGGATTTGAATCCAACAATTAAGTTAACAGTTTGTATTTGTATACATCCAGGGTTTTGAGGGTTTGACAGGCTTGTTTCACAAAAATGACCCAAACTTGAATTCCCACTAGTGGAAACTCATGAAACCTTGGGGAATGCAAGTTAATAGTGGTATTTTTATGATTCTAAAAGCCAGACACTGGAATCGATCGACAAGTGGGATTGGCACCAGGCCCTAGGCTGAACATCCCTATGTGTTCAATCGGGAATCTTGTAGAAAGAGTATGGAGGGGTAAGAACCTATTGAATTAAGTATTGGAAGAGTTTTTTTGAGTCTAAAAGAGAATAAATAAGAGTCCTAAAAACTTTATTTGGTTCCACATACCCATTACCTATCATCCTTAGTGAAATCCATGGCTAAGGTGGCTAATTAGGCCTGTGACCTAAAGGTGTTTAGGCAGTGATGGTGTAGAATCAAACCAAGGTGTTTTTGGATTGATATAAACCTAAAAAGGGTACTCAAAAATGGTCTTTTTTTTTCAAGACTCATTGGGAGTCAAGATTTGTGTGTTCACAAGTAGTTTGGGAGACCTACAAGACTTTGTAGGTGAAGTTTCAATTAGAAGGTTGTGCAAGTTGGGGAAGTGTTTTGATGTCTAATTCTCTATATTTGATCATAAAATACAAGACTCTAATCATTAGTTTGATTAGAGAACTTGACTGGTGAAGAGATCCACCATTTGGTCACATTTAGGAACAAGTCCTTAAAGCTTAACAAAGGTGAAGTTGAGGACAATTGCTAAAAGGTGGGGAAAAGTGTCAAAGAAGACTTAGAATTTATATACTTAGTGTTTGTCATCCATAGTTAGCCTTGGAGAAGGTTGGAAGGATTTATAACCTTAAGGGAGGAAGTTAGTGGGTAAGAGGCCTAGGAAGTCACTATCACTGACACTCTGCATCAAGTGGTATCAGAGGGACTTTCCCTAGAAGTCAAGAAGAAGCCAATAATCAGGGGACTAATCAAGATACTAGTGATAGAGGTTCATTCAGAGGAAGAGGACCAAACAATGGCAGGGGCAGAGAAAGAGGAAGAGGCCCTAATGTATTCATAGGGAGGTGCTTCTCATGCAATCAAGTTGGCCACCAATCTTTCAAATGTCCTAAGAAGAATGGAAACAACAACCAAGGAGATAGGAGGGTACAATTGGCTCATGAAGAGGAGGATTGCCAAAGTACTACTTCTTACCATACCACCTCATCCAAGCAAGCTAACCCTGAAAAGGAGAATGTCTCATGTTCAATAGATCACTATTGGTACTAATCAACAAGGAGCCAACCCAAAGGAAATCTCTCTTCCGGACCACATGCAAGGTGAAGGGTAAAGTATGCAAGGTAATTGTTAACTCTAACTCTACTAAAAATTTGGTTTCATTAGAGATGGTTACTAAACTTGGTTTGAAAAGAATTCCACATCCTAACCCCTATAAGGTGTCTTGGTTAAGTAAGGACCAACCAACTATCATTAATGAACAATGTCTAGTAGATTTCCAAATAGGAGAATATAGAGATAAGGTCATGTGTGAAGTTGTTGAGATGGATGCTTTCCATATTCTTCTAGGAAGACCTTTGGAAATATGATACTAATGCCCAACATGATGGGAAAACCAATGTGTTCACTATAACCAAAGATGGAGAATCTATAGCTATGAATCCTTTACTTGATGTCCCTAATGAGCAAGCCTTGTCTAGTGGTGTTATGTTGGTCAAAGAGAAAGAGTTTTTCAAAGTCTTTAAAGAGGACAATGTACCATGTTTTTGTATTGTAATCAGACCTAAAGAGACTCATCATGAAGGTAGGAGGTTGAACCTAGGAGACAAAGAAAGTGTTTGTCCAAAAGTAGTGGTAGATTTACTTGATAAGTATAGTGGTGTTGTGGCAGATAGTTCTAATGATTCCCTTCCACCAAAGAGGGAGATCGGTCATTGTATTGATCTAATCCTAGGGGCTACCTTACCAAACAAAGTAGCCTATAAACTTACACTAGGGCAAAATGCTGAGGTAGAAAGAAAAATTCAGGGGTTGCTAGAGAAGGGTTACATAAGGAAGAGCATTATCCCATGTGTTGTACCTACAATCCTTGCCCCTAAAAAGGAGGGCACTTGGAGATTATGCACTAATTCTAGAGCCATTAATAGAATCACAATCAGATATCGATTCCCAATGCCTAGAATGGAATATCTCATGGATTGCTTAGGTGGAGCAAAGTTTTATTAAAAAATAGACCTCAAGAGTGGCTACCATCAAATCAGGATCAGAGAGGGGGATGAGTGGAAGACAACATTCAAGACCAATGAGGGGTTGTTTGAATGGATAGTCATTCCATTTGGCTTATCCAATGCTCCTAGTACTTTTATGCACCTAATGAATAAAGTTTTAAAACCTTTTCTTCATATATTTGTGGTTGTTTATTTGGATGAGATCTTAATTTTCAGTGGCAGCAAGGAGGAGCATCTTCATCACATAGATCAAGTCCTAAGGAGACTCCATGAGGAAGGATTAAAGGTTAACTTGGAGAAATATTCATTCTTGCAAGAAGAGCTTGTTTTATTGGGTTTTGTGATCTCAAAAGGAAGTTTGAAGATGGATCCCACTAAGGTAGAAGCCATCCTAAATTGGCCATCACCTACTTCAGCCACTGAGGTAAAAAGCTTTAATGGATTATGTAGTTTTTATAGGAAGTTTATAAGAAACTTTAGTGGCTCTTGTACTCCCATAATCAATACTATTAAAGGCTGTAGGAAATGTGTTTTGGATGCAAATGAATCCTTTGAGATGTTAAAAAGAAAGATCTTTGTGCAACTAGTGCTTGTGTTACCTGATTTTCATAAGGTTTTTGTAGTGGAGTGTGATGCTAGTAATAAAGCTATTGGTGGGGTTCTTAGCCAAGAAGGGGGGTCAGTAGCCTTCTTTAGTGAAAAACTAAATGAAGCTAAGCAAAAATATTCTACTTATGATCTTGAGCTTTATGCCATGGTTCAGTCCTTAAGGAAATGGAGGCATTATCTATTGCCAAAAGAATTCATTATTTTTACTGATCATCATGCTCTTAGCTTTCTTAATAGGTAGGAGAAACTCAATCATAGGCATGTGAAATGGATGGAGTTCTTGCAGGCTTACACCTTCACCATTAAGCATAGAAAAGGAGTTGCTAATAAGGTGGCAGATGCTTTGAGTAGGAGGAACCTAACCATTCAGTCTATGCAGTTGGAAAGTGTAGGTATGGAGGATATGAAAGGCATGTATGCTGTGGATGAAGATTTCAAAGACATCTATAAGGTTTTCTTAGATATGACAACTAGATACCACACTGAGTTTCCTAAATTCTTGATCTAGGATGGTCTTTTATTTAAGGTTGGACTACTTTGTGTTCCAAAAGGGTCTATGAGGGAAAACATCATTAAGGAGAAGCATTGTGGCAGCTTGGCAGGGCATTTTGGTGTAGACAAAACTTTGGAATTAGTCAAGAGGTTCTACTTCTAGCCCCGGTTGTAGAGAGATGTTAGAATATTTGTGGAGACTTGCTTGGTTTTCCAAAGGTCCAAGGGACACACTTCCAATGCAGACCTCTACACACCCCTACCTATTCCATTAAAACCATGGGAATCCATTAGTATGGATTTTGTGTTTGGGTTACCCAAAACCAAATTTGGTCATGACAACATATTTGTGATAGTGGATAGGTTTTCCAAAATGGCTCCCTTTGTGCCATGTAAGACAACTCATGATGCATCTGATGTGGCAGGTTTATTCTTTAAGGAGATAGTTAGATTACATAGTCTACCCCTATCCATCATATCAGATAGAGACCCAAAGTTCTTAGGTCACTTTTGGAGGACCTTGTGAAGAAATTGGGCACTAATGTGTGTCTCTCATCAGCATATCACCCTCAATCTGATGGGCAGACTGAAGTAATCAATAGGTCACTTGGTAATCTCTTGATATGCTTGACTCAAGAACATGGGTCACGTTGGGACTCCATTTTAGAACAGGAAAAATTCTCATATAATGATTCAGTCAACTAAAGTGCAGGGAAGACTCCCTTTCAAATTGTGTATGGTGTTCATCCTAGGGGTATCTTGGAGTTGAGAGAAGTTAGTGGCTTAGAGAAGCCTAGTGCCTTGGCTGATGAATTTTTCACTATCATGAAGGATATCCAAGATCAAGTTAAAAACAAACTCTAACACACCAATGCCTTGAGTATACAACCCATGCAGACAAGAGGAGAAAAGATGTGTCTTTCAATGTTGGTGATTTGGTGATGGTGCATTTGAAGGAGGAGAGACTAACTAAGGGACACTACACCAAGCTGATGGCTAAAAAGATTGGGCCCTTTAAAATTCTAAAACAATGTGGCTCAAATGCTTATCATGTTGATCTTCCTGCACATATTCATTTGTCTCCAATATTTAATGTTGTTGACCTGTATCTTTATAAAGGTCCTGTAGATGATGTTGTGGTTGTAGGTGAATCTTATCCTTAACATGAGGAGATGCTTAAAGATCTTCCCAAATCACCTCCTTTGGAGATTGAAGGTATTTTGGAGAGTAGAGTTGCCAACAAGTCCCAAAGGCACACCTACTATGAGTACTTGGTTCAGTGGAAGCATAAACCAGTGGAGGATGCTACATGGCTCACACTTGAGGCTATAGAGAAGACTAGTTTTCCTTTATCAGTGTTGCCAACTCATGGGAATTGAGTTCTTTTGTCCTGAGGAGCATGGTGTAGGACACCCAAGGCCTAGATACGATATTTTGTGTTTTGGTTATTTTTGGTTTGTAATAAGGAGGGATTGGTCTTAGGGATCAATCTCCTCATTGATCTTGATACTTTTGTATGGTCAAGGGTTCCTAAGGCATGTCTATGAGCATTGGAGTCCCTTAGTCCATGTGGATCCTAGATGGCTTAGGAGTGGCTATATTAAGGTTTTGGTGTTTTTAGTTTATTTTTATTTTTATTTTGTAAGTTTGAGGGATCTAAACCTTAGATCAACCTCTTAGATCTATTAGGAGGGTTTTTGTCAAGTCTTTGGTCCATTTTTGCAAAGTTGCATCAAAACTGGCAAAAGTTGCATAAATTATTGTCAAGAAACTTTGAAAAGTTGCTTGAAAAGGTTATGGAGTTGGTTCCAAGGGTCACAACCATGGAGAGATTAGTTGGACACCATTTCTTAGGGTATTTAACCAATGTAAGGCCTCTGAATGAGGTTAGATCCAAATGACAATTGCTTGGTGCATAAAAATCAATAAAAACTTATCATTTCTAGTGAAATTAGACTGTGTACGGACGCATACGAAAGATTAAGTGTGTGGAATGTTTATGTTTTGAATCTTTCATGTATTCAGTCTTAAAATCCATTGGATTTGTTTGGTTTTGAATCTAGCAATTAAGTTAATAGTTTGTATTTGTATACAGCCAGGGTTTTGAGGGTTTGGCAGGCCTGTTTCACAAAAATGACACAAAATTGCATTCCCACTAGTGGAAACTCATGAAACCTTGGGGAATACAAGTTAATAGTGGTATGTTTATGATTCCAAAAGCTAGACATTGGAATCGATCAGCAAGTGGGATTGGCACCAGACTGAACATCCCTATGTGTTCAATCGAGAATCTTGTAGAAAGAGTATGCAGGGGTAAGAACTTGTTGAATTAAGTATTGGAAGAGATTTTTTGAGTCTAAAAGAGAATAAATAAGAGTCCTAGAAACTTATTTTGGTTCCACAGACCCATTACCTATCATCCTTAGTGAAATCCAGGGCTAAGGCTAATTAGGCCTATGACCTAAAGGTGGTTAGGCAGTGCAGGTGTAGAATCAAACCAAGGTATTTTGGGGACTGATATAACCCTAAAAAGGGTACTAAAAAATGGTCTTTGTTTTGCAAGATTCATTGGGATTCAAGATCTGTGTGCCCAAAAGTAGTTTGGGAGACCTACAAGACTTTGTAGGTGAAGTTGCAATCAGAAGGTTGTGCAAGTTGGGGAAGTGTTTTGATGGTTGATTCTCTATATTTGATCATCAAATACAAGACTCTAATCATTATCTTGATTAGAGAACTCTACTGGTGAAGAGTTCCAACATTTGGTCCCATTTGGGAACAAGTCCTTAAAGCTTAACAAAGGTGAAGTTGAGGACAATTGCTAAAAGGTGGGGAAAAGTGTCAAAGAAGACTTAGAAGTTATATACTCAATGTTTTCCATCCATAGTTAGCCTTGGAGAAGGTTGGAAGGACTTAGAACCTTAAGGGAGGAAGTTAGTGGATAAGAGGCCTAGGAAGTCACTACTGCTGACCACTCTGCATTAGAGAGAGAGAGAGAGAGAGAGAGAGAGAGAGAGAGAGAGAGAGAGAGAGAGAGAGAGAGAGAGAGAGAGAGAGATAAGGGGGGAGAGAGAGAGGGTGATAAGAGAGAGAGAGAGAGAGAGAGAGAGAGAGAGAGAGAAATCAAACAATGTGATATTGTAGATGTCTCTGTTAGCTATCTAACCATATAATTTATTTTTAATTCTGATTATGTTAAGCTTTTCATCTCTAGTTTCTTTTATATGTATGTGTTCCAATTTTTTATCAAAAGCCAACGTGTAGTATTTTAGGTATAGATTTTGGCTTGTTTGTTGAATTTTGCAACAAGTTACTTTTTTAGAAACTAGACTCCATTCTACACACTTTAAAAAAAAGAAAATTTGATTTTCGATTAGTTTTCAATGATTTCTAGGGGGAGCACACAAAAATTTTACATTTTCAGGATGTGTGCACTTCAGAAATTCATAAAAAATTATATATTCATCAAAAAATTAGCAAAAGAATCTGGGATAAACTTCATGGTGTTAGCTAACTTCTCACTAGAGCGATTTAAAAAATTCAAAAAAAAAGTTAACATTTTAGGGGGAGCACACCAGACGCTATGTTATATTTTTTCATAAAAAATAGAACTTTTTTTATGCTCCCCATTTTTTAGGGCCTTAATCTGCACGATTTTAAAAATAAATTAGTAGTTTAGAAACTAGATTCAGAGTATTAAAACTCTTTTTCTTGTCGCATCTTAAAATTTTGAGTCTAACTATCTTCAATTTCTCATTGAAGTTCAGAGTTTGTTGATTTCAGAAAAAAAAAAAAGGTGGCATCTTATACCCCCTTTTTGGTCCCCCATCTTTGTACAGTTACCCATTGTAAGAGCACAATTTGTGGGTCTTTTTATTCTACTACTGCCCAAATTTGGGTTGTAATGTAGACCAAGATAAATTCTAAACTTTTTGGACTCTATTTTTCTATTAATTCACCCAGGAATAATGCTTTGAGGAATACCACTATTTTTAAAACTAGATGACTAAGTTTGTCATGAATGGTGTTATGATTTTTGGCATGAAATTCAAAGGAGATGGTTCATGTTATGTTTGTTTCTTAAATTTCCATGACCATTTAGAGGGAGTGCAACTCCCCTTTGTTTTAAATGGTCAAAACCATCTTTTGCACCACTGGCAATCTTCTGAAGAGAGTGATAGGGGTAAGAGAAACAAGAAAGGTATGGAGGTTGCATATGAGCTATGATTTGCAAAGATCTATAATAGAAGGGACAAGAGGGTACTAGGGAAGGATAAAGTGGAACAAGGATGTCAGGTTATCACTGACAGAGTGCAAGAAATGGAACTGTTCACTAGCCAAAAATTGATGGTTAAAAGGGTTACATGGGACCCCTACTTGGTGAAACTAGTTTTGATGGGGCTTCTACAACTAATTATTAAAGGATAGGACATATATTTAGATACACGAGTCTCTGGAAGTTTGCAAAATGATCACGACAATGGTGGTGAAGAGGAAATTTATGGTTTTGGGTTCTATTTTTAGAGATGCACCAAACTAATATCTAATGACAATGGATTAGAGGAAAAGGTCAAAGCATTACAAGAAGTTAGTAACCTTAAAGCTTAGAATAAGAAAATGATGAGGAGCATGGGGTCGGTTACACACTATTGCTAGCGAGTAATGTGAAGAAGTGCTACTACTCTAGCACTCTTGCATCAAAGATTTGGTGAAACTAGTGATATGGAACTTTTTGATTTCCTTAAGTAAGATTGGGAAAGGATGATTCAAAGGGCCTCTCATGTCCCTAACTAAGGTTTTTTTTGTGGTCATTGTGTTATCTTAGGGTTTGTTGAGGGATTCCTCAAGGTATTTTCTTTTCTTCTCTCTTTAGTCCTCTATAAATTGACTATTTTTTTCCCTTCAACTACCTTTGGTAGAAGTTATGCCTTAGGGCCTAGTTTGTAAGGGAAAACACCCTTTTTTTGTTGCTTATTAGTCAAAAACTAATGTCATTTCCTAGCTAAATTCATTTAATTAACTAATCTATAACCCTATTAATTAATTAATGGCCACCCAAATCCATTTAATTAATTAATTAACCCTTTTCCTCTATTAAATAAACTAAATTAAATCAAATTATCTTATTTAATTAATTTTTTCCTTTTCCTCTTTGCTTCAAAAATGAATTAATCTAATTATTTAATTCCTATTCAAGCACATGTCTCCTAACCTTAACCACACCCTAAACTTTCCTATAACCTAACCCACTACAAACCCTTGATCCCAACCCATCTTATCCCTTTAACCTCCATCTAACCCCCAACCCACTAACTAGATCTCCAACCAACTCATGGTTCAAACCAATCCTATCCTTCCAAACCTTCTAGGTTAACCAATCCTATCCTAACCTCTCCAGATATGTGTATATTCTTATTTTTAATGGGTGGCATTCCTCCAAAATTAATAGGTGGCCTCCATTCCACATCTCATCCTTTGAGATGCCACTTGTAATTTTTGATGACAAGTGTTTTATTTTGAGAATCCCTCACTTTGCATCCAAATCTTATTTAGACCCTCAATTTTCCTTCACAAATCATCCACTTCCATTTCCAGCAAATAATAAAGCCAATTTGATTTTAGAACTTTGATCCATTATCATTGCAAGTAACTACATAATGCCAAATTGTATACTCGTCTTAGCATCCATAATTACATAATTTTGCATCCATTTTACATCCATTTAGCATAATTCCATCTATCTTGCATCATCAAATCTTCTTATCCTCATCACTTGTATTCACCATGGAGCATTATTAGGCATATTTAAAGACAAGTTGGTGAGCACACATATCAAACTACCAAATCAAAGGGAAAATATTCAACAAAGGGGGCTTGTAAGTTTACATTTCTTGCTTTCTTATTTTCTATTTTAGTCTTATTTCAACGTCCAATCTTGAGTGTTTGTTTGAACTTTAGTAGCTTAAATTGTTAGCTTGGCATTTCACTCATTTTTATTCACATTTTCACACACACACACACACACACACACCTGGTTGTTGTGGATATAGAAACAAAAAAGTAAGGACTTGAATGAGGCAAGTATCCAAATAGCCCAAACACTTTTCCTTATTTCTGTGTGTGTAGGTTTTGTAGAAGGAGGAGGTGCAGAAACTTGTTGGATTCTTACATCTCCTTCATTATGAGCATACTATCCCTATTTATCCTCTTTTGTTTACTTTTTTTTTTTATAGTATAATCATGCTCTTTCACATTTTATTGTCAATATAGTTTGATTTCTATTATATTAGTTAGTATTTTGATTTTTTGTCCCATCCTTCATACTATATTTGTACAATACATACATGCGCCACACTATTGTCACATACTTGTGTTATAGTCATTTACTCGTGTGTGGATCTTCGACAACGAGCTTGAAAATCTTGGTGGTTAATCTCAACTATTAGCTCTTTCATCTCCAGTTATTAATTTTTTTTATTAGCTAGAAGAATAGTTGGTAAATAGTTCTTTTATTCAACATCAAATTTCACCCAAGTCTTAAAATATGACTTGTATCAATCTAGTTATCTTGATCATCTAGCTCACCAGAGTGCTAGTAGAATTGAGGTGGTGTAATTTGGTCAATTCATTTCTTGGGATTTCCTCAATCCTAAGGGTAGAAAATTTTCTTCTCCATAGGAACTAAATGATTGTTGTCAAGATCACATACTGCAATTCATTCCACTGGTAGTTGGCCACCTTGTAAATACATCTCTGGATGTGTTTGGTAATGATTCTTCCCACTCCAATGCCTTTTGGAATTTCCTCCAATATTTGTTGGTATATTCACGTTGTATGAATAGATGGTCAACTATCTCATAGTTGGAATTGCATAGTGGGCAGTGGAAAGGGCCAAGAAAGTCTAATTTTTCCAATCAATCCCCTATTAAAATCTTATACATTACGACCCATACAAATGCACCCATCTTTGGAAGAATTTTCCCTTTCTAGTACACTTGTTCAGTTGTGGGCATTTTTCCTACTCATGAGTTGACACAACATATCCAAGCTTGATTGAGTACTCTCTGAGATGGCAATAAACACTAGATCACTATTTCTTATCTATCTCCCAATATATTATGTTTGTTCTCCAACTCTCTCTTTGGGCAAGTTCTAGTTGCTTCTTCCAACATTTCAAAGCTCCTCCACTTGAACATGGGTATGTTATGTTCCCATATAATCTCCATATGATCATGTATTGAGTTTCCATATGCAGTTTCAATGGAAAAACTTATTCCTTGCAAACTATTGATTGTTGATAGTGGGGCATATTTGTTCCATGGATTGTGCCAAAAGGATGTTAAGGCCCCGTTTGTGAATTTCCACATGAGATGATCCATGATTAATGATTTGCACTTGTTCATGAAATTCTAGATAGATGATCCCCTCTATAGTTCTAACATTAGTATAGTTCATGATGGGTCCATATTGCCCAAGTATTTGTGTTGTAGCAACCCGCATCACATTTTTGTGGGATTGTGATGCATATCTATTTTAGCTTTGTCCCTAGAGAAAGGTTTTGTGTTTGGATATCTCAAACTCCAATTCACCTAGATTCCTTAGACTTTTTCACTTCCATGTGATTAGTCAAATTCTCTTCTTCTCATTGGCACCTTCCTAGAGAATGTATCTTTGTTGGGTTGTTAACTTCTTTGCCATACCATTTTCAACATTATTTCTACACATGAAAGCATATAAATAGGTATTGTAGTCATTAATAATTTAAGCATTGCAATTCTTCCAGCCATTGTGAGCCATCTACCTTTCCAACATACTATTTTCCTTTCGCATTTGTCTATTATTTCTTTCTACAATGTGTCTTGTGTTGCCTATTGAACAATAGAATTCCAAGATATGTCATTAATAGTTTTTCTACCTTGTACTTGAGGATATCATATATTTGCCTTTGCATTGCATTCCCTATTTTAAATAAGAAAATAAGAAAATTCTTGATTTTTCCTCATTAATTATCTAACCTAATACCTTGGAGTAATCTTCCAATGTGTGTTTGATGATTGTTGCTTTTGTGATGGTTGCATTGCCAAAGATAAGGGCATCATCAGAAAAAGAATTAATGAGTGAATGGTTCCATTCCATTGATAGCCATTATCTTGCTCCATTGACCATCTATATGACTCAATGAGTTCACCATTATGACAACACTTTCCTTAAGTCACATGCTCCATCAAAAAATTTGCATGCTAGGCCATTGATTAGAATTGAATATCTTACAATAAATCTACGAAAACCCATTCTATCCAAGCATCAGAGAAACTTGATCTTGATCTTGACAAATCCTTAACTAAGCAATGCCAACACACCTTTTCATAGACTTTACTAATATCGAGTTTGACAAGCATACTCCTCAAATTATACTTTTTGACAAAATGTAGTATTTTGTAGCCAATGATTATTCCATTGGCGATGTTCCTTCCTAGAATGAAGCCTCTCTCTTTATGGGTTACGATTTTTGGTCATTAACTTTGGATATGATTTTATAGACCGTGTTGCATAACGACCGCGTTGATCTAAAATCTAAAAATGAAGTACAGTTAGTCCCTTTAGGAATAAGTACTATGCTCATATTGTTTAAATCTTTCTAGATCTTTTTCTTCTTTTGCAATTCTTCCATGACATTGACTATGTCTTCTCCCATGAACCCACAACACTTTTGGAAAACTAATGTCCTGAATCTATCTAAATCTGGCACCTTGTCTAGATTCAATTAGAATGTGTCATTGCACACTTCTTTATGGGTGACTGGTGTACAGATGGTCTCATTATCAGCTTTAGATACTTTGCTTGGTATACTATTCCACATGCTAGTATTGATATGTTCAGCCACATCTATCCTTCCTAGAAAGTTCTGGAAGTATTCCATACCGTTCTTCTAAATTTCTTTTGGGTTCGTCAGGATCCGTACATCACGTCTTAATCTGGGTTATTTTATTCCAACTGCTTTTCATCTTTATTGTGTTGTGGAAGAACTTTGTTTTCATATCGCCCTCCATAAGCCTTGTCTCCCTTGATTTGGATCGCCAATAGCATTCTTCCCTGCCAAGGATTTCTCCATAATTTGCTAAAAGTGCCTTTTCTTTTGTGTATTCCTTTGTCGTCATTCCATGATTCATACATATTCACTCAGCTCATCCATATCTTGTTCTGATCACTACTTTTCTTTGAAAATATTTTTGAAAGACTCTTCATTCCATTGTTTGACTTTGTTTTTATTATATTGAAGCCTTTTATTAAATGCGAACATTTTGATATGTATTTGATTCTAACCACTACTTTTCTATGAAATCTATTAGATCGTTGATTCTAAACCACATCTTCTCAAATCAAAATTGACATCTCAGTTGTGGGATCTCCTTCGTTGTTGTTAATTCAACCGGACAATGATCAGAAATTGAGATTGTCATGATTTGTGCAATTAGATGAACAAGAGTTGCCATCCATTCATCGGACACCAAAAAATGATCCAATATTTCAACAATGTTGGTAAAAGTTTCCCTTTCGGTTGTTCCATGTGTATTTCCCATTTCATGTTTGTCAGACCATTTGTTTGAACAAAATGTCTAAAGTCCAATTGGGTTTGAAATACTCTCCCTCGACCCGCCCATCTTATTGGTAGGGTTTTTTATGACGTTAAAATCTTTGACAATAATGAACTTTTCTCCCTTAGTTTCAAAGGTAAAGTGAGGGCATCCTACATGATCTCGAGCCCCCACCAAGTCATTGGAAAGGTCAAACCATCCTTGGCACTATCTGACGAAGATTTCAACATCCTTGAAAGACAGTTTTGTTTCTTGCAACAATACAATATTCATCAATTGTTGTTTGAACTGGGATTTGATCATGTGCCGTGTGTAAGAGGTGTTTAAGCCCGTAAAGACCGGATCGAGTTAGGTAAGATTAGATGGATGTTCTTTCTATAGCGCCCCTTCCGCTCTCTTCTATTGATTGGTTTTTCCTCCCAATCCTCTTCTTTATCGATGCAGTGTTTAATATTTTTTTGATGGGGTTCAGACCTGTGATCTAGTTCAGCACTAGAGGTCATTAGAGGTACGGAGCTTGAAACCTCTTTGGTTAAGAGTCATGGACTAAGGGGTATCCACACTGTCAAAATCGTTTGGGGTGATCCCGGCCTCATCCCTTATGATGTCGGAGCCTTGCACTCAACAAGACTTGATCCATGGTGAGCTCATTGAGAACCATTCAACTTCACCATCAGACCAAAGGCCCATTGACGTGTTTAATATTTTGGCCTTCAACTTATTAGCTTAAATATGAAATCAGAAGATGGAAAATATTTAAAGAAGAATGGATAAATAGAAAAGAAAGATATTATTACACTTAAGAAAACAAAATGACATTACAGATGATAATTTCAATTTCATTCCTTTCCATCCTTGGAGAATCTGCTTTGATCTCCTTGCTTCCATCCTATTTTGATCCTTTATTTGGAGTATGTGGTTCATTGTGCACTTGTGCAGGAGGTGCTGCATCCCCCATCGGGGTGCAATTTGGTTTTTGTTTTTTGGGAGTCCATCTTTTCTTGGGGCCTAGGGCATCCAATTTCGCAATGTTTTCGACTCCCACACCTTAAACAGAAAAAAATGTTATGTTCTATTTCTATGCCCTGGGTCCACGATCCAGATTGGTACACCAAATTGATTGTTTCCCAAATTTGGTGAATGGAAATTATTTTTATATGTGTGAGAAGGGCAGAATCATCTTCCATGTTTGCATCTAGAATTTGCCCTATTGATTTCCCAATGCATTTCAACACATCCTCTGACCAGTTCGTAAGTTGTATAGTCTTATCCATTGCAGCTCTTGAATTGGTTTTGTGTCTTGGAGATTGAAATTTGGGATCCATTTTTGTGCGTATATGTACAGCTCTTCTATTCTCCATGGGCCTCTCTGTAAAATATTATCTTGGCCACTGGGGCTGTTAAAGTCCACCAAATGGAGTGCATTGTTATGAAGTACACTTTCGTTGATCCATTATCCATTTTTTCCTTAATCCATTTTCTGATTTCTGCTCTGGTGCGTACTCGCCATATGATCTTGTAAAAATAAGCTTGAGAATTTTGTACACTTTGGAGAAGATTTTGGACGCGGTTATTCTCTAGATAAAATGTACTATTGATCAGATTTGAAAAATCCAAAAATACAACAGATTTTTGTGAAATTCTCAGGATCTGTTCTTCATGATCTGCATATTCTGAATCGAAAACAACAAAAAAATTTCGAAAACAAATGACTATATTTTTGTAAATCTGTAATTTTTTTTTTTGTCCTTTGGTGCATTTTTTTTGGCAGGATAGCCAGTGCCGAAGATTTTAGTATAGTAGCTTCACTTTATTTCTCAGCATTTGATATAAGAGATGACAATTTTTTAAATGAACTGCCTTTTAATCAAATGCCCTGATTTTTTTTCAGATTTGCGAGGGATAAAAAATAATGGCCTTTACATCACATCTAAAGATTATATATTCAATAGAATTTGATATATGGAAGATAAATATAGAAGATCGTGTTGAAGTAAAATATTAGTGGGTGTCCATTTCATATTTAGGTAAACCGTTTGAAATTTCTAATGAATATTAGTTAAAGTTAGACAAAAGAATTATTTATGTATGTCTTGTGGATTCTCTCAACTAAATGTTTCTTAGGAGACCACTACAACCAAGCTATGGAAGAGGATATGTGATCTTTACCAAATTAAAAGTCTAATAAATACATTGTATCTATGGAAGAGGATATGTGATCTTTACCAAACTAAAAGTCTAATAAATAGATTGTATTTAAAGATGGTTATAGTTTTTGAATATGAAAGTTTTTGATTTAGCTGTAAATTATTTCAATACTTACAGTTTATTTCTAAGTCAACTTGTTCTAGTATATGTTAGTGTATCATTAGATATATCATAACCTTGTAATTTTGCATTACATTTTGAGCTCACTATATAGTGTCTACATACCCTAGCTTACTTTCTTGTTTCATTCAACTCTTTCCTTTGCATCATCCATCCTAGGCAATGGAAACCGATATTTCACTATGATTTTGTTTATAGCTCTGGAATCGATACACATTCTCCATTCACAATTTTTCTTAGGTGTTAACATGGCTGGAACTGCACATGGACTTAATCTTTCTCTGATCAAACCTTTCTACAACAAATCTTGAACTTGTCTATTCAATTCCTCATTTTGTTCAGGTGTTAATTGGTACCGATTAGATCCATACAATGATGCAAACTAGCTTCAGGATTAGATCCATACAATGATTTATACTTTATACAGGTGGTAAACCATCTAGTACATTATAAAAAATAATCTCTTGATACTCTTTCAACAACTTCTTGATTTCAATAGGTGTTTCATTCTCTGATTTTTGAACAGGGTTATTAGGAACTAAAGCATAGAAAATATCATTCATTTTCAAATCTCTTATGAACTACCTTCCTTCAACCAAACAAACTCTAACAAAAGTACAATTTTCACCTTTAGGTGCTTCAATAAATGGTAACAAAACTTGCTTCATCCCATTTGCTATAATAGTATATCTATTCAATCTTCCATCATGTAAATATTGTCATCATATTGCCAAGGTCTACCCAACAAGATGTGACAACAATCCATAGGCATAATATCACAAAGAACTTCATAATGGTAATTACCAATTTTAAGTTTCACAAGACATTTCTCACTAATTACCAAAAGTTTGTGCTAATCCTTAATCCATGAGATTTGATAGGGTTTAGGACGCTTCATCCTTTGCAATTGCAACTTAGTAACCAACTCTTCCAATGCCAAATTCTCTAAAATTCCACTATTAATTATCACTATGAAACATTTTCCTACTACCTTACATCTGGTTTTGAATAAGCCTTTTCTCAAAGGGTATTCATCAGTGCCTTCACTCCACAATGCTCTTCTGATCATGAGATTTTCTCCATCCTCAGGTTTGTTTGTTGAAACAGGTGAATCTTCCTTCACAAGTGCATTTCTTCTTCTGCTACCGATCTTCTTGTTTGAATTAGTACACTCAAATGATCTATGTCCTTCACCACACTTGAAACAAAAGCCTTTGAACTAATTCTTGTCTTCTTTTCTCTGATCATTACCTCTAGGGTAACTATCTCTTGAATAACTTCCTCTAGCTCTAAAGGTACTTTCTCCTTTCCATTCTAATTTTCTTTTATCCCAATTTTTCTTATCTTGAGCTTATCTTCTATTTTCTCCAAAGGATCTACCTCTTCCTCTAGGGAATCTTCCACCTCTACCTCTTTTCCTTTGTTCATATCATTTGTTCAATTTCTCTTCTACTTTCAATGCAAATTGATAAGCTTCTACAATAGTGTTTAACTTGACCAAATCGATTTTATCTTGAATATAAGTCCTCAAACCATTTAGGTATTTAGCAATACTTTCAATTTCATCATCTACATGTCCAGATCTGATATCTAACTTATAGAATTCTTCAGTGCATTCTTTTACAAAACTATCCTTTTGCTTCAAATTTTTCATTCTTCTCAACAAATTAACTTGATAATCATTGGGTAGAAACTTACCTTTCAATTTGTTAATTATCTTTTCCCATACCTTGATCTTATCTCTACCTCTTCTCTACAGATCATTCTGTAAATGTTCCCACCACAAGGATACATGTCCTTTCAACTTAGTGCTTGCAGTTTTCACCTTCTTATCTATTGGAATGTTTTCATAATCAAAATACTTCTCCATCTCAGAGATTTATTTCATCAATTCATCAGAATCCAATCTGCAGCTATACACAAGAGGATTGAAGTGAGGTTTTCAATTAATGCTTGTCAAAGCTCTCGTGAATCTTTCTTTTCCTTGTTCTAGAACAAGTGATTGTCCCACTCCTTCTTCTTCTTCTTGTAATTCTCCCACCTCATCTTCACTGTCATCCTCAATAGGTCTTCCTCTTCTTTGGGTTGTCTCAACAACCTCAATTCTTGCTGAAATTTTCCTTAACATATCTTTTACAACATGATATGTATCTCTCCTACCACGAACCATCTTTGCAACCCTCTATAATTGTAGGTCAGATTGCAACCTGCCACCCCACAACCAAATCAACTAGGGCTTACAAAAGAGGCTTGCTTTGATACCACATGATGCAACACAGAAGGAAGAGAACCCTAAAATAGGTTGTCCAACTTCACAACAAATCACATGCATAATAATAATACATAATTTAGAGAGAGAAAGAATACCATATCAATGATTTATACAGTAATTACAACATACATGTCAGGTTGTAAGGCCTTCTTAGTTAAGGCCATATAAAAAATGAATCAAATATAGAAGCTTAGTAGTTCATAATCTATCAATCATTAATCTCCCAGATGATTCTTTTCTAACTACAACCACTCAAATACATATACCTAGTCGGTACAACAAGGCTCAGCCAAGAGTACATCTCCAAAGAAATGTTTACCAAAAAATAAGGGTCATCCCCAAAATAAACTAAACAGCCACTACGAAGAACATGATAAGGTGCGACCATAGATCGAGGTCCACACAAGATCCAAAAATCACATACCAAGATCATGCATGCCAAAAATCAACGAGCAACAATCGCACACACAATCATCAGGTCAGCTAAGGTGGAAAGGAACATGCTACCCAAAGCAACCAAAATAATCCTCACATGAAACTCCTCAATCCAAACACGATGCGATCATAGGAAATGATTCCTAGATAGGTCCTTAATAAGCAATGATCGTAACACAAGAAACACATGAATACATGACCAGAGAATAGGATCACCACGGACAAGAAACCAAGAACAAAACATGAGCCACAAAGAAGATAACTTGAACATAATTGAAAAGAAAACTGATCAGAAAGATGGGAACTATAGAGAGTTCAGAACATGATTCCAAGACCACAACTAGAATCTCCTCAAGATGAATAATCGGTGAACCAAATTGTCAGCAGGGAAATAAGAATAGAAAGCAACAAACTATTTTTGGTTGATGCAAGATTGCAAACAACCCAAGATGCTCCTACATCACCTTTCCTATTGTGATCCCTTTTGTGTCAAAATATTGTTCATTTATGTTAGTCTTGTCATTTTCCAGCATATGGCCATTTCTCAAGATAAAATTATCTGGTCACTATCATAACACAATAATATCCTATGATAGTTTACTTTTCAACAACTATTTCTTGGAGTTTTTACAAGTCTATTACTTTTGAGGTTATGGTAGCTAGTTAGGATGACTTTCAACCATCTAATTCTTGTATTCCCTCATCATTTTGAATCAATATTTTATGCTTGTTTACTATCTCTTACAATCTTTTGTATGTCCAAATTATCTAATACTAACTTGCAACTTTGTATATCACTTATTTGGTATTAGTACCTCCTATATGAGAACTATAACACTAATACAAAAATATTCTTCATGTTCTTGTGTTATTTTAATACATTCTTGTCCCCTTTGCTTCATCAAGATTCTAGAGGTGACATTATTTGCTTACTTCTCTATTTTCTTATGTTCTATTATTTGTACTGTAAAATACTTTTATAGTTCCCACCTTGTTATCTCATCTCATTGACATTGTCATTTTATTTTACACTCTAGTTTGCACTCTTTATATTATCATTTTTCTTACCATTCCTAGTCATACTTAGGCAAGGAGCACACACATTATTTTTATTTTTTTTACATCATTTCATGTGGAGGTTTAAAAATAAGGTACAAGCTTGATCATTCATGGAAATACCCTTGGCCGCTGGAGAACTTTTACCATTCTTAGCTTATGGGTGTCTATTTCGAGCTTCTCACAAAATGGGGTTTTCATTTCTTTTCCTTCTTTATTTTTTATTTTTACTTAAATCTTTAGAATTAATTAGTTTGTATTAGTTTCTATCATACTTGGAAGTGCTACTTGTGTTCTATGTGTAGTTAGACATGAGCTCTAGAGATTGAAGTTAGTTATCTAGTGAGAAAAATGGCACAAGTTGTAATGGTGAAAACATATCATATAGGTGTCCTAACTAGAGACCTTTTATGTGTATTTGCACTTTTTATCTTCTAGTTATATCATTCAATTGGAAAAACATAGAATTGTATATAATATTTCTCTCAATGAGGGTAAGTATGAGGAAATGGGGGACCGAAATGTGGTCTTAAGTGGCCACTTCTTTTTTGAAATCGAGAAAGATTAGTCTTGGATACGAAATTGAAAATAGTTACACTCAAAATCTAAAGACACAACATGAAGAAGTCGCACTGCTCTTAATATACCTTCTAAAATACTTTAAAAAAAATAGTGGAGATTTAGAGGTTCAAAAAGGGGCCACATAAAGTGATCCTCTTTATACCATAATGACATGACATAGCAAATAGTGTGACCCCATTAAAATCAAATAGTTGAAACCATGTAATTTATGCCCTATTTTTCTACTATTTTTAAATGAATATATATATATATATTTTACTAATTTTAAAAGTGGACACTTCCTGAAAAAAATTGAGCATGCATCCCCTAAATTTTTTGGAAACTAATCAAAAATCATTTTCATGATTGTGTAGAATATTGTCTAGTTTCTAAAAGTGTACTTTGTTTCAAATTTTGATAAGTGGGTGAAAAATGAGACCAAAAATACCATACATAGGTTTTAATTAAAAAAATGGAGACATTGGCGAAATAAATTAACAATCAAAACATTAACATATATTCAAAAGTGAAAAAAAAACAAGGTTAGAAAGTCAAGAGAGAAAGAGAGCTTAATTTTATTATGGTATTTTTTACTTGATTTTGAAAGACATGTAAATTTGTTGGATAACACAGTTGAGGTTACATCATTTTTTGAGGAATTACAAAACAAAATCCTTTAGGCATTGAAATGTTATTCCAATGAGTTGGATGCCCAAGGAAAATCCAACCATTGGAAATTTCTAAAGAAAAAAATAACATGAAATTCATGCTCTTTCTTTCTCTCTCTCTCTCTCTCACACACACACACACACATCCCAAAGTTTATGGTATATATTCACTTTGTCTTTCCAACTTTTGTTCATCTCACCTTTTCAATATTGTTCATGTGCTATGTATCATAGTGTTAATTTCCTTCATTACAACCTAATTGTTGATCCCAAATATACAACCATTGCTCAATTGAAATCCTTTTCATTTATTTGTGTACTTTTTTTATTCATTTTCTTGTATTTATGTTTATGTTACCATCTTCCTAGTTAATATACATGGATGATATCAAGACACTTTAAGTGGTCTATGCCAACACAAGTAAACATATGTTGCATTATTCATGTCACTTGTTCCTAATGCTTTATGACATTTATACTTGGGATTTTATGATGATGTCATATATGTTGTGATCTCTCACTTATTTAATAGTTCATCTTGTTCTTGTTTACATCTACAATATGCCTAATATTTACTCACCTTTATCTTTTATCTTTCATTTCCAACTTATGATTCTTACTTTTATTTTCTTGGCTTTTATCTCCACAACCTTTCATCTTTTATCATGTTTCTTGTTTCTTTGTATTTCATGACAATTCCCATGATTGTTCATTTATCTCTAACTATTGTATATTTCTTATTGATACATTATTTGAAAACCTTTGCATTGATTTCACGTTGCTACCTCACATTTCTATAGTCACTAATTGATCTTTCTTTGTTTTAAGTAGTACATTATAATCCTACCTTCCCATGCCATTATTTTAAATCTTACATATTGAGCCTACACTAATATATCACACTTTCAAAGCTCCCACATTATGTTGGTGTAGAATTGCTTTTCTCCTCGTATATTGTGCTCACATATGCCACATATATTGCATTAGTAGCGCATCATATTTTATAAATATATTCACAAATTAGTCCTTTATTGCTATTTGTTTACATTAGGATAATCAAACCTTCCCTCCAACTCACAATGTTCATTGTACCATCATGCCCATCTAGGGGTATTTAGCTATTAATTTCTTTGATTATCAAATTCAAACATATCCCTTCCTTATAAATTTATGCTTATCCGTATGAACATTATTAAGAATTGATTGTGAAACTACATCAACACATATTTCAAGTTGCATTATGGGGAATCGTGCTTTCCATTCTTCACATTTGAGCTACAATTTTCTTATCTTCACTTTAGGGGCATCATGAATCCCTAATTTTTACACACATTTGGAACTTAAAACATTATCTTTGCCCATTTGAGCTCTCTTATTCGATCTAATATTTCATAATTTTAGTTTTTCCATTTTTGCACTCGCCTTGATGAACTACAACTGATTGAATATCTGAATGAACTGGAGGAACAATGATTAGAGATCACTGAGCTACTGAAATGATATGTAAGATGATTAAATCAGTTAATATGTTGTTATTGATGTCAACTAGTTTTTGACAGTACTTATCATGATAGTTACAAACATCTAAACATTTGTTGAAGGAAGAAATGATGAAGAACTAAGATATCTACATAAGGAAATGATGGATATGAAAGATAAGGATAAGGTAAACATTGGGTAACTTATTGATGAGTCTATGGCTTTATATTGTTAACTTGAGCATGTTACATTAATCTACTATGAAGAAGAGATCTGAAATTGAACAAGTCAATATGGTTAGTAATTGAAGATTTTTGTATACACCGGGCCAGTGCAGTGTATACCGAGTGCCAATATTAACTGAGCTAGTTTAACTAGTTATCACCAACGCATTTTTGTATTAACCAAGTATGGATGAAAACATTAAATGCTAAGAAAAATTGACTGAATTTGATGAGCTAGAAATTGTTATAATTTCGAGGTTGATGATAAAGTTTGTTGTGAGATCCACGACTGACAAAATTCAGAAATGATCTAAAGGATAAAATTGAAATGTGTTAATAACACATCCGCTAAGGAAGGTTTAAGAGGCAAAAATGGATGAAGGAGATTAAGAGGCAAAATATGATGGATGATATGAAAATGGTTTACTTGTCTATATAAGAGATATGAGTTTCATTAGTGAAACATGCCGAAAAGAAGAAGACTACAAAGATTTCCCATGAAGACTTTATTCATGCATGCTTGAAAAAATTGGTTACTGAAGAATCGAGATTGCAGAGATTATCGAGCGTTAGAGAACTATTTACCAAGTGAAAGTAAGTTGAGAAACGTTGATGAAGTGAATTGATTAATGATCAGAGGATTTTATGAGCTTAGCATAGATTTGAATATTTGCAAGTGAGTTGTATTTGAATCAAATCACTATTGTATCATTTTAACCATTGATTCAGAAAATAACTTAATCGAGTGGACTTAACAGTCTTATTTTCTATCCTATGACATTCGTTGAATGTAAAGTGTTATCTTGTTGACCCCGTGGTGAATGTTGATCAAAAGTTAACTGTTAGTGATAAAACCTCTAACCAAGTCACACCTAACAGTGTGCATTGTAACCTTTAACAGGGTTGGCTCTTTACCGAGCTCTCACTTCAAAAGAGTGAATTATTTTGGGTTACCGATCCCAGATGGTTTTTCCCTTAGCAAGGTTTCCACATTAAATCATTGTGTCAATGTGTTATTTGTGATGATTATTTTGTTATCATACTTTACATACTGCATAGTTGATTTAGGCGGTAATCATAGTTGGATAATTACTAGTAATCGGTAAAGTGAACAAATAGATTTATATTGTATGTTACCGAGTTGTAGAATTTGTTGAAATTGTTTTATAAGATACATCTTTGGATATGGAACTGATGGATTACTGATTCACCCTCCTCTCAGTTATTCTAAGAATTGGTATCAGAGCAGATTGGTTGCTAAGAAGAAAAGTTTCAAGGACTTGAGCAGAAAGATCACAAGATGTATACAAGGGAAGTGCCGAAGCTGAACAAAGATAACTTCACCACATGGAAAATCTAGATGAGACTTCACATATCTAGAATTGGAGAATTTGCTATATCTTTACTTGACAATGGCTACATACAACCTACTACTATTGGGCCTTTGACTCTTGATCAATTAAGAGATCAACATGAACACAATATTACCATGATAGAGATTGTTGCTGCTCCATCTGATGTTGAATTTGAGGATGTCAAGGACTACACTATAGTGAAGGAAATGTGGGATAAACTTACTCTAGTTTATGATGGAGATGTAAATGTGATAAGAGCCAGAGTTGAAAGCTTGCGAGGTAGATTTGATGACATGAAGATGAAAGAAGGAGAAAACATAACACAATATTCAAACCGAATCAAAGAGGTTGTCAATGCTATCCGAGGAGCAGGAGGTACTATCGATGAAGACACTATGGTAAGTAAGATACTAAGAATGTTGTTGACTATTTATGCAATTAGAAAATCTGCTATTCATGAAATAAGGTTTGCACCTAATAGCACTCTTACTCTTAATAGTCTGATTGGAAAGTTAACAACTTTTGACCTGAATAATTATGAAAATAGTGTTGTACTGAGTACTGAATATGATTTTATGTCATCTCTTAAGATTGGTAAATCTAGCAGTAAGTACCCTATAAAGAATGAAAGTGATAGTAATACTGATGATGAGCTTGAAACACTAATGGCTCAAAGATTTTAAAAAGGTAAAGGAAGATATAAGGGAAAGTTACCTTTAGCTTGTTTTAACTGTAAAGAGATTGACCATATTGTTGCTAGATGTCCTAATAGGAAAGAGGAAGATAAAGATAAAGACCAATCTGGTGATGGAAAGTTTGGCATAAGGAATAATAGAGGAAACTGACACTACAGTAGAGACAACCAAGATTACAAAGATAAAGGCAAAAAGGCTTGTTACCTTGTTGGAGAAGATGACACCGACACCGACACCAATGATGATATTGAGGTGGTATTTGTTGCAATGAAAGATGATTTAGAAGAGGATGAACGATATGTAGAAACAACACTCATTTCTAAAATTAGTAAGAATGATACTTGGATCATTGATAGTGGTTGTACACATCACATGACTGGTGATGAAGATAAGTTTGATCATCTTGAGCATTATAATGGAGGATCAGTGAAAATGGGTAATGACACACCTTGTTTAGTGACAAGAAAAGGATCTATTTTGTTGAATGATAGAATTAGATGTGATAATGCTTACTGGGTAAAAGAACTTAACTAAAATCTATTGAGTGTTGCACGACTGAATAAATCAGGTCACCGAGTTGCATTTAAGAGAAATAAAGTAAAAATCTATGATGAAAATGGAAAGCTTGTCAGAACTGGAGGACAATCAAAAGGTAACGTATTCTATCTTGACAATGAAGAATCTTCTTGTTTGTTGGTGAAAAATGAAGATGCTTGGTTATGGCATAAGAGGTTATGTTATGTAAATTGATGAGTCTAGTTTATGGGATATTTTGTTTATGATTTTCTAAGCTCAGACTTAAATATCTTATGGTTTTTCATAAACATTATATAGACTTTTACATTTCTAAGCTTTAGCCATATGTATATTTAATACTTTTGAAACTAAAAGGATAAGACTGAATACATATATATAGATTAATGAAAGTTATGATAAAATCTAGTATTTTTCTTCTCTATCTTTAAATGGGTAATGTTCTTGCAGCTGAGTGACAAGGCTACGTTAAAATAGGAAAACTTATTATAATCTTTGCCTTGGATTTGTGTTGTGGATTCTAGTATACTAACCTTTTGCAGGAGAAGAATAAGTCAGCAAGGAGCGTGAATTCAAGGATGAGTGGATCTTTTAAGGTGGATAACTATTTCAGATTTCATCATTGCTCCACTCCTTCCATAAATTTGTGGTTACTAATTCAGGCTAAGTCAATCTAGTTACCGAGTGTTCCTATATTCTTGAAGCACTAGATGTGGCTTATCTTCTTGCATAAATGATGTTGTCATTCTTGTAATTGAAGTTGTTATGCTATGTAATGAAGGACCTAGTTTGTAGGTGTTCTATTTTCTTAGTTGCTTTTAAATAAGCTGGAACTTATGTCTCCGGGCTAGTTAGATGTTTTGAGGAATTCATACTGCAATCCAACAACGAAGTGAAATACTTTGATATTCCATATTGTATCCATGTTTTATTGAATGAATATATGATAGTTCCAGATTTCAATCTCTGAGTTGTAAATCATTCACACTTCCATGGGGGTCCACGCGGGAGGTGAATTCCCTGTTTATGTTTAAGTAGGATTCAGTTAAGTTCCTTTGAAGTTGTTAAGCATTATTGCTCTTGTAGCCATTGGTAACAGAACCACTGACCGTTTCCTGTAGCATAGGTTTACTTTTAAAGCATTGTCTATTTACTACTAAGCTTTTCCTTTAAGTTGTGAGTTAATCCATAGTTTCAGTCGCAAAGCATAAATCTCCTGTAGCAATAGCTTTTATTTTAGTAGCAATGACCTTTGAAAGAACTAAAGCATAAACCTTGCAGCCATCATCTCAAGTTCACGTTCCCAGATTGATACATTTAATGAAGCCTAGCATGATATTCTAAGTAGACATGTGATCATTTTAAGCAATGAATCACTATCAAAGGATGCCCAATCCTTGTAGTTGTTAGGATATTATTATGAATAGTCATAAATCTTGATAACATGATTAAGATCATTAGAAAGAGAAAAGTTAGAGGATTTCCTAGCTTAACCAAACCTGATCATGTTATGTGTCAACAATGTCAGAAAGGAAAGATGACCAAATCTAGTTTTAAAAGTAAGGACTATTCATCTAAAGGTATTTTGGAGTTGGTTCACATTGAATTATGCGGTCTTATGAGAACTCTAAGCTACTATGGTGATAGATACTTCATTTTATTTGTTGATGACTATTCTAGACTGATGATAGTGATGTTCTTAAAAGAAAAATATGAGGCATTCAAAAATTTTAAATGGTATAAGGCTAAAGCTGAAAAAGAAACTAGAAAAGAATTGAAATGATTAAGGTCTGATAGAGGAGGTGAGTGTATTTTTGATGAATTCACTAATTTTTGTAATGAGCATGAAATCAAAAGGCAGGAATCTAGACCCAGGACACCACAACAAAATGGAATTGCTGAAAGAAGGAACTGGTCTATTGTTGATTATGCTAGAACACTGATGATTGAGAAAAATATTACACAGATGTGCTGGAGAGAGGCAGTTAGCACAACAGTATATGTCCTGAACTGAGTTCAAGTAAAGAAATACACAAACAAGACACCTTACGAGTTATGGTTTGGAAACACACCGAGTGTAAGTTATTTTAGAATCTTTGGTAGCAAGTGTTATATTTTGAAAGATAATAGGAATGGTAAATTTCAATCTAAATTTGATGAAGGAATATTTTTGGGATATTCTACTAAGAGTAAAGCTTACAAATGTTTGAAAAATGCTACTAAAAAAATGATAGAAATTGCTAATGTGAAAGTTGATGAGTTTGCTGAAAAGAATGATGAAGAAAGCATGAAGGAACTAGAAGATTATGGTAGGTTTACTTATATTGAAGATCCAAGATATCTACCGAAGCCACAGGCTGAGTCTACCGAGAATCAGGAAAATGCTATCAAGAATCAGCATGAACAAACTGACAATCAGGAAGAAGCTACTGAGAAGGAAAATGAACTTGAACCAGATGATGAATAGAGAAGAGAACAAGTGCTAGCAAAATTTGTTAGAAGACACCATTTAGAAAATCAAATCATTGGAGATAAGAAAGCAGGCATGCTGACTCGAAGTAAGTTAAGACATAACACATGCTTAGTTTGTAATTTTGAGCTTAGGAATGTTAGGGATGCACTTGAAAATGAGGAATGGATAAAATCTATGAATGAGGAAATTGAATAGATTGAGAAGAATAAAACATGGACATTGGTACCTAGAGTGAGAGAAAAAATGTAATTGGTACTAAATGGATATTCAAAAATTAGTTGAATGAAAATGGAGAGGTCACTAGGAATAAAGCAAGACTTGTTTGCAAGGGATATGCACAAGAAGAAGGTATTGATTATGGTGAAACCTTTGCACCTATTGCTAGACTGAAGGAGTTTGGATATTTCTTGCATATGCTGCACATAAGAGATTCAAAGTCTATCAAATGGATGTGAAATCAACTTTTCTAAATGGAATTCTTGAGGAGGTCTACATAGAACAACCAGAAGGGTTATTGATTAGAAGTAGAAAGACATGGTATGTAGACTGCACAAAGCTTTGTATGGACTAAAGCAAGCATCGAGGGCATGGTATGAAAGACTACATGCTTATCTTATCAGTATTGGTTTTGTAAGAACTAGTGAAAATAACAATTTGTACATGAAAGGAGGATATGATGATAACATCTTGATTGCTGAGATATTTGTTGATGATATAATCTTTAGAGGACAAGATATGATCTGCAAATATTTTGCTGATGAAATGAGAAAGGATTTTGAGATGTCAATGTTTGGAGAGATTAAATCCTTTCTAGGTTTGCAAGTTATTTAACAGAAAGATGGGATGTTCATCACACAATCAAAATACATTAAGGAGGTATTGAAAACCTTTGGCATGGAAGATGCTAAACTAGTAGGGACACCAATGGTCACTAAATTTAAATTGACAAAGGATGATGAATCTACAGAAGTAAATCAGACACTGTACCGATCTATGATTGGAAAACTGATGTATGTTGTATACAGTAGACCTGATATTGCACATGTAGTGGGATTGTGGCAAGATTTTTGCCAATCCTAAAAATTCACATATGGTTGCAGTTAAAATAATCTTGAGATACTTGAAGAAGATATAAGACTATGGATTATGGTATACATTTGAAGGAAAATTTGAACTTAGAGTCTACACCAATGTAGATTGGGATGGAAACATAGATGACTGGAAGAGCACAACTGATGGAGCATTCTTTTTAGGGGAGAGGCTTGTGACTTGGATTAGCAAGAAGCAAGCATGCATTTCTCAGTCTACTACTAAAGAAGAGTATGTTGCTTCTACTGCAAATTGTTCTAATATTGCTTGGATTAGACAAGTGTTGGAAGGGATGAATGAGGTAATCACTGACCCGATGATTATATATTGTGACAACACTAGTGCTATAATTATTTCTAAGAATCTTGTGATGCATTCAAAAACAAAGCACATATCTATTAAGTATCACTACTTGAGGGAACATTTTCAAGAGAAGTAGGGGAAATTGGAATTTGTAACATCTAAGGAACAACTTGTTGATATCTTTACTAAACCATTAGCAAAGGACACATTTGAATATTTGAGGACTAGAATTGGGGTCTGTCCCCTATCTACCAGTCACTAAGGTGATCCAGAGGTTGCATCAACCTATACTTATTAGAATATCATTCATGTTGATGCACAAAGCTCACACTTTGTATTTTTGTCTAAGGTTGTGAAAGATTGTAGAAACTAGAATATAAATATGCTTATCTGTACACTGAGGTACTTGATATGAACCAAACAACATAAATTTACTTGGTTGCTGAAGAGTTGTTTGTATATTTTCTTTGGCATTGTTGTCAAAGGGAGAGAAAATGAATATGGAAAATCAGCTATTGAGAACACAAATAGAGAGAGATTGCAGAAAGGGAGAGACTTGAATATTTGTTACTGAGAACAAAGGGAATCTGAGAACTGAAAAGATAATATCCATAGGGAGAGTCTGCTTGTAATGTTGTTATGTTTTGTAGAGATTAAACATATTAAATTTGAGCTTACCGAGCTACAACATTTACTTACATAGTTGTAGAATACATGTTTGGTATGTGTATGGCGTATTTTCATATTGCTTGTGTTGCCATCAATGCCAAAGGGAGATATTGATGAGCTATAATAGATTGAATATTTGAATGAACTGAAGGAACAGTGATTAGAGATCACTAAGCTACTGAAATGATATGTAAGATGATTAAATCAGTCAATATGTTGTCATTAATGTCAACTAGTTTTTGATAGTACTTATCATGATAGTTACAAACATTTGAACATCTGTTGAAGCAAGAAAAGATGAAGAAATGAGATTTCTACATAAGGAAAAGATGGATATGATAGATAAGGATAAGGTAAACATTGGGTAACTTATTGATGAGTCTATGACTTTATATTGTTGACTTGAGCATGTTACATTAATCTACTATGAAGAAGAGATTTGAAATTGAACAAGTCAATATGGTCGGTAATTGAAGATTTCTGTATACACCGAGCCAGTGCAGTGTATACCGAGTGACAGTATTAACCAAGCTAGTTTAATTGGTTATCACCGATGCATTTCTGTATTAATTGAGTATGGATGAAAACATTAAATGCTAAGAACAACTGATTGAATTTGATGAGCTGGAAATTGTTATGATTTTGAGGTTGATGATAAAGTTTGTTGTGAGATCCATGGCTGACAAAATTCAGAAGTGATCTAAAGGATGAAATTGAAATGTGTTAATAACACATCTGTTGAGGAAGGTTTAAGAGGCAAAATTTGATGGATGATATGAAAATGGTTTACTTGTCTATATAAGAATATGAGTTTCATTAGTGAAACATGCTGGAAAGAAGAAGACTACACAAAGATTTCACGTGAAGAATTTATTCATGCATGCCTAATCAAATTGGTTACTGAAGAACTAAGACTACAGAGATTACCGAGCATCAGAGAACTATTTACCGAGTGAAAGTAAGTTGAGAAACGTTGATGAAGTGAATTGGTTAATGATCAAATAATTTTATGAGCTTAGCATAGATCTAAATATTTGCAAGTAATTTGTATTTGAATAAGATCAATAATGTATTAGTTTAACCATTGATTCAAAAAATCTCTTAACTGAGTGGACTTAACAGTTCTATTTTTCTATCCTATGACATTCATTGAATGTAAAGTGTTATCTTGTTGACCCCATAGTGAATGCTGGTCAAAAGTTAATTGTTAGTGAGAAACCCTCTAACCAGGTCACACCTAATAGTGTGCATTGTAACCTTTAACAGGTTTGGCTCTTTACCGAGCTTACTTCAGAAGAGTGAATTATTTTGGTTACTGGTCCTAGGTGGTTTTTCCCTTAGCAGGGTTTCTACGTTAAATCATTGTGTCAATGTGTTATTTGTGATGATTGTTTTTTTATCATACTTTACATACTGAATAGTTGATTTAGTTGGTAATCACAGTTGGATAATTATTAGTAATCGGTAAAGTGAACATACATATTTATATTGTATGTTACCAAGCTGCATAATTTGTTGAAATTGTTTTATAAGATACATCTTTGGATATGGGATTGATGGATTACTGATTCACCCTCCTCTTAGTTATTCAAACATGCCTAATTTATTCATGTCCTAAGTAGCCACCTTAGAGGGCTCCCACTATATTGTAGAGAGAGAGAGTATTTATTGGGGAGTGATAAGTGCCTATCTATCTATGGTCATGCACAAACTCTCCAAGGGAGTGAATATTTCCCAGAAAGAAGGCTCCTATTATATTGTGAGAGGTATGTGTAGTAGTTAGAGAGGGCTTCTATGGACCTTAATATTTTAATGGTTGGTGCATGGAGAAGAATAGTAATATTTGTGTGTGGGGAATAGTACATTTAGCAGACTAATGGATGCATGTGGGCTATAGTATGGTAGTGGAAGTATAAAGGTGAGGATGGTCCAATATGTCTAGTTGGTAGGAGGAGATCATCCTATTCCCTTTTCAAATTGGATGTGGCTAAGCTCCCTACAAACTGTACCATTGATCAAATTTCAAAAACCAGAAAACACAATAGAGTTTTATGAAATTTTCAACAACTATTCTATATGATCTGCATATTTTGTGGTCGAAAACAAAAAATAATTTGTAAAAAAATAAATGTGTTTTCATGAATTTGATTTTTTTTTTCTTTAGTGCATTCTATAGGGAGGTTAGTCCATGCATTTCAAATTTGGGACAGGACAATCAGTGATAAGGTCCAAACAATCACTCACTTCCATCCATGGGCATCACTAGAGTTGTTAGTAGAGATTTCAATGGATAATTTCCATGTTGGGACCGAGCGGAGTAACAATCAAAGTAGGAGATCAAATTATGGCTAAGTGAACTATTACACCTACTTTATCAAATTGAGGGAAGGGTGAACCCACAACAGTGGGTTACCCTTTTTTAGAGGAAAAAAAATGACTTGAAAAGCGCGATTGGGAAAAAAACCCATCATTTTTTATCGTAACTTCCAATCGAAAGTATGGAAAATTTGTACTTTTGATCGAAAGTTACTTATGATTGAAAGTACTTTTCTTACTTTCGATCAAAAGTTACTAATGATTGAAAGTACTTTGCTTACTTTCAATCAAAAGTACTTTGCTTACTTTTGATTGAAAGTACCTAAGTTAAAACTTTTGATTAAAAGTTAGAAATTAGGGATTTCGGTTGGGTTTTTAACCCTCCGAAAGTCACTTTAACTATCACTTTTGGCGGGATTGAAACTGTTGGCTTCCGATTTTTCGACCATCATTTCCAAGTTTTTTTATTTTTTATTTTTATTATTTAATGTTTTTGATATATATATTTAGTATATATACATGTATATATGTATGTATATGTGTATATATGTATATATGCATGTATACATGTATATATGCATGTATATATGCATATATATATATATATATATATATATATATATATATATATATATATATATATATATATATATATATGTGTGTGTGTGTGTGTGTGTGTGTGTGTGTGTGTGTGTGTGTGTGTGTGTGTGTGTGTGTATATGCATGTATATATGTATATATATACATATATATGCATGTATGCACATATATATATACATATATACGTACATACATATATATATGTGTGTGTGTGTCTATATACATATATATATATGTATATACACATATATATGCACATATATACATGTATATATATATGTATGTATATATATATATATGTGTGTATATATACACATATATGCATATGTATATATATATGTATATATATGTGTATATATATGTATATATATATATTTGTATATATATGTGTGTATATACATGTATGTGTATATATACATGTATATATGTGTATATGTATATACATGTGTGTGTATATATATATATATATGTATATATGTGTACACATGTATATATACATGTGTATATATATACACGTACATATGTGTACACATATATATACATATATATATATATATATACATATATATATATATATACATATATATATATATACATGTGTATATATATGTGTGTGTATTTATGCATATATATGCATATGTATATATATATATACATGTATGTGTATATATACATGTGATGTGTGTATATATATACATGTACATATGTGTGGACATATTGGATAGTGCTAAAATGGAATCACCTCTATTGAATGTATGTATGGGGGAAATATGAGATCCACTTCTAAATCCAAATTTCCAAAGGAGAGATCCAAATTGATCAACCAAAAGGATAATGCACAATCAAATCAATCTATGGAGAAGAGGAAGAAAACCTTATATTTCCCTATAAAGAAATTGTTCTTGAAATCTAAAATAATTGAAAGGCAAATACTAACCTCAAAATAGGGGCAAATCTAGAAAATGCCAATTTCTGATGTCTGTGTGTACTTTTAGGCAATTCTACAACTTGTTTTGGACTGGAAATGCCGAGATGAAGAAAACCCAAAAATCTTTTATCTTTTTTACAGCAGATAATCTTTGACCCTCATAAAAGGTCAAAGGCTACATTCTTATTTTGAAGGTTGACTTTGACTTTTTTGACAGATCTTAGAAGTTCATCGAAAAGGGTATCCAAATCCAATCTTAGATCCAAAGTTCTGCATCTACACCTATAAGAAAAAGGGGGTTTGTTGTTTGTATGGGGGGTTTGCCTTGGTCAAACCCCAATTTAGGAATTAACCTTGAAATTGAATTGAAATATAATGTACGTAAACAAAGTAAATGGAATAATTCACTTTGCTTATGTTGAAGTCCTTGTAGAGGATTCAAATCCTCAAATCCACAAGTAGGGATGCTCCAATGAATGTAGAATGGATGTAGGATGTCTCAAATCAATGGCATTTGATCTTCAACACCAATCTTGAATAGATCTTTGCATATGAGGAGGCTTGGATGAATGTAGAATGATGGATCTTCAAGGGGGTTCCAAAGAGATTGAATCCTTCAATGGCTAACAATGGATCTCCTTGATGGATGAATGCTCGAACACTTGAAGGCTTGAAGGCTTGATTGAAGGCTTGAATTCACTTTCTTGCACTTGAGAGATACTGATGAAATTTCTTGACTGTGGATGTGAATAATGGATGAGAAAATGAGAGAGGAAGACCTCCTTTTATAGTGAACTAGGGCACAAACCTCTAGAGAAGGCTGACATTGTGGAATTAAATCCCAATTAACCTTAACCCTTAGAAATGGACCCATATTAAATGCAATTTAAGGATTTACCATTCTGAAACCCAAAATGGCCGACCTGGAGGTGGGAAATAGAATATTTTCGAAACCTGATACGCAGAAATTAGAAAAACTTGAAATTTGAACTGGGGTCAAGGACAAGGTCGACTCTGCCCTAGGTCAGAGTCAAGGTCAACCATGACCTAGGTGAGAGGCAAGGTTGACTTTGACCTTAAGGTCAAAAACCTCAAGACCCCAGCCTAGAATGCCAGGAAATGCAGATAGGAAGTGGAAAATGGGTGCAGAATAGGGGGGAAAGCCAAACACATGCAAAGACCCAATCAAGGTGCTTAACATGACCCCAAACCACTTACTCAAAGGGCTAAATGCTCTTATCATGGAAGTGCTTCCATTTTAAGATGATACATTAAGCTCCCACTTTAGCAAGAGTATGGACTCGATGCAAACTCTTGGTAAAGGAGATCAGAATGAAAAAATAATCTTATCATAATCCAAGGGACAAAGAGAAAGCTCAAGTCCCCAGGGACTCAAGTCTTCGTCAACTCCAAGATCACAATAAGAGAGACATCTCTAGAGAGAAAGAAGGTGTGATTACCTCACCCAATGAGAACTTATGTCCCATTGTGAACCACACAAGGAAATGGTGCAATTGGAAAGATGGAATTGAACTGCCTAGTGAATGTGGCTACTCACTAGTCAACTCATCAAGGATTCACCCTTAGGAATATTCTATTCCATAAGAATAAAACAAAAAAGAGATCCAGTCTTAAGGACACCTCCGACCTTAAGGGATCAAAATATATGTATATTTGAAATTGGAGGGATCAAGAGATCCTAAAATATAAATCCATGCTTTAAGGATTAGTCACTAATCCAAAAAGGGAGAAAAGGCATCTTGAAAATATGAGCGTATCAAAAAGTGTGTGTGTGTGCAATAGGTGAGCAGAGCATATGCCCCCACGTTAAAGTCATTGTTGACACTTTCACAGGAGCAATGGATTTAATAGAAACATAAACAACTCCACTAATTGCGTTTCCACGTCGAGATGCCCCTAGATGAAGACAAATCAAGTGAAATATCATAGAAACATATAGAGAACATAGAAGGGATCTACGTACCATGGGGTCAGTATGATCATAAGATAATATATATATATGATATTATTGCAAATGAATTGACATCATTCCCCAAAGAAAGTAGAACTACAATCAAAAAGGAGGAAAGATCACATAAGATATATGAAGGAGAATCTTTTCAGACCATGACATGGAGACCAAAAAGAATTAGTGCTACCACATCTTGAATCCAAGTAGATTACACAAGGAAACATTTACAAACAATAACACAATTACAACATAACATTGAACAATGCATAAAAGAATAGAGATACATATAGAGGAATTTGAACAACAGTTTTGATTCCTTTATCACCTTGTACCAACTGAGTAACAAGGATCATATAAAAGAATCTAACAACATTTAGCAAACACATTACAGGACAAGGCACAATATAGCAGGAAAACACATAACAAAGCTACCATGAAGGACAAGTCGATCAAGCATGCCGCCTACTCTCCCCATCTCATTGTATATCATTTAGGGAAGGTGGGTAACTCACAAGAGGGACTATATCCAACACAGTAGGAATGATAGCCAGTTCCAAACAAGGATCCTCTTGAGAATCACAATGTTCGACACTAGGTGTAAGAGTTAATTGTGATGAAAGAATATTAGGTAAATCAATGTCAATGTCAATATTATCATATTCATCATTAACATCATCAGTATCATCAAGAGTATCTTCTTCATCCAAATTAATCAAAATAGGATCTAAGATACGAATAGAATCATCATAATCATGCATCTTAACATCATTATTAGTAACCACTTTTTCTAACACATCATGCATAGATTTATCTAAAGAAGATAGAGATATTTGAAGAATAGAATTATGAGCTTTAGCATGAGCACAATTCTTTTTATGACGTTCATTGGAAGATCAATTATGTTTTGATTTATTTGAAATAAGTTGAGAAATAGGAGGAACAACCATAGGATCCTTCACAGGTTCTTTAGGAAGATCAATAGGATTATCAGCAATAGGAGGAACTATCACAGGATCTTTCACAAGTTCTACAGGAAGATCGATAGAAGGAGCTTGATTAACAGAACTAGAAGCCATAGTTAAAGGAGGTATACAAGGTGTAGGAAAAAGACCACAATTAAGATCCATAGGAGGTATTCTTAATTCAAGAATCTTATGATGTTTATAAGCTTGATATGAACAAAAAAGATTATCAGGTCGAGGAGGACATGAATTAGGTAATGAAGGCCAAAAGAAATCAAAAGCAACACAATCTCTAGGCCCAGAAGGTTGATATAAACTATGATTAACCATCTTCACTTCTTCATCATGAATGAATTTAAGACACTTATGGATAGGTGAAGCAACAACATGCATGGCATTTAACCAAGGCAAACCTATCTTAACTTGAAATTGATCAGAAGTAGGAACAACAACAAAGGTAGTGTTCACAATTTTTCCACAGAGTTCAACTGGTAAAGTAATAGAACCAAATGATGGATAAAGAAAACTATTGCAAGTCTAAATCCACACATCTAATGTATCATAAGAATCACATTGTAAGATTTTCATAAAAATATTTTCTTCAGTTATAACATTGACTAAGGATGTAGGATCAATAAGACAACCACGAGTAGGTTTCTGATAAATCCTAGCATTAATGTAAAGGGGACCATCAGGAGCTTTAATAGTCTCAGAGTCATCAAAGGTAATCAAAAGTTCCCAAGGTCTTTTATTCTTAGGTTGTTGTCGAGGTTTAGGTTGAGTTTTCAATTTAGGCTTAGGTTTTGGTCGAGGTTGAGATTGAACTTGAGGTTGAATCTGAGGTTGAGGTTGAGGTTGAGGTTGAGGTTGAGGTGGAGATATAGATTGACCAAAATGCTCCACTTGATTAACAACATGTTGAGATCATCCATCTTTGAATCATACACAATTTCCATAGCAGATGGCAGAGCAATGGTATTTGTATCATGCGTAGGTAAAGGATTCATATAGATTTGAAGGTTTTGATTAGGAGGAGAGACAGATTTGTTCCCACTACCATCAAGATTATCAATAGATAAGGCATTAGAGTCATTAAGTCTTTAACCTTATGTTTTAAAGAATAACACTTCTCAGTATCATGACCATTCTGACAATGATATTGACAAAAATCATTTTGATCAAAATATTTAGATGCAATCGTAGTAGGTAAAAGAGGTCAAATAGGAGGTAAAGTGCTCATATTAGCGGTTAGAAACCTACTCATAATAGCATCTAAAGATTCAGAAAGAGGAGTAAACATACGATTTAATTGAAAAGCAGTGGATGTAGAAGTGGCATTGTGAGATGCAACAACAACTTGATCAGCAACTGCATTCGCTTGTTTGTTTATCTTGACATAGTTGTTGAATTT